>VSDK01007782.1:388967-554969 GCA_009767595.1 Symbiodinium kawagutii | reverse complement strand
CTGTACCCTTGGCCCCCCAAAACCATCATTTCTATGGATTCGAACCCATATTTTGGAGGGTAAAAAGCGACCTTTTTTAGGTGCCCTTGGGGGGCCATGGTTTGGTCGCAATGCTGCCAGGAAGATCATCGAGATCGAACTCACACTCTGGGGATGTGTCTTTGATGTCTCGCCCCGACCCAAGTCTTTTGCATCGCCGATGAAATCACCAAAGGCGCTTCACCTAATCCAAACATGGTGGTTCTTAAAATTCGGAGCCCGAAAAATTGTTAGCATATTACTGTAAATGGTTAATATAAAGGATGCTTTGGGGGTACCCTTATTTTGAGAGACTACTATGGGCCAAATATTCACCCTTTTGTTCAACAACTGCTTGTACAGAAGAGAACCCGCCCTTTTTCAACATATTCACCAATAATGATGATCATTGTCAACTGAATATGTTAATCATGTTCAACATATTCATCAATAATAATGATCAAACATTATCAACAATAACCAATGATGAAACACGCACATGAAGGCTTCTCTCGTTCGGGAGATAGGTCTACCAAATGCTCTGCGCTTAAAATCCTCATTCCGAAGAAGAAAAATCAACTGGGGGTCCATGATCAATGGATCTGCCGGTTCCTTGGCATAGAAGATGCTGAATGTAGCATACAATCGCATATGTATATGTATAGACTTTGTTATGAAGAATTACTTCTATAACTATATCTAAATATATTTTTATACACCACATTTCAAGCGTATACATTGTAGTTTCTCAAAATAAAGGGTACCCCCTCAATCATCCTTTGTTAACCATTCATAGTAATAAACCAACCATAACATTTGGGGCTCCGTATTTTGAGAAACCACCACATTGTACATGGAGCATCTGGGACGTATCAACATTCACTCCACGACATGGCGGACGGTCACTGAGGTCGCCCACAACAGCCGACAGAGATCACCCGACCTTGGCGTTGATTCATGGACCCGTTGCAGGATTTCTCTACAAAACATGGTGATGTTCACAGATGTTCCATACCAAACATGGTGATTTTCCTAAGCTTTCCCTTTGGAGTTTTGATTTCTACTGGCTTTCCCCATTAAATCTGATGATTTCCAAAGGTTTCCCTATTAGAAAATGATGAATTGTCAACGCATGCCAGGGTATCCCTATTTACGAACAGGTTCGACCCAAAGGTTTGCCGAGAATGTACTCCTGATGAAATTTCATGATTTTCCGTCAGTGATTTGGAATGACTCGATCTTGATTGGTGGTGAAACTATCCTGATTTGGCAGTTCTTAGATGTCGTCAGTAGGTAGTTGAATAACGTTGCTTGTAGTTGTTCTAGAGAGCATTGACATTTGTGAATCAGGATTCTGCCAGTTGACACTGTCGTTACCCTGACATTGGTTGGTGGAGCCTTTCTGGATTCAGATCTCGGGATAATCAATCAGCGACTCTGACAACGGTTCAATCAACTTATTAATATGCACCATCAAGTTGAAATCATATAAAAACATTGCGTTTTCAACTTTATGTAAAAAAAAATGATCATGAAAATCGAAAGTTGAAAAACATGATAGTAGCTACCGTCACACCCCATCAAGGATCATTGATACTATCACATAGCTATGATAATTAACATATGTCATGTTGAGAATGATAGGTACTCAAACTATCATCGCAATTCATTATCAAAAGTAGATCTGCAGTGGCGAAGACTATCGTCAAACAAACATCCCCAATGATCAATGATCAATCAGCATCGTCATCATCAATTCCATCTACTTATTCCTGGTAAACCCACCGTTTTTGGGAACAACTATCATCAGAACCCCTGTATCATATGGCGGTTTCTCAAAATAGGGGACCACCAAAAATGGTTGGTTCATTACTATAAATGACTAGTAATGGATGATTTAGGGGTACCCCTATTTTGAGAAACCGCCATATGGTGAACAACTATCATCAGCTGCCACCAAAATCAGCCAACGGCATCGGCATCCGGCGGCTTCCAGGTTTCGGTGCTGCAGGGCTCTGCCGAAATTCACCGCTGGAAGCGTCATGACCTGCAACAGCGGTCTGTAAAGTGCTTGGCCAATGGTCTGTAACGTTCATGCTTAGCGTCAGTAATTGCTCACTCAAAAATATGTGGCGAGTGGAATTACTCACTCAGCGAATTAGTTACTCACTGAATCTGGTTGAATCCGTAGTTCCCGTGAAGAGGTAGTCGCTGTCACTGCCTGGAGCTCTGCTTGGTGAACTGCTTTGGTCAGCGAATGTGACAACCGAAAAAACTGTTATTTCCTAATGGTCATTGAGAACTTGCGTTGATGCCAAATCGTACTAGCAACGTGCTTGCGACTTATTCAACATCATTCACCCATCATTGACGAGCATTGACCAATGTATGAATCATTGATGAAGGATTCATTAACCACCGTTATTTACCACCCTTACCAGCCATTCATCAACCATCATCATGGTTCACTCCCAGCTTCTTGATCAGCATTTTCACCGGCAAGTCACCAGGCATCAACCATCATGTTCATCAACGAAGCATCGTCAAACCAGCTCATTCACCATCAACCATCATTTCACCATCATTTAACCCATCATTTAATCCATCATTTAACCATCATTTTACCATACTTAACCATGATTAAACCATCATTAATCCATCATGAAACCATCATTTTACCATCATTTTACCATACTTAACCATCATTTAACCCATCATTTAACCATCATTTTACCATACTTAACCATCATTAACCATCATTAATCCATCATTAAACCATCATTTTACCATACTTAACCATCATTAACCATCATTAATCCATCATTAAACCATCATTTTACCATACTTAACCATCAGTTAACCCATCATTTAACCCATCATTTAACCATCATTTTACCATACTTAACCATCATTAAACCATCAGTAATCCATCATTTTACCATACTTAACCATCATTAAACCATCAGTAATCCATCATTAAACCATCATTTTACCATACTTAACCAACATTTAACCATCATTTAATCCATCATTAAACCATCATTTTACCATACTTAACCAACATTTTACCCATCATTTAACCATCATTAACCCACCATTAGCCCATGATTTAACCATCATTAACCCATCATTAACCCATCATCAATCAGCTCCTTCACCAGCAACACCTGGTGATGCTGGTGCAGTTCGCAGTTCGGCCGCCTCTGCAGTGCAAATGGCCGAGCGTGTGGCTTCCGGCTCGATGCTGGCAACCTCGGTGCAGTGCAGGACGGTGATAAAACGGTAGACTGACCGACATAATAGTGATCTATAGGGGATAAAATGAACAATGGCATTAGCTTGACAATAGTGCTCTGGCTATGGGTCAAGCAGTTAACCAACCAACGTTCATGGGGGATAAGTTCACCAACCATTTTATAGGGAAAATAATGGTTAATGATGGGGGAACCAGGGGGACTAAGGGTTTTGACCCACTGCCAAATCGGTGGCTAATTGTGGAGGTTAATAGGGCATTATGTCATAATAGGGCATTATGTCATAATAGGGCATTATGTCATAACAACGACGTCAGTTCATAGGACAAATGCTTAGATACAGTGTCATTTGTCAGTGACCTCAACGAAATTCTTACAGCTTATGACTGAATGATCTACCACAAGAGGGGCTCGCTGATAGTCCACAAATGGTATTTAGTCTAACAGACTCTTCTCCAACCCGGCTACCCCTGTGACAATTGGAGCTGGCTTACCCATCATTTCGTCAGCTTCCTGGTTGATAGATTCTGGTTCGTGTGCGGGGTCATGGTTAGCCCAGTAACTTGAAGCATGCTCCCTGGCCACACAGATGCAATCAGGTGACGCTGTACCCGGTTGGGCCGGTTTCATGCTGGCTGAAACCTTGGGGGTATCACGATGTTTGTGGGGCTCAACCATCATTCACCATCCTTCCTCACTACATATCGCAACTCACCATCATCAAGTATCATTAACCATCATTCACCACTAGCAAGCATCATCATTCATTCATGGTAAGCATCATCATTCACCACTAGTAAGCATCATTCACCATCATTAACCATCATTTGAGCATCATTTAACCATCATTCCCCATTAAGCAACCATCATGAATTACTAGCTAACCATCCATCATTTAAGCACCATTTAACCACTATAAGCAGCATTAATCACTAGTTAACCATCCTGAGCCATCCTTCCTCAGACTGGTTCACCAGCCGCTGGGTCCCGCGCTCCCAGCGGTAGAAGCAGCGTCCGATCCACACAGGAGCCGGGCCTCATGGGGGTGCCCTGGGTGGCCACGTAGCCCTGGCTGTGAGCTAATCCCAGCTCGCCATGACCACGGTGCTACGGTGCTAATATTTGTTGGGACGTAAGTAACCACAAACTTGGGGAGGATGAATGAGTATCCATGGCTATTGTTTATAAACTTGGTTAACCACTCACTAGGTGCTAATACTAATGATGGTGGCTTTCGAAAGCCGAATTAGGGGATGAATCCTGCTTATCGACGATCATAGGCTGTCACTGCAAAACTCCAATTGACAAATGAACGAAAGAAACAATGGTAGTCAGTGATAGTCCAAACTATCAGGGATGTTCATCTATCATCCACATTCTTGCAGTCAAACGAATACGTTTAACTCTATGGTTGATCAAGGTACTGATCAAGTAGGCTCAAGCTGACTGCATATGGGTTATTGTTGGTGACCAAATCCAAAGCATGTCAAAAACTGTTCAATGATCACCAGATTGACATGGTTACTAACAATCATAACTAGCCAACAACAACAATCGACAATCATCATGTTGCAGTCTTCAGCCACCATGGTACCCTGACTCACAAATCTGCCCATCACTTGGTGCTGTGACCACTCCAATCCCAAGGCTAAACTAGGCCCATGCCATGAGTTGGTTCAGATGCCGAAGCAACACAACAGCAGCACTTGGAAATTCAGCCCGCTGCATCTGCGACTCCCGCCCCGTTTTGCGATTTTGACCATCAGTCCCGCTGAAAATCCTACAGGCTCATGACATGTCTAACACATCCAAAGCCAAAACAATCCTTGCAGCACGGCAGTCTCCGACAAATACACAATAATGCTAGGAACATATGGCTGTTTCTCAAGTCATAGTATGGACCCCCAAATCATCCTGCATTTTTCTCAGTTTCAGCAACAAAGCATCCTTTCTTGGGGGTTCCCAAGGGCTCAGGAAATCCCGATACTAACAAACAATAACCAGTGTGAACGCTGGTTAGACTGACCCAGCATTTGAACCCGGCAACAACAGGAACCCAACAGCTGGACGGAGACAGTGCACCAAGGATTCGCTCACCATTTCAAACATTCTGAAAGAGGGTGGTTCGGGGTCATGGTTGCCTTTATGGGTGCCTAAGGTAGACTCACTTAATAGTTGTCTAAGCTTACTTATGGTTACATAAGATTAATGGTTAGTGAATAGTTGCCCCAATGATTAGTTCATAGTTACCTAAGGTTAGTTTTCGCAGCTTAGCTACCTAAGATTGATGGTTAGTGAATGGTTAGTTCTCTGAGGTAGTAAAGGTTTAATGGTTACCTAAGGTAGGCTCAGTGAATAGTTGATTAAAACCATGCTTAGCTAGCCAATGTTCACTTCATGGTTGATTTACGTCAAGTTCATGGATAATGAATGGTTGATTAATGGTTGGTCACTAGTCACTTCATAGTTAATTAGTTGATGTTTGGCGTTCAACCTCTGGCATGTGTCGATGATGTATGCTGTGCCACCTTCTGGTGCCTTTCGCTGACCCAAAGATTTTGCGCATGTCCACGGTGTAGCACCCCAAAAATGGTCTTTCATAAGGTGGCTGATGATCAGTGATGATTGATTAGTGAATGATCATCAATATATACCTTGGGGTTCAACCCTTTAAAACAAAGGTCGATCCCTTTTGGTAGATCAATTCACCCCCTTAGTTGAAAAAAAAGTGCTATGGTAAAGACCAGTAGGAACCCACGGGTATGGTTGATTTTCTGATGGTCAATGATGGTCAATGATGGTCAATGATGGTCAATGATGGTCGATGATGGTTGTGATGGTTGTGCTGGTTATGGGTGACCACGATTTCTGGACATCCAGAAGGAACATCTACGAACTGGTCTGGCGTTCCGCTGCAAAACAGATTCCGTGCGACCATGAGACGCGTTGGTTACCGCGACAAAGACTTAAGCAGTTACCGCGACATCCTATTTGCAGTAACCGCGACAATGCAACCGCACAAATCCCGACAAAACATGTGACGTGAAACACTCATGAAAATTGAAATATTTTCTGAATTCTGGCTCATATTAGAGTCGAATCACTGTTCGTCATGTTTTCAGTCAAAACAGCATCGCCCGGTGCTTCCCTGCATTTTGCGGCGCACACTCCCAACTTGCTTCCTTTACCACAAAACGCACGACAAAGCACGGGCTTTGTGCTTTGGGGGGAAGGAAAAAGAGCAAACAGGCTTCGAGGGGAAGGAAGCGGGTTTTGTGAGGGACGAAACGGGGTTTGTGCGGAACGAAGCGGGCTTTGGGGTTGTGCGGAACCAAGCGGGCTTTGTGAGGGACGACGCGGGCTTCGTGGGGAAGGAAGCGGGCTTTGTGAGGAAGAAAGCGGATTTTGTGGGCAAGGAAGCGGGTTTTGTGAGGGACGAAGCGGGCTTTGTGAGGGACGAAGCGGACTTTGTGGGAAAGAAAAGGGGCCGACTTTGTGGGGAAGGAAGCGGGTCGTGTGAGGGACGAAGCGGACTTTGTGGGGACGAAGCGGACAATGTGGGATAGGAAGCGGGCCTTGTGAGGGACGAAGCGGGCTTTGTGGGGAAGGAAGCGGGCTTTGTAAGGAGCGAAGCGGACTTTTAGAGACGAAGCGGACTTTGTGAGGGACGAAGCGGGCTTTGTGAGGAACGAAGCGGGCTTTGTGAGGAACGAAGCGGACTTTGTGGGGAACGAAGCGGACTTTGTGGGGAAGGAAACAGAGCAAACATTGTGGGGAAGGAAGCGGGCCTTGTGAGGGACGAAGCGGGCTTCGTGGGAAAGGAAGCGGGCTTTGTGAGGGACGAAGCGGGCCTTGTGAGGGACGAAGCGGACAATGTGGGATAGGAAGCGGGCCTAGCGGACTTTGTGGGGAAGGAAGCGGGCCTTGTGAGGGACGAAGCGGACTTTGTGGAGACGAAGCGGGCTTTGTGGAGACGAAGCGGGCTTTGTGAGGAACGAAGCGGGCTTTGTGCTTTGCGGGGAAGGAAAAAGAGCAACCAGGCTTCGAGGGGAAGGAAGCGGGCTTTGTCAGGAACGAAGCGGGCTTTGTCAGGAAGGCAGCAGGGTTTGTGAGGAAGGAAGCGGGCTTTGTGGGGAAGGACGCGCGCTTTGTGAGGGACAAAGCGGACTTTGCAGGGAAGGAAACGGGCTTTGCGAGGAACGAAGCGGACTTTGTGGAAACGAAGCGGGCTTTGGGGGGAAGGAAGCGGGGTTTGTGAGGAAGGAAGCGGGCTTTGTGGGGAAGGAAGCGGGCCTTGTGAGGGACGAAGCGGACTTTGCAGGGAAGGAAGCGGGCTTGATGAGGAACGAAGCGGACTTTGTGGAGACGAAACGGGATTTGTGGGGAAGGCAGCGGGCTGCTTTAGGAAGGGGGGGGAAGGAAGGAGGGGGAAGGAAGCGTTTGTGGGGAAGGAAGCGGGCCTTGTGAGGGACGAAGCGGACTTTGCAGGGAAGGAAGCGGGCTTGATGAGGAACGAAGCGGACTTTGTGGAGACGAAACGGGATTTGTGGGGAAGGCAGCGGGCTTTGTGAGGAAGGGAGCCGGGTTTGTGAGGAAGGAAGTGGGCTTTGTGGGGAAGGAAGCGGGCTTTCTGACAAACGAAGTTTGCTTTGTAAGGAACGAAGCGGTCTTGTGACGGAGGAAGCAGGCTTTGCGGGGAAGGAAAAAGAGCAAACATTGCGGGGAAGGCAAACGGACTTCGCGGGGAAGGAAGCGGGCCTTGTCAGGGACGAAGCGGATTATGTGGGGAAGGGAGCAACATTGCTATAAAGAAGACGTGAGCATCACAGGAAAAGAGAGCGGGCGGACATTCTGAGAAAGAGAAGAAGGCGCGAATCTCATTCAGTTGGCTTGCATCTTATTCAGCACCGTCACTGTCAGCACCTTCGTTCTGCACACTTCTTCCAAATCCACGGAAATGCTGCTGCGATACGAAGCAGGCATAAACGAAGTGACCGTGTGACCAAACCCTAAGAAACATAACCTCCTATAAATACAGAAAGAGGGTCTATAGAATTTACGAATATCTACGCATATCTAAAAATAATACTTCCATTTCATGATTTGTCGTAATTACTACCATAATTAGTCGTTGTAACTGCTTTAATGTCGTTGTAACAGAGCTGTTGTCGTGGTAACTTCCACGTTTGGCGCCCGAGCTGGCGTGTCGATCACCATGATTACTGATGCACATGGCTTGCCATCGACAATCAACAGGGATACGAGTGACAGACCTAAGAAGGATGTGAGAGACACTGCCTACTGCCTGAAGAACTGTTCTTACTTGATGGTTCATGATGTTTGATTCATGGTGAATGATAGCTACCGGTGCTTAGTGATGATAAATGTGTGAGTTTTACGACAGCTAGACACCAGGAACGAGTACCTATCTCTGGCTTTGGTAAGTCACCATTGCCCACGGAATCTGATTCACCTTCTCAGAGCACAGCATGTGAGCAAGGTCACACTTCCCCTGGAAAGGAACATGGAATAAAACAACCGCAAGGATGATGTGATATGGGTTGTCCCAACATAGACACTATAGACATCATTAACTATCATGAACCATATATCAACCGTATGTATGAATATATGGGAAGGGTTACCAGTTGTCTATCTTTTTGTTGGAGGTTGATCGAGGGGCATCCCATTTTGACCCACTGCAATGGCGACCTTGCAAGCCGGCAGTGAGATTTCCAGCATGGGCCCAGCCATCTTCAGATGGGGGGCCCAGGGGCCCACAGCTCATTCATGCTTGCAGACACACTCCATACCTGAAGCGGCTCAGGACAATATGCTCCAACGCGTTGATGTCGTTGCTCATCATCGTTCTACCAAATGTACGGTATCTTTGATGCTGATGATAAATGCGAAAACTTGTTCTTCGAGTTTTGTTGCTGTCCATTTTGCGTCAAGTTGACCTTTGAAGCACCTCAACTCCATCAAATACCGGGTTGTCAAACGTTGTTCTTCCAACAACCTGCCAACATCTGTCAACAGTTTGAACAAAGGGAACACACGATGCTTGTTGGCCCTCGTTTTAATCGCTTGGCCTGACTGATCGATCCTTTGGACCGTTAATCCTGCTTAAACATTGTCAGACTTTGCCAAACCCTTGTTGCTCCATGACCCTTTATTCCAACAAGAAGCCCAACCAATTGACAATTGTAGATCAACCATCAAATCCTAATCAACATTGCAACCCCCATTTGCACTAACCAAATGACTCCTCATAATCAATCAAAGCCTCAATCTCTAACCATTTGTCACATGAACAGCTAGCAACCACCGTGAACTACCTTCTTAAGCGTTAGTAAGCATCAGTAATCATTCGCAATAATTAAGTGCTTGCAAAACCCTTACCAACCATTGCTCAGGGTTCTCATGGGTTCTCCATCAATACTGGTTGGTGGTTTCAACCCCTTTGAAACATGTTTGTCAATCTACCAACCATCTGTTTCCATCTGATTATACTGGGAGAATAAAAGATGTTTGAAACCACCAATTGGATTAGTTGAAAAACCTTTGTCAACCATCATTCCTGATTCATAGTCATTTTCCAACTGGCCGTGAAATGCTGCTAAGCATCCTTCACGAGTACTAACAATCACGATCACCAAGAACCATTCACCATCCACAACATCATTCACCCATCAGGTAACCAGTGCATTAATCATCATTAAGCCATCAATCAACCAGTATGTGCCCATCAATTAGCCGCAGCCAGTTTCACTCAAGATTACCCGTCGACCAGTCAGTCAACCACCATTCTCGAATTTTCTTTGTAGTTTCCACTATCGTTGTTTATTATCGATAATTACACTTAATTAACCATCATCTTTCAACGTTTATGAACCGTCGACCACCATCGACAAATCAGGCAATTGACCATCACTAAACATCAACCACCATAAACATTGACCATTACTAACGACCCCAACTGATCATTCTAAACCATCACCAATCAACCATTGCATCAATCATCATCAACCATTCAATCAACCATCAATCAACCACCCATCAACCATTCCATCAACCATTCCAACAACCATTCAATCAACTTCCTTGACCCTTCCTTCACCCTTCGTGGGTGCCTCCATGCGTTACGCTCTTGGGCTCTCCCAACAGCGATCGCACGTGGCGCCGCTCCGACCCGCGGTAGCCATCCTCCCGCGAGAGGGAGACTGGCCTTGGGGCCTGGTGATGCGTGGCTGGTGGGGATGATTGGTTGGTGAGGTGGTTGGTAGTTTACTACAAGGTGGGGCCCCTAAACGTTAGCAAAGTTGGTGAACAGAACTAGGGTAACTACTAGGCAACAGATAGGGTAACATGATATATCTTAAGCTGGCTGCTGATGATTATCTTGATTGTTGATGATCAGGGTTCGTAGCTGGTGATGAGTGGTGACTCATTGTCTGGCTAGCTGGTTAATGATTGATCATTGGGGATAAGCAACAATAATGGATGACTAATTGGTGTGAATTGATAGGGATAATTAGGCCAATGATAGTTGTTGCAAATTGATTGTTATCAATTGGTAGTTACTAATAGTAAATGCCTCATTGATGGTTTGTTGATGGTTCACTGATGGTTGATTTGTTCAAAAGCTACAAATAAAGATACTTGTTGGTTGGTTTGATCAATTAATAATGGGTTCTTGCATATGTCACTCGTTGGTTGCAAACTGTTGTTTACTAACGGTTACATAATTGATTTACTTTATACCATTTTGACAACCACTGTTGTAACAGATTATTCTCAATCCCGTGCTCTTGACATCACACTATTGTTAATTATCAATGATTTACATGCAAGGAGTATATGCTTCATGATAGGCAACCTTGAGATTGAATCACTGCTTTCCAAGATGTGTACCATGCTAAGCTAAAGTTGCTGCAATGGTTTTCACGTCGTGAAGTTTCTACCCATTCCGTTTGCAAATGGAAAACATGTCAAGAATCGTGTTTGTACAAAGGTTGTAATGGCTACACTCATACGACTGGATATCTACTACTGCAATAATCCTAGGTTAATGATATTTAGTAATGACTCTTTGCATCCCTCTTGATTACTTTTCTGGTTGGGGATTTCAGCCCCTGGGAAAAAAACATTGGTCAATCAATCATCCCAATTATTGGGGAAAATCATGCAATCAAACCACCAACTAGAGTTTTTCGGCATGGTTGCAATGCTTCAACACATCATGGGTTTGACCAAAGCCATGGCATACCCCAAAAACTGGCAGCTTCCCTATTCATAATGATCATTTTTATTGGATGGTTAGTAGGTACCCCCATGGCTATGGACAATCCCATGCAACCTCTGCAAATCATCCTTGAATCCCAGGGTCACTCATCAGGCGGCTGCTATTATCCAGCTGGTGCTGGCCGGAGTCAGTTCTGTTTCACCGATGGTGACATGTTTGAAACTTCCGAAAAGTTCAATGGTGGATTTATGGGTTTCTTCGAAGAATCTGAATTATCGGTGGATTTGTTTCAAGAAAACCTATATAACCGATTCCACTGGTTCTGCTGAAGTCACTGCGTCCGGTGGCTCTGACTGCAGTGCCTCACCTCCATGCCATGTATAGTGGTTTTTCAAGCCATAGGGGACCCCCAAAATGGACAGTTTCTTGTTTGAAGTGTTTGATATTGGATGATTTGCGGTTCCCCCAGCTAGTAAGAAACCAACCATGATAGGTCTTATTGTTGGTCATGCTCCCCTATAATGAACCACTATGGGACCCAAACAATAGATGGTGGATTACTTTAAATGGGTTATAAACCATACTTTTGGGTCTAAAGTAATTTCCATATCTAGTGGATATTCATAAATTTTTAGGGACCCAAAAATGGATGGTCCCATGATGATTTGGGGTGTCCCCTATTTTGACCGATGAACACATCATGATGAACCCGCCAAGGCCTGCGATCCGCGCGGACAGCTTTGGTTGTCCATCTCCTTCATGTCCTGTTTTTAGCGCTGCCAGGGAAGTCGAAACCACATGTTGATGATTGGTTCATCGGTTGATCATAGAGAGTTTATAGTGGTTAGTGGTGGTTAATAGTGGTCTTTACTGGTTGGTGATTCTGGGCCCTTGCTGAAGATTCAATATCATGACTAGAAATCATGAATCATGCAAGCAGGAATCATTCAAGTATTCACAGATTCGTCCGTCAACTCTACACTCACCCGTTCTTCCATCAGTCACATGGTGGTTTCTCAAAATCGTGCTACCCCAAATCATCCTGTATAGTCATTTATAGAAATAAACCAGCCATTCTATGGGGGTCCCAGTTTGGAGAAAGCACCACATCAGTACCCATCAGCATTTTGTTTACCATTTCTGTTCCACCTGGCAGGAACTGTCCCTCCTCCTGTGCTCGGCGGATCATCAACTCCATGCAGAGCAGGAACTTCTGGGCCTCCTTCATCTCTGTAAAGACCTCAGCTATAGAGGTACTACCATAGTATAGATACTGGCTATGGTTAAAACCTTATCTGGTCCATCCATGCTAGGTTATAACTACTAATATATAAAATAACATAATTAACTACTATCATAGTAACCTGGTATAGTTAGAGTTAGAACCTTTTGTTATAAACCTAGCCTGCTCCTCCTGCATTTATAGTTAAGTTATACCCCTACTGTTATAGTTATATCTATTGTTATATACCTATTGTTAAATACCTCTTATATACCTATTGTTATATACCAATTGTAGTAGATATACCCCTCCTGCATCTGCGTAAATACATGGTAGCTCTCAAAGGTCCCTGGTAATCAGGAACCACAATGGCTGGTAACGAAATGGTAGCCGTTCGTTGAGTAGGGGGTATCACTATGGTAGAACTGGTAGCTCTGGTGACCTGGTATACTGATAGCCTACCTAGGGGGTACCACTGAGTATACTATGGTGTAGTGATGGTCGATTGGTGGGTGATGATCGAATTATGCATCAGAATGATGCTTTGTGGATTGTGGATGATTGAAAATAGCTATGACATCTCACCGAACTATGGAATGATGTTTCATTGATGGCTGCACTTGATGATCTGAAAGTGATACTTGATTGTGAATCATCGAAAGGTGTGAATGATAGAGGATAGCAATCATCAGCAACAACTCGTTGAAAGTTCTGCCGATTGAACAAGCGATATGTCGACTAGCATTTCAGTTGCGGCAAGAAAAAAATACATGCTTCATCATGCTTCGCTGACCACGGGAGTAGTAACGGTGACTGCCCAGCTCTCACCAAACAACTGCATGGACCAATTGCATCTATGGCTGACCCACGTACCATCACTATCAATCACCTATATTTACAACAATCTGTGGTTCCCTGGGTGGGCAGCCACCCGGAAACAGGGGCCGGTTCTTCCTAACCGTGAGGGGTGGCCATGGCAACAGCCATTGGTGACTTCGGGGGACCGAACAGCCACAGGCGCATCCGATCGAGCTGCAAAGGCCAACTTTCGGCGCATGAACTCCACCACCACAATGTGCTCCTGACGACGGAACTGCGGCTCTCGACACCCATCAATCAACCATCAATTGACCATCATAGAATCTATGAATCTATGAATCTATGAATCTATTGGCTCCAGATCTTTCGTTCATAGATTCATAGGCTGACTTCGCGGATGATCCCGGGGTTCTCCGTATGATCCAGCCCCCGGACAGCCAGGTGTCCACATTGGGTGAAGTGGCAGCCGTCATCGCCACTAGACGCTCGTCCGTTTTGACGATGCGATAGACTTTGGATACGCCGGTCAAGGGAAACTCGATGATGCAGCCTGAGTGCAGAGACGTCCAAGATGGGAAACTGATGGGATGCTGGTGGGATATGGGTGGGATACTGGTGGGTACCGGTGAGATTGTGTGGGCAAGTGAGAAAGGATCGCCGTAGGATCCATCACGGACATCCCCCTCCAAACTTCTCTGTGACCCGGTTCTTCACAATTCGTGGCCATGACCGTTGTCAACCATCGATTCAGCATTATCATTGATCAGCCCTTTTTGGTTCCTAAGCATTTAACCGTTGGGTCTTGGAGTCTTAGACATGATTTGTTGGGTAATCCTGATGCCTGTCTCATCCTGAAACTCCCATTCCCCACATGGTGTTTTCTCAAAATAGGAGAAACCCTCAAATCATCCACTTTGTCGACCATTTATAGTCACTATATATTATCAACCATTTGTAGTCATAAACCATCCATTTTTAGTGGGTCTCGGACCCACTAAATGCTTAGTTCTCACTTTAAAATCGTTAATATCAAGGATGATACCTGCGGGTAACCCCCAAATCATGCAGTTCATCACCCACTTCTAGTCACAAAACGTCACAAACCAACCATTTTTGCGGGGGTAACCCCCATCACCCCCTCCCCACACCTGTTGGCTCACCTCCCAGCCCTCCCCCCACACCGGACCTCGGCTCCAAGGCACCGTTCCCTTGATCCACCTTCAAGGTCTGCAGGTCGTCCATCACCTGGCAGTGGATCACCGAGTAGTCCTGGTTCGAGCCCAGCTGCGTCAGGTAGCGCCCGCGGTTCAGATCCAGCGCGAAGTCACGGAAGAGCTGCAGCAGCACCTGGAGCCATGGCCGCCATGGCCAAGCAGTTAACCAACCAACCAATGGTTAATCGTAGCTGGTTAATGGCTAGTAATAAGGGATGAGAGCCAACAATAGTGATGGATATATGGCTGTTGGGTCAAGCAGTTCACTAGCTGGTTAATGAATGTTTTTTACCATTATTAGATATATTAGCCAGCTATACATGGCTAGTGAGGGATATATCGCTAGTTTCATGGCTAGGTAATAACCAGCTATAAATGGCTAGTAAGGGATACTGTATATGGTTAGAACTAGCCGGTAAGGGATATACCAGTTATGGCTATGGCTAGTCAAGCAGTTAAAGAGCGAAAATCAAGCAAGTTTCATGGGGAAAATGAGCTGGTTAATGGTTAATAGTAAGTTCATCAACCAAGTTTCATGGGGGAGAATCACCAGCAATTTCACAGGGAAAAGGAAAACGAGCTGGTGAATGATGAACCAGGGGGACGAAGGGTGAACAGCTCGCCAGCTTGCCACCTCACGCTCCTGGAACTCCTCGATGCTCTCGTCTATCGTGAAGTCCTCCCGGGTGGATCCCAGGTGGATCCCAGGTGGATCCCAGGTGGATCACAGGGATCTCATGGAAGATGCCACGTGCCAAAGCAGGGATCCCAAGTTGAACAGCTGTTTAATAATAGCTATAATAGCTTAATCATGAATTTAAGCTATTATATCTATTATTAATGGCTGTGAACAGCCGAGATTGGTCTGGTTGGATGAAACAAACGAGCAAGACTTGGACGGAAATGCAGTACGTTTGAGACACCAGCCCAGCAGCACGTGCCCTGGACAAATCATCACCACCAACAGTAGAAAGTCTTCGGGTTTTCCCGTTTTCCCTAGTCTCGTGATGTCTAAGCGTTCAATGATCACCAGTGATTTACAGACCCCTGATTTCATGATGCAGTTCCTCCAGTACTTGAAGTCACCTCAGGTTTCTTGATCATAGAATATCATAGAGACCCATTGCTAAATTACATGTGGAAGGATCAAAAATGGCAGGGTGAGTTTCCCACAGGAGCATCCCTTTTGATGATAGATCTTTGAACAGTTTAGTATGCCCAACTATTCATGGCAAGTTGGATACTCCAACCATATAACCCCATGATTCTTACCACTACATGGTATGCCACAATCATCCTGTGCCATTCATCAGTCAATCACGATTAGAGGTGAAGTGGTGATCCCATGGTGAGGTTCAGCACAGTGCGTCGCATTGTTCCGCGTTCCGTGTCCTTGGGAAGTGACGGGTATCGAAGCAACTTTGGAAGCTGTACCTGCAGGACAATGGTCAGTGATGGTCATTGCGATTGGTGATCAACAGGTGGTCAATCATGGCAATCAAGAGGTGATTATCAAGATAACCATTGTATTTCATGGTGGTCAACAATAATTGATGATAGATATTGGTCATTCTTAATCAACAAGAATTAGTTGATCACTTGTTGAATCAATGATGGTTGGCATTCTTAACTCACAAATGAGTTTTTGAGTTCAACAACAGTGAATATTCATTGCCATCATGAAACAATTGAGCATTGAGGTAGCTGTTCATAGTCATGGTCAAGGATTTGCTTCGCAATGGTAGTAATACACTATGGTAAACAGCAGCCTGGAAGTGGAAAACCCATGAAAATCCCTGATCTGGTTGGTGGTTTCAACCCCTATGAAAAATGTTTGAAACCACCGACCAGTGATTTATGGCTGAATTTCCAATTGAACATGGTAATTGTTAGCTTCCAGGTTGGTTTCCCAGAGGCTATTGATTCATGATGGTTAGTGCTCAATGGTGAATCCTTGTTGCTAATGGTTAGTGATTAACTCATCAGTATTATGAATGGCTCATGACTGTTGAACCATGGCTATTACTGGTTAAGGTTGATGATATTTTGCAATAATAGTGGTTTACAAGGCTAAACAATCCTGATTGTAGATGGCTGTCTATCATAATGCATGATGATTGATAGTCAAGGTCAGTAACGTCAACAATGATTACTAATAGAAAAGGTTCATCATGGTGATCAATAATCATTTTACATAATGCTGATAGCAGATGGTTCATGTTTGATACGTGCCCAATAGATGGTTACATGCCTAATGGATGGCGCTCTGTTAAGAAGACAAATCTGGCTGGTGAACAAATTAGTAACATGATTAGTGACCATCGTCAATCGCATGGTTCATGACGGTCATAGCATGGTTCGTAACAGTCCACATACAAGCATATACAGTAACTATTTGCTGTAGACGTATAGTAGTAAAATGGTGGTTCGTGTTTGCTGCACACTTATAGTGTTAACGCGTACATATGGTTTGTCAACAATCTCCATAGTGTTTGCTGATGGCTATCGTAGGGAGCAACCAACCATGGAGCTGCGGGTTCACCATGAAATAGAATCGTCGGTGGTTGCTAGCATGGTTCTCTGCAGTGCCATAAGCCCTGGGTCATATTATAGGCAAATGCGGGCATACATACCGTACATGCAGCATCTGGGATCAACCATGATCAACCCCCATCAACCCAGCAGTTACCAAGCCAACTGGTATGGGCCATCGCCAGCCATCATCGGCCCCCGAAGAAAGCACCTGTTCTTTGAAGGTATGCTGCCGTGGAGTCATCACTGATTCCATGGCCCGCTTGCTGCCTCAGCTGTGACCCTTGAAGCTCCCTATTTTCGAGCCGCGTCACTCATCGTTTTCTATGCATAGAAGAAGACTGTATGGATTTTGAAAACATGCCTGATAGATATGCAAAACTAGTTTCACCAGTTCAGAACAGACTAGACCAGCGATTGTTTAAGATGATCGGTATTGAATAACGTCAATGATTGTGGTCCACGCTTCTGATCAACTTCAAGATCATATTGTAATACTGGTCAGTGGTTTATGTTTGAATCATTGAGCACTGAGCTAAGATCATCAGTGTGATAATCTCGCAAGGCTAGTCGCAATGAGATCAAGTCTGGTTGCCGATATCAACCCTTTTCGACTCCAAAAAAATCCTGGCTGGTTGATGAAAACCCATCATTAGGTGAATGATGGGTTTCACCAATGGTGTGCCGTTTGTTTCTGATCATTGCATCATTTCACCCACGGCTCAAGATGTCTTATTTCTTCTCAAATACTAAATGGTTGAACTACTGCGGTTCAAGTTTACTCCTCAATTGGCCTCAACCAACCATAGATTCCATAGATCCCTTGTTCAGCACTGGTACTGCAACTTCTCCAACACTTTAACTTCTTGATGACCATCTGACCATCCACAACTTGTCGTCAAGCCAGGTGTTGCTAACAGCTGCCGCAGAGTTCACACCACCTCCCTGCCGCGAGTTGCGGTTGGGGCCCATGGTGGTGTCAATGGCATCTTTCTCCGAGAGGTCATGAGCAAGCTTTGGCCGACCATCGGGAAGGTCCGCACGGAGAGAGACAACTTTCCTCGGCAGGGTAGCCCTGAAGGGCTGTGATCCAGGGCTCAAATCCTAGAGGGATTTCAATGGAAAGCATCGTGATCCCACCAGCAACCAGTAGTTGGTTAGTCCCGTTGGGTAAGCTTTGATCATCTCACTGAGGTCACAGCGTTCTCATGTGGAAGCTTCAGCCATGAACAAAGAACAACATGTTTGTTCTGAAAACTGAAATCATCAGGAGCAGCACTCTACACGAACCTCCAACACAAGAAACAGTGCGATCCTCAAGCAAGAAACACCAACAAGGACCAACAACAGAGATCAAGCCTCACCAATTCATCATTGTACATTCTCCATCATGAATTGGAAATCAAAACCATCACTATTTGCCTCAGTGGCTTTAAAGACCATTGGTTATTGGCGTCAACCTTTACTGACTATTGGTTCATACTATGCTTATTGATGGTTGCATACACTAATCATTGGATACCATTGGTAGTT
The DNA here is from genome assembly GCA_009767595.1 of Symbiodinium kawagutii. Lineage (NCBI taxonomy): Eukaryota > Dinophyceae > Suessiales > Symbiodiniaceae > Symbiodinium > Symbiodinium kawagutii. The sequence goes on along the minus strand of VSDK01007782.1, from coordinate 536,132 downwards.
GGCTCGGTCGTTCTCATCCTGAATCTTTAACCACTGGTTGTTGAAATTGGTTTTTAAAAATGTGTGTGAGATGTTATGAGCATTTAACCAGTGGTTGGTATTGATGCTTGTTCATTGGTGGTCAGCGATGCTTGTTATCATCGGTTGTTGCCATCATTAACCTTTTCTGGTTGGTGGTTTTAGCCCCTCTGAAACAAATCGCTAATCAACCAGCCATCCTAACTATTGAGGAAAAAAAACACGTCAATCAAACCACCAACCAGCATGGGTTCATACCATCATTGGGTCAAATAGGGACCAGTCTCATGATAGATATAGTTCAAAGGACTATTCACCAAGCTCGTATTTTTTGATAAATAACTATCAGCAATTGTATATGTTCAATAGATGTATCTGTAGTTCAATGATTGGGTCGCAACTTTAGGGCTATTAACCAACCATCAACAAATCCATAGCCATTTTGATGAGTCCGCTAGTGCGTGGTTAATGGTGAATTACAATCAGTTAGTTAACCCAACCATTAATCAACCAACCATCAGCTCATGGTTAATCTCTAGCTGATGATGAATTATGGCTGAATTAATGAACCAACCTTTCATAGTTAATGATGAATTCATGGCTGAGTTAACTGGCACCTCAACAGCTGTCGCTATCACAGCTGCCCAGGTACGTCTCACTGCTGGTGGAGACCGCATTATCAACGTAGCCTCGGTTTTTCCGGTGCCAGGAACGGAACCGTTGGGGAAGCTAGCGAAGCCGTGGCCCGGTGATGGAACTAAGCCCTATGACTTTGTGAGCTGGCGGTTCGTTCACCCACACTTCTAGGGCTTAGTTCACCAGCCCGCCCTAGCCACCAAGCTGGTTATAACCATGCTTAGTAACTAGCAGTTTCACGGACTTTCATGGCAGGTATAGCTAGAGCTGTTGGTTAACCAACAGGTACAGCAAGGTATCCATTGAACTGATGGAAGCGAGTGAAAAGTGCGGGTTTCACTACCATCAACCAGCATGACCCACCACCCATGACTCACCGCACACCAGCAATGCTCTGACGACCCATAGGTACACCCGTACCGGCTGTGAATCCGCCTATGGCAAAGTCGAGGGAACGAACGACTCAGCCTCCCTGGATATGTTCTGATAAATCATGTGGCTTAGCCCTGTGAATCCCATTCATATCACTATAATTGATTGGTGATAAAAATGTGATGATCCACGTTAAACTATCAGTGATATCAATGTGATTCGATATTAATGCTGCTCCTCACTAATATCATTACTCACATTTAACGTGTCGTACAAATGACCAATGATGTAAAAAAATATTAACTCTGATCTCACTTGTGGCTATCACCACAATGATGCTGCGGATCATGACATCTTAGCATTATTAATTTGACAATCGTTGTTTTGTATCCCCTTGTAGTAGAGCATCAAATCAATGCTGCGTATGTATAATATATATATATAGGGTTTCTCAAAATAGGGGTACCCATGGGTACCGCCAAATCATCCTCTTTTACCCGTTTTTAGTAATGAGCCCACCATTTTGGGGGTACCGTATGACCTGGCAAACCACCATATCTACATAGATGTATGCATATTTTTGCGCATCATTGAGCATGATTTCAATGATTTCCATCAAAAGGCATTCTGACCCTTGTATGATCAACTTCCATCCGACATGCTCCAGCAAAACCTGTCAGTGGTGGTTGATAGTGATTGGTGAGAGCCAACAATGGTCGGTCAAGCTGTTGAACAATTGTGTTTTGAACTGTTGCAGTGAGATAAATCTCAAGCAGCCAACAAACCAATGAGCCAGCGTTGCCCTGGAATCAACCTGTCTTAATCCTGGATTCTGTGAGCGATTCGTGGCAACATGCCACAAAGAAGCGTTGCCAAGGAACAAAACGGAAACAATGAAAATAGGCTCCAGCCAGAGGAGTCCTCCTCCTCTTTCCGTGCGGCACTCGCCATCGCGCAGAGGCTACAGCATTTACAACAACTGGCTGTGAATGCTCACAACAGCGAATGAAAACCAGTGCTGGATCTGCCAATTAAAAGGCTAGCTTCCGGCGGTGTTTTCCCTTAGGACCATTGTTCTCCACGATTGACCATGATCATTATTGATAATTAACCATGACCATGATCGATTAGGCACAATGAATCATCAGTCTCCGCGAAAGCCGGCAGTTTTTTCTGGTTGTCATCAAGGACAGCCGGAGAATTGCATCCAGGCCCCAGCCTAATGCCCCAAACAGGGTTCTCTGTGAGGTGATCTGCAGAGTGACACTCATTACAGGGGCTATTGGCTGATGATTAATGGCTATTAATGGTAGTGATCAATAAGCACTAAAGGGCTAGTAATGATGGGGCTATTGATGATGAATGTTGATGGCGTTGCTGTGCTGAAGCTTAGTGGACAGGGGATCTGCTACACGAGGAGCTTATCAGGAATGATGAAGAAGATGTGCTGCCATTGCATTGACCCATGGAAATGATGGCGCAAGAGATATAGCATCAGAATCCCTCCAAACCTCTAAGTGCTTCGGTTCGATATTTGGATAGTGGTTAATAATGGTTGATGATGGTTGCCGATGGTGGTGTATTTCGGGTGCTGTGTCCTCAAAGGGGTGTCCATGTTCCCGTTTCTCTTCACACAAATGAGCCCAGCAGCGGCGGTCCCGGAGTCAGGATAAGTCACGTACAATGCGGATGCTGCTAATACCGTTGGTCCATAGGCGGAAGTCATCGCCAAGCAGCACTCAGCGGCACCTGCTAATCAACCACTAGCCATTAACCAACCTTTCAATAGTAACAGTCACTATGAGTAATCAATCATCTAATCGCTAATCAATGATTAAGCATAATTAACGAATCAATCATTCATCAACCATCTTTGAAGAGCTGTTCCAATATCTGCGGCGTTGTTCTTTTTTCGCCCAAGGCAGGCCCAACAACAAGGGTGATGCTGTTCCCCAGGCCGTGGCTGGGTTCTTGCTCAAGTAGCTGGGTGAGATCTCTTCCAATACGAGTAAAAAGTCTGTTTGACCATAAACGTCAAGATGGGCATATTGATAACTGGCAGATAACCAGCTGAAATGTATTGTTTTAACACGTTTCTACTGGCAAACTTGCAATTTTCGAGGGGTACCTCACTAATGGATGACAAATCCATATTGCTTATCAACTGTCAATAGGGTGTATCTCGATGCTGCGCTGCCTGTAGCACTTTGCGAACAGTTGGTGTTTTCCCAACGCTGCAAATGGTTGACCTTGTGTTCTCATGTTGACATCATGATACTCAAATTACCTCGGTGCGAATTTCTACCCTCTGGCAGTCCCTGACCGGGAAGCTAAAAATCAACTTGTTCATAGGTAAAACCAATGGTGGATCTTCCAGTTCCAGGTCAGTGTGCCAGAGTGTATTGTATAGTGGTGTCCCAGAAAAAACTTGGTGATTTCTCAAAATAGTGGATCTATCTTTCAGGTCCCCTCTGACTTGAGGAACCACCGCTTGTTAGGATCCTTGGGCCTACTCCTTCACAGTCCCTGTGAAACTCAGGGGTCATTAAATGTCCCAATTGGACATCAACCAACCACTTTGGGTCCCCCAACAGTCCTCCAGTTCAGTGAAGTTCAACGTTCCTAAAATGGGATCTTTACCAACCCCTGAAGCTTCCTGCCAGCGTTTCCCAAGCTTCCCCACGCATTGGCGTCCATGAACCTCAGCTGCATCTGGAAGTTCTTCGGTGCAGTTAGGACCTCGGCGGTGCTTCGCGTGGTAGAAGAGACTGGCAGCTGATCTGCCAAAGCTACCACACCTATCTGGCTGTGGGTCAAGCACTTCACCAACCAATCATAGGGGATAAACCAACAACCTATAGGGAAAACAATGATTAATCATAGGGGAACCAGGGGGACTACATAAGGGTGAACCGACCCAGAGCCATTTCAAGACGATCGTTGATGAATCTTCCAGTTCTTCACATCCCTTGAACCATGGGAGCTTTCGCCACTGGTGATGTCTTGCATGTGCTAATAGTCACTGATGGTAGATCCAGCACTAATGGTGCAACTGGCGTGGACTCAGGGAGGCGGTCTAGGCCCCTGGGCCAACTTGTCCGCCAACCACGCGTTGGCGGGCAAAACGAAATCGATGACCTCAGCGACAACGGCACAAGCGACAACAAATGGCATCAGGGATTCAGGAGTTGTTTCAGGAACTAGGGAACCCCAAAAATGGATGGGTTATTATGATTTATTACCATAATATGGTTCATATTGGATGATTTGGGGGAACCCCCCCTTCTAAGAAACCACCAAGTAGAGAGCAAAGATGTAGTGTACAACCCAGCCGTTGCATACAGGCGCACGCGGCGAGACAATGTTGAGTGTGACAGACAGATGTGACCCCCCCAAATCTGACAGGATGACTGGGCCTTTTCAGGAATCATTGGGCATCAAGCTGGGCATCCAGCCACCGAAGTTGCATTTGTTTCATCTCATTTGGAGGTCTATGAAGCGCCGGGATCACCGCCCCAGCTGTCATGAATGCTGCTGATCTCCCCACTCCGGTGAGCCATGACCAGCACTTCATGGCCTGCCTTTCCCATCTGAGGACCATGGCAAAGTTGGGGATCACCGCCAGGCCCTGTGTGACCTGGGCAAGCTGGCAGGTGACTCACCAGGGCAGGTGACACGCTTGGATCCGTTGGTTTCTTACGCTATGCTCAAGTGATCCACCTGGGCTCATCAACCACATCAACCAATGGATTTCCCAACGAGAAAAACCCTACCATGACTTGCGAGGCCTGCCGCACAACATGATCACTCGACTCACGAAACTGGTTTCTTACACATGGATCATTTATGTTTGGCACATTGCTGATAGATATCACTATTCCCATACCACCATCCCGGCACTGTGGGGCCCCGGACGGGGGGCGAAATGGTCTGCGTGTATTGGTTGATGCCCCCGGTGTTGCTGTGGCTGAAAAGGTTCATCACACGAATCACCTGATGACGTGACCAGGACCTGGACCTGAAGCGTCGCTGATGAACTGAAGCTGACGCTTTTGAGCTGATGATGCCTGTTGATTTTGACGATCATGGTAGCCTTTTGACGATCCTTGACGCTTGATACTATTATAAGATTCTTATAGATGCCTGAGTTTCATGCTTTCATGATTGAATCGGCAACCCCAGGAGACCGGTCACCAGGTTCATTAGCAACATTGCCGCCAAAATTGAGAAAAGACCAAGTCTCCCTTTATTCGCTGCATCGAACATCGAACTGATCTTGTTCTACTTCTTAGTTTGAGCTTCGCAGTTGACAACTAAACTGGTACCAGCAAGGATTGTCTGAAAAAAGGTGATCAATCAAGGATAGAGTGCAAGCGCAGCAAGCTGAGCATGTGTTCTTTTCCGCGGCAACCATGCTCTTCAAGCTGTTTTCCTAGCCATGACCTTCCCTATCAATTGTAGCAATTGTAGCACAGAATTCTCACCAACGAACCATCGCTTCAGTGTCAACAATCCCCAAGCAAGCATACTTAAGAAACTATCAACCACTATTATCAACAAACAAATACAAACAAACCAGCACCCACAACTAAACAATCAATTCACCGAACTAACCATCAACCATTAAACAACAAACTATAGCTAACCATATCTATCACAATCTATCAAATCGTTCCACCATCGTCAGTACTAACCATCCACTATAGCTACCCTCAACTCTAGCTACCAACCATCGATGCTTAAACAAACCATAGCTACCCTCCACTAAACCATCACCCGCTACCGTCCGCCTCCCAGCCCATGGCCGTGCCAATGTCCAGCTCCTCTCCACTGGGGCTGAAGGATTCCAAGTGCCAAGCCTGGCTCGCGCAGCGGCGAAGGAATCACGAAACACAGAGTTCACTGGTTGGCGACCAGGCAATAGAATGGCTGGTTGGTGGTTGAACAACCCATGTTTAACTAGTGGTTAATGATGAGTAAATATGGCAATAATGCTTGATTAGGATCCTTACTCGTTGGTGCTTGCAACCCTGTCATGAAAAATATGCTTGTCAACCAACCATGTGCTAAAAAAGGTCAATGAAACCACAAAGAGATGATAAGTAGTCACTTTGCATCTCATGGCAATATGACATCAATGGATAACGAATGGTTCATCAAGGGTTAACAAATGGTTAATCAATGGTCTATGGCGAGATATACACAGGTTGGTGGTTTCAACCCCTATGAAAAACAATAGTCAACCAACCATTTGTTAATCATCACTAGGGAAAATAAGAAATGTTTGAAACCACCAACCAACCAGTACACCAATGTTGTGAATGCGACCGTGCCAACACCTATCTTGTGCTCCGTCGCTTCCGACTGGCTCCCCAATCCCAGCCCACCTCGGATGGCCGAAAGGTGTTGGGTGGATGCATCCAGAAGTGCAAGATGAAGGTGGCGTTCGGATGGAAGGTCTGCGGCCACGTTCCGGTGAAGCTCACCAAAGGTGGCAGCCAGAGTTGTAGAACCAACAGGGAACCCGGGTTGCAACACAAGTAGAACCCGCAGATTGTATCAGGTTGTAACCTTGAAAACAATTGCCATCTCGGCAAATGATCTACAAACGGTGGATGTTCCGTCACCATCTCAGGCTGCTCAGAGTAACTAGTCACCTCTCTTGCCGAGACTGATCAAAATCGTTGGCACATTGGCAAACCTTGCTGCTGAGGTGCGCGAAATCCTCGAAGTACAATGAAAGTCAATGAAGTACTGCAGATCATATGATGGCTGTGGATCAAGTCCCTGTACCCCTGGTGAACATCACATCAAAGACCACACTAGTCCAACTGTCGGGCTGTGAAGTACTACCCTTTTTCGGATGCTTAATGCTGACCCAGCTCATCATGTATAGTTGCCATATCCTTGGGACTTGTTGGTCATTTTCCTCGGCTTGATTCACCACTAACCAGCTAGTGAACCATGAAGCAGCTACTTAACCATTTGCATCAACCATTATCCCCTATTAGTAAGCTACTATCAACCATCATTCACCACCATTAGCCACCATTAACCACTAGTAAGCGATATAATCATTGACCATCATCATTCACCACCACTAATCTGCACAGCTATCTCCAAGTTCTGCCAGCTCAGCCCTGTTTCAAACCTTCCGTCTATCCCATAGCACCTTGGGCGGTCTCAAGTCGAAGGGGTTCTGCTGGTAACGGGTGAGCACACGCACCTCCGGCATAAGCTGACACGTCACTGTAGCAATGCTGCTGGGGTGATTTGCCCGCCCCGTGAAGCATCCCACTCCAGTGGGTCTCAACGCAAATGGCGGGTCAGCTGCCAATAAGCTAGGTCAATATGAGTCAATATACTTAACAATTCGAACGGTTAGCATTCCAGTGACAACCAGCATGCCCCTAATAGTCAGCAGTTGACAACCCTGTTATGTGACAATTTGGGCAGTTATATAATAACAAACAACTGCAACAAAGCAACTACCCCAACGAACTTAGCAGCCAGCCTACTCACCCACCCAACCCACCAAGGCTTAGCTGTAGTTCCTGGGTGTTCCGACGGTGCGTGTGTCTCCAGTTCCAGAACCATCCAAGGGGTTTCCCCGGTCAGCGATCAAGCAGTATCTCTCCTGGGCGTGGCCCGGGCCGCCCAAGCTGGTCACTGGGTTGGGGTTGGTTGATGGGACCTACAAAAACCTGACATGACCTGATGGATTTTGATGTCTAATCAGGTGGCCAATGACGGATTTGGATGGCAAATCAGTTGGTTAGCGATGGACTTCGATGGTGACGCCAGCATGTTGGATATTATCTTCCGCCACAAATGATGTGTTTTGTTTTCCGCAAGTCTGTCCCGGCACCGTTGCTGGGAGAGCCTGGATCAATCAAAGACATATAGCTGGCCCGGGAATCCATTTATGATCTTTATCAATTGGAAATAGTCAAAAAGCCAGTTAGACTCTTTCAAAAAGGAATTAGTTTCCTTATCTCATTGGATCAATGAGTCATCTTTGAAATTCCTTGCAGCAAGTGCTGAAATCTAGCTACTGCGTGAGCAGGCAAAACTGCTGACATGCCCCTTTAGCTCCATCGCTTCTGTGGCTTGTATGGATACCCTGGTACACTGGTGAATATCAAAACAATGACAAAACTCGGCTGATGGACAGTGAATATTGACCCAGCTCGCCATAATAAAGACTTGGTATATCACCTATAATTGTGGGTGATCATTCATATCCCTTATTGTTAACCACTAAGCAGCTGGTTGAACATGAACCAGCTAGTTAACCACGAACTAGCTAGTCAGCCATTAACATCAACCATTATCCCCTAATATCAAGCTACTACTAACCATCATTAACCACCATTAACCACAATTCCCTCCGATTAACCTGTTAGTAACTATCAGTAGCTTCATTGTAAACCCATAGTTCACCACTATTAACCATTATCAATTGAAATTAGTAGATAACTAGCTCATTTCACCACTATTATCAGTGGTTATAGCTATTAGTAGATTACATGGTGTCTAATAATTAACAACCAGTTAACTACTTGCAACCATTGTAGTCATCACTATCGACCCTTTCTAAGCATTGATCCAAGCGCTGTGGGTGTCGTTACTTCATGACCAAGCAACTGCCATACGCCAGGTGTATGGCACCGCTGAGAGATTGAAGTTCCTGGGAGCAACGAGCCCATGGCACCTGGTGATGGGTCACACCAATCATATGTGCAGCAACCAGAGTGGTTGCTGAGAATCATAGTGGAGTTACTTGTCAATACCGAACAACTTTCATAAAAAGAATACCACTAATATGTCTATATTCAGGACATTCACCAGGGAGATCATGGTCTCATGCGACGTTGAAGCCAACTTCACGCCCCCTCCCGTGGCGGACTGGAGATCAACACGACCAGGACGTGGCTTCACAGCTTTGGAGTTGGAAGATCATGGTGACTGGGATGATTTGGCGGGGACTATTCCTCGAGGCTTCTGGTGGGTCACCCAAACAAATCAGTTGTTGGTTGACTGCTCGACGCTTGAACTCGCAACAGTCTCCTCGCATGCAACCTGGCAAATCCAAGGCTCTCACATGCTGGCTCTCCTATCAAACATGATCATTGATCATAGTGGTTACTTGCCACGACCTGACCATGCTGCGCATGCCTCCAAGGCTCTCATACTCCATGATCAAACACCGGGTTTGTTTGTCGCCTTGAATCAGAGGCGCATCGGGGTCCGGATCGAAGCCAAATTCCAAGGGCGCCAGGATCACTAGCTCTCCGCCCGTCAGCACCGTGTTCTGCGTCCGCAACAAGAGTTGAATCCTGAGCTCAGCATAAGACCTGGATGCTGCTGGATGGCTATGGGTCAATATTAACCAACCAACTAATGGGGGATAATGACCAACAATAATAGGAAAAACAATGGTTAACAGGGTGGAACCAGGGGTACGGGGTTTTGACCCACTGCCGGATGATGGCTGAATTGAAGGTTACCATCTGGTAACCTACCCCGGAAGCTAGAAATCACGAGTTGCAAACTCGGTGAACCAGCTGTAAATTGGTGGGTTTTTGACGTTACCAAAGGGTGAGCATGTTGGAATTGTGGTTAGGCGATAGTCGAGTGATAGTTAACTGATGAACACTAGGGGTTAGTCATGGTTCATGATGGTCAATCTATGTCAATCTGATGCTTATAGTGATGGTTGATCATGGCTAATGGTGATGTGACAAAGCTCCAAACATCTCCGGTCATGTGCATCCCCATTTACGAACTAGTCTTCTCTATCAATCCCGACCATTCCAGTTGCCTATGTAATAGGTAACCAAGCCCACTTGGGGTTCCCTGGTTTCCTACCGTAGAGAAACTGGAAGGATTGGGAACGGCGAGGGCACGGGTTGAAGACGCAGCTGAACCCTGGATTCTCCATAGCTCCAGGACTGCTACAGTCACAATGGCAAATGATGTAGTTAATCATAAGGAATACTAGTCCTTGATAATGACAATAATGAAACATATAAAAATAGCTCAGTTGCTCTCCAGTTATCCAGTTCCTCTCCACTTTGATGCTTCTTCTTCCTGGCAACTGCTACGAATCATCACGCAAGCCACCACCGAGTTTCGGTATGGCAATGCCCTGTCCAGCACCCACGCAATCTCCGAGGTAACAACTTGGCGCCGAATTCCGTGCATAGGTCGACACGGAGATTTCGGGGAAGGCCCAAAGGTCGAAGGACGGGATGGGCTTCGCAAAGTGGTCCAGCAATGTCATGGTCCAGTAGTTGGAAGCCGTTTGACTTGGAGGGTTCACAATGTCGATGCGGAACCTGCAGCGCTGGCCACAGAAGAGTGAATTGGTGAATGATTAGCCAAGGACTGGCAAATGTTCACCTCAACAAGATTTATCAGGACCATTCAGGGTCCAACTGCAATCAGCAACCCACTGATTTACACAAACATGCAAGCACGCCAGCATCAATGATTTTCTGCTACATAGCCGCTATTTTACCCATTCTCCTGAAAACTGTCCTGAACCAAAATCCTATGCGACAAGATGCAACTGCAGTTGCCACATTCTTTCGGTGAGGATAAGGCTTTTCTCCGAGCCCGAAATCATCTGAGAAGCGTTGTATGTGCCTGACATATTTACATTGCATCTTTCTGAATCTAGCTCATACATGATACATAATTGCACAAAATAGAAAACAGCAACTAGATTTTTCTGTAAAAAAGAAATGAACATGTGTATGTATATAGTATATATTAACATGTGCATATCTACATATCCAAATAGTTTTAAACATATATGAATCTACAATGTATCACAGTGACGACAAGGAGTTTCCTGGTTGCTGGTGAAAGCTTGACCAAAACAGTAGGTATCAGCGACCATTGAGAAACAACTTGGCAACAAATCACAGGTATCCAAATCAGCTTCCAAAGGTGATACCCATGACTGTAGGCATTGAACAAATCCAAAGGTGCCCCGGAACGAACTCAGTTTCCTTAGTGCCACCAAGGAACGCGTAGGTCTTGGAGGCGATGAGACCAGGAGACTCAGTGGCCAGGTGAGGTGGGAAGCAACAGAATACATCACCGTGTTGAGTATAGGGAGGCTACTGATGGAGATATCATCATCATCATCATCATCATCATCATCATCATCATCATCATCATCATCATCGGATATTTATATTCATCATCATAGTCATCATCATAGTCATCATAGACGATGCAGGGACTTCGTACTGCTACACATCAGAATGTGCCTATGTTGGGTCAGATTCGATGTAGGTCCATGTAATGCATCTTTCGCCCATGGCAAATGCAGCTGGCGGCCGATTTCATTCCACGGACTCTGCTGGTCAACCAGCAAGGAGCCACACGGATGGTTTTGAGAAGGTTCCCGTTTTCTCTCACAAGCCAATACTTACAGTTGAACAATGGACATGATGGCCAAAAATGATTAGCAGTGGTTACAACAGTTACACAGAGTTGTGCCCCCCGCTTTGCTTAGCTTAGTTCACTAGGGTAGCTACCACTTGGAGGCACGTAGATATCACTGTACTTCGGCGGGTAACCAACCACGGCGCACCGGTCGATCCAAGTGACCAAGGCAATCAACGCGGTTTCACCATTCCCTTCACAGCCAGTCACCTCAGCGGAAAGGACGCTGCACTTTGTATGCTTCGCATGGTGTACCAATGTGCACTAGCTAGTTGTAACTTGGTTACCTACTATTTCATGGTAACTGGAAGCAAAGGGAACTATATAAAAGCATGAATCCTTCACCATTCATTAAAACATCCACTGCAAGCATAGGGAACCATTTGAAAGCAATAGTCATTGACCATTCATGAAACCATTAATCATTAAGCAGATTAATCAAACCATCAACTGGAAGCATAGGGAACCATACAAATCAAACCATCAATCGTGAACCATGAGTCATCAACATTAGTCATTGACCATTCATTAAAACATTAATCATTAACCATATTAATTAAACCACTAGCTGGAAGCATCGGGTTGCGGTCCTGCCCACCCTCCATGGATTCCATAGCAAGTGCCAAGCCGCTGGAGAGTTGGGATCCCATTCGTCCACCTCGGGGAAAGCGCCGGCCCGAAATGGGCGTGCCAAAGATCCTTCGGTTGAAGGACATGGTTGGGAAGAAGAACCTTCATCTTCATTGAGGATTTTTGAACACAAGGGATCCCCCAAATCATGAGATATCAAAAATCTATAGCAATAAACCAACCATTTCTGGGGTTTCCGATTTGAGAGACATCCAACTAGCTTATGATGGGTACTAATGGCCAATTTACTCCCTTAACCATCATGAATGGCTTATAAATGGCTCACTGATGGTTAACCGATAGTTGACTGATCTTTAATGGTGATGAGTGATAACTTGATGGTTAACTGATGTAATCTTTCATGACGACTAATGGATGCTTAGTTGATGTTGGTTCAAGCGGGCCTTGACGGTTTAAGAGGTGAATAAGAGCCAAAAATAATGCTTGAAGTTCGTCAATGATGATGAATGGCTGATGATGGAGGATAAATGACAGCAACGGCGTAAAATACCCATCATAGCACCAATATTAGCCTCTCTTAGTAACTGTATGTAACTGTTCTCCAACAGTAGCATATCCAAACCGAAGCTAATTTGAGGCCAACGATGGTCCTTGATCGGGGGGATAACAACAGCCAAAAAAAAAAGGCACCGGCAGGCCACCGATCCAGCGAAGCCCATGGAGGTGTTCCTGTTTGGTCACCGTCGGTCACGATGAGTTACTGAGACTGAAAACACTGGCTGATGATGGTAACTCATGTTGCGCTTGCGCGCTTAGTCCGAAAATTGTTAACCAGTGTGGATCACCTGTCTCTTGATGATTTGCAGTTACAAATCAATATGTATCATCAGCAGTTATGACGATACTGTGGAGCCAAAACCTATTTCTCATAACAAACATTTTTCATCAGGCGATCTTATTAATCATACCAAACAACAACAAATCGCAATGCTTTGTGGCATGGTTAATTAATGATTTCCTATGCTTTCACGGGTATTGTTTGGCTCCAAGCAGCATCTCTCCCAGTTCCCTGCTGCGCTGCTGGGTCGACCCGACGCCGACTTGCGAGGCGTTGAAAATGCTACCGAAGAGGTTCACCACTCGCGTCCTAGGTGGGTTGGTGGGCGGATCTTGGGTGGGTTGGTAGGTTGGTTATGATTAATGATGATTCATGAAAAGATTGATTAATAGTGATTCACTTTCGGGGATGACAAGCAACGATAGGGCGTATGATTGATGATGATGATGATGATGATGATGATGATGATGATGATGATGATGATGATTAGTGGAACTGGAAACCCACTGCAAAGCTAGAGATGGAAACGCCAGGTATCATTGATCACTGGAAGTCTATCATATCCAATAGTACCTATCGAAAACAAATGCTGCATGCAAACTTCAACCAATCACTAACCATTATGAACCATCATTAACCATTGTTAACCAATCATTAAGCATTATCAACCATCATCAACCATTGTTAACCACTCTCAAACATTATAAAAACCATGATTAATCATCGAAGATAGTGAGTTGACCAATCATTCTGCCATGCTCTTCTGTCAGAAGTACCTTGGACAAAGGCTACAGCGGCTCTTTCGACAGGTTGCTCCACCAAGTGATAGCAACGGGTTGGAATCACCTCGGCGACGGGCGAAATGGGAACGGAAGGGACCATCCAGGGAGAAACTGGGCCCTCAATAGCAGTGGAGATGCAACCGCCAGGAACAGGGGTTGATGATTCATCAATGATGATGGTTCATCAAAGGTGGGTCATCGATGAAAATTCATCAATGATGGTTCATCAATGGTGGTTCGTGAATGATAGTTTGTGCAGAATGGTTCATGAATGCTTAAGAACATACCTCAGCATCTAAGATACTATAAAAAAAAGAATGATAATACGGATCTAACCAGCCATAATATTGACGTAGCTATCCCGTTTGTTGTGATTGCATCATGCATGTTCTTGATTATATTATTGTGTCCTTCATTGGTCCTTCTTTATGTCCAAACTCATCTTTTCGTTCCAAAACCTTTGAACGTCACTTGGCCTTGCAGTACCGTTTTCAACACACAAATGGTTCATAGTACGGGGAAAGATTGAAAGCCAAAAAACATGCCCGAAGATGTTTCGCTTTTTGCATAATCATGGATTGGGAAATCCGTGGTCATATCCAACATCCATGGTTATGGGATCCATATATGGCTGTGGGCCATGACCAAACCGGCCTTTGTAGAGATGTTCACCTACCAATTTTTGGACGGTTGGTTTTCCATGTGTTCATAAACCACCATCAATTGAACCGGCTCAGTAGCTGATGAATTACCATCAAATATCAGGGTTTTCGCTTCACAACTATCGCATTATTATCAATTAACTGGTTGGTGGTTTCAACCCCTTCGAAAAAAATTAGTCAACCAACAGTTTGTTAATAGTCACTAGGGAAAATAAAAAATGATTGAAACCACAAACCAGTTGACTATTGTTGGATCTTGTCAGCCCAGCTGAATCATCGACACCTCAGCACTACAACTGGTTTCAACTTGTTTCAACCCCTCTGGAAAATAGTAGTCAATCAGCCAACTATTCCAAACACGCCTGGGAAAATGAAAAACATGTTTCAAGCCACCAACCAGATAACCATTATATCACCGTCATTGGTCAAAAACGCCATCCGCTACGTGGTGGTTTCTCAAAATAGGGAGCCCCTAAAATGGATGGTTTTCTTATTAATGGTTCACAATACAAGGTGGGCCCCCTTAGTTAGCTAACTTGGGTTATAACTAGGGTAACTACCAGTTATGGTAGATATAACTATAGTTAAATGGCTTATTAATCAACTTATAACTAGGGGGCCCACCTTGAGTCACTAATCCAGGTGCTGCTTACCATTGGTCACTAACTAGCTACTAATTCTACAAAATCCATTCACTAGTACTCACTAATTAGTTACTATATTGTTGCCGTTACCTACAATGTAAACCATTAAGTATTGGGACTTTATGCTTGGGGGGGTTACCCCTAGTAATAACCATAAAGCATCCTCATTGATTTGGGGGTTACCCCTATGGCTTGAGAAACCCCCACATGCCCCGTGCTGGCCGCGAACCAAGTCGCTGTGCCCGGAGGACCCACCAACTCCATCTGCCCAGCAGGCATGGGGTCCTGCGCCAAGACACCCCAGCTTCTGAGATGTTCGGAGACTAGAAACTAAGCAATTTACATGCATTTACTATGCATTTACTATCATTTACTATGCATTTACTATCATTTACTATGGATTGCTATGCATTTACTATCATTTCCTATGCATTTACTATGGATTTTCCGGAGGATTCATTGCCTTTACCATGAAATATGCGCATTTTTTATGAGTTCTCTTGGGCATTCATCGCCTTTTTGCACCCACTTTGCTTAAAGCTTCCAGCGGTCGCGCCGCCCTGTCCCCCGCATGGAAGGGGCCCCGCCGTGCCCACACTGAAGCGGAAGAGCAGCCTAGGTGCGGCGGCGCCCGTTGGGGAATGATTCCGGGGCTTGGGATCGAACATTGGCTTGATGAATGCGAGCGACAATAGTGATCTATAGGGCATTTTTTGACATTCTGCAGCTCGAAGGGGGATCCTTGTGTTCATGCACTGAAGGATCTATAGGGGATAAAATGAACAATGGTTATGAGGTTGATTCATAGATATCTTTTATAATGAACCTTTAGACTTTTGAAAGAATAATGAACCTTTTAGACTATACGGTATCTAATGAACTATGGTAGATTACAGACTATAGGGGATAAAATGAACTAACTAGGGATCCATAGGGACCGATGAATATCCCCTATTAGAGGGATAATCTTGGAAGATCAATAGCGAACATTAGTGATCAAAAGTCATAATATCTGATTAATGCTTGACTATCCAGGATGATAATGAACAACGCTATGATTGATGGGCATTTTTGATTCTACGATATTAATCCTATCATGCGTTTCTACAGGGGATAATAGACAACAGTAGTAGGAAATACAATGGCTAATGATGGTTTATGATTCTTGATGGTTGGTGAATTATCTATCATGCTTCAGCAATACATCAACCATCATTCACCAGCATATTGACCAGCTGCTTCTGAACCTAGATTGTCAAGGATTTGACCAGTTTTTCAACCACTCACTACCAAGCAATCAGCGCTGATCAATCATCATCTAACTATCAATTGATCATCATTCCCGTCCTCATCAACCATACATCAACCATCACTCACCTAACTATCCCTATCTACCCTAGCTTAACCAGCTTATAAACCAGCTTATTAACCAGCTTATTAACCAGCTTATTAACCAGCTTATTAACCAGCTTATCATCTACCATCCTTCAGCAGCTGATCAACCATCATCAACCACTCTGATCGGTCACACTTGCGCCGCGCCACTTGCTGCTCTTGCTTGGTCGATCATTGCGCCCAGGCGGCCAGATGGACATGATCCTGGGTGCTTCTCCGCTGATGGTGGAGTGGCGAACAGTGAGAAATCGACTAGTGCCTAGTAGTGCTTAGGTCAGGAGGTCTAAGTCGCTTAATGACAAGTAGTGCTTAGGTCAGGAGTCACTCATGTCTTGTGGCAAGTCAATGCAAAAAAGCTGCCATTGAATAGTCATTTACATCCATTTGAAAGGCTGGTCACTGACAACTTAGCGCTGATCAATACTCTCCGGCAAACCAGCCTAGTCGCGTGGAAAATCCACATTTTATGGCCGGCTTACCGGTGAAAACCGGTGATTTGGTGACTTCGGTTCACCATCATGAAACATGGGATCCCCTGGGATTCATCATGGAAAATCTATTATTTCTTGCTGGTTTACCTATGAAAACTGGTGATGTTTGCTTGTTATCCCCTATGCTCAACCACTAGTGGCGCATGCTGAGATCCCAACTCGCCAAGGGCCATCTCCTTGGGAGTGCGACAACGTGATGGCGGCAACTGCAACGAGTCGGCCCAGGCATGGGCAGGGCCACCAAGTGGGGTCGCGCACATGAGTTTAGCTGAGGTAACTAAATCATAGGTATAGTGATTGGTATAGTTGAAATGATTGGTTGAAATGATTGGAATAAATCAGCTGAGGTAACTAAATCATAGGTATAACTAATCCCAATGATGAATTGGTTTCACTAAGATGAATTGGTTACATATAGTGATGCGTTCAATGTTTTTCATCATGTATACCCCTCTATGATGGAATTGGCTTCCATCACATGTGTGAAATCACAATGATCACAATGGTGGTATAGTTGATCAGCTCAAGTAGTGGGGTGTAACGCCCCTTTGCACAGCCTATTGCGATGTATCACAATGATCAGGGAATGATTACATCAACAAGATTAGCACACCATATCACACCAAGACGATAATATTGTACCGTATGTTTGCCAATATCATTGTGAATTAAAACACATATTCACAAACCACATTCATGCAAAGCAAAGATCTTCACCATGATGAACCGTTCATCCTTTTCAACAATCACCATCAAGCGTGAGCATGATCAACTCATGATCAACTCATGATCAATTCACGATCAACTCACGATCAACTCATGATCAACTCACGTTCGTTTCACGATCAACTCATGATCAACTCATGAACAACTCATGAACATCTCATGAACAACTCATGAACAACGCATGATCAACGCATGATCAACCATGATCCACCTGATAAATCATAAATCGACCACTAATTAACTAAGCATTGGCTAACCATGATAAATCAACCATTGACTTACCATTGACTTACCATTGATCAACTATAAACTAACCATTAATCATCAATCAACCGTTAAGCACCATTGAGTAACCATTAATTGACTGTAAACTAACCATCAATCAGATCATCAATCAACCGTGAACTAACCATTGGCTAATCATCAACCATCGACTAGCCATGAACTAACCATCAACCATCAACTAACCATGAACTAACCATCAGGTTAACCAACCATTGGTTGAACTAACCATTAAGCATTACTAAAATAAGCTAAGCATGAACTGGTTGGTGCTTGAAAATAGGCTTGTCAACCAACCATTTCTTAATAATCATGAGGTAAAACTAAAGAATTTCAATCAAACCACCAACCTGTTGCTGTTTAACACCCTTATTGTTGCTTATTGTCTCCTATTATTCACCATTAGAAATGGCTATAACTTATAACCCCTATAAAACCACCAGCCTAGCTGTTTAACCACTATTGTTGCTTATTATTCCCCTATGATTTACCATCATTAACCATAGTTAAAACCACCCGCCAGTTCTTGTTAAGCCATTCAGGGCTTATAGCCAACTAGTAGTAACCAACTAGTAGTTGTTTCACCATTATTGCTGCTTATCATCCCCTAATAGTAACCACTTTTAACCACTGTGAAGCCTTAACCTTGTGAGTCCTTCGCTCACCACGTGGCATGCAACAGGTAGCTACGGCCCCGGCTGAAGGAGGCGGCTCGCTGGGAACCGTCTGAGGCGCGTCGATCAACGAAGCATCCGACCTGGACGCGGCACGCGGGGTGAGCGCAGCGGTGGTAGCACCTGGTGGTGAGTGGTGCCTACCCTTCCGGGTGCAGGTGACCATCCTCAACAGTGTAACAATACCCACGAGATTCCATGGACATCCTAGCTGGATGCCAGGGACTTAGGGATGTCCAGGGACTAGTACCTGGGTAATCCTTCCATGCACATCAGAAGGGATGCCATGGACTAGGTGACTGGAAGGATTGGGGATCTTAGCTTCTGGTGAATGGGTATGCTTAATGATATTGCCTGTAGATCTGGTGGGAAAAGTTGGAAGCCTGACCCTCACAATATGATGGCGATTCGTTGATGATCTGGTTGACAATTTGGCATTGAATTTATGATGGTTGACAACTTAGTTCACGAGTTGGTACAAGTTCATAGTGCTTATAGGAATGGTTGACTATTGTTGATGGTTGATGATGGCCAGGGGATGGTTCGTGTAAATTCAATCTTCTTAGATCAATCGTGAAGGAAAATGCTCGACCAAGCCAATCCGAAGGTTAATCATGCTTTGTGACTTCCGACCAACAATCACTGATCATGTTGGCTAGGGATGTTTAACAATTGCGAAGAAAGTTGAATGATGCCTGGAAACCGGCGATTTCTTCCCAGGATCCTGCCAGGATCGTAGCGGTTCCAATTGTCCATTGATCCCCCTGAGAGTTGATGATGCTGGCCAACGAGTTCATCAACGATGATCATTCATAGTTTCATGGCACTAAGCTACATCTTGATTAAAGATGGCTAATCGATCATTAATGACTGTTGGCTAAAGATGGCAACTAGTTCATGATGGTGAAGTGCTGTTCATTATCGGTTTCCCTCTACGAGGAGGATCCTCAGTGGCCCGCAGCGAGCTCGCTTGCTTCGGTCGCTTCTCAGCACCAGGGGAGGTGCCAAGGCGGCCGACTCCACCGCTGATTGGGCATGATTGACCGTCACGAACCATTGCAAACAGTAGCTTATTAACCAATTCACCAGCACTCATCACTAACCATCATTGATGATCATCATCCACCATTGGCATGTGAATCTTCAGCAGTAGAAAACCACCATTGACCATCATCAAACGTGAATTCCCTGGAATTTGTGCTTGTTATCCCCTGGAATCAACCACTATAGCAACCATCATTCACCATCATTCACCATCATTAACCAACATATACCATCATTAACCAACACTTAACCATCATTAACCATCATTAACCATGGTATTCCCGAGTGCAACGTCCTCAGCTTCTGACATCATGGTGGAAAAGCTCCAGCAGGCTGCTCCACAAACGCGTGCCCTGCGCCCGGTTCATGGGGAAATGTTCCCCATGGAGCGATGCATTTAAATCGAAAAGTGTATATGCAAGCACATGTACCGATGTATGTATATCTTTTATATCTGTTTTTCTTGCTTACATTATATTTGTATTTGTATGTATAAATTATATGTGTAACTATACGAAATAAAAATACATGAATGCATACAGATACGTATGCTAAATATCACGTTCACCTACATACAGAAAGGGGAGAGAGTTGTGATTACACTCTGAAAGATTCAATCGAAATTGTGTAGGTCCGGACACCCAATGTCCCAAGGTACTCTCTTTGATTTTAAGTTCTTCGTTGGTATATGTTGAACGTGGTCCTTGCAGGTGCATTGGATTGCAGCTGCTTCTGCAAGGGATTGCAAAATCTTGCACCACTGTCACGAAACTCGAAAACGTTGGACCGAACACTGAAACAGGTCTTTAAAAAATGGTGTAAATCCTTCACAATAAAGAAAATGATACTAATGATGACTTCATTAGACAAAAAGAAGATGTTCATTAAACCGATCTTTTAAGAAATAAAATTAGAGTAATAGAAGTAAATCATTCCACTTCATCAATTCAAGTCAACCCACCAGAAGCACTCCGGCTCGCACCCAGGTGCAGGTTCATTCTCGGTATAGAACGACGACAGCTCCGCCGGGGGGTTCACGATCTGAGAGACCACGGGTGAGAAGCGAGCAACGTGAGAACGGTGCGGGTCGATGGGTGCTGGCAGGTGCGATCTTTGCTAACCTGTAATAAACCGCGAGAATGGTTGTTGAATGACAATAACCCCATCAGGAATGGTTGTTGAGAATGTTAATTTGTTCATCGCCGTTCTTAATGCTATAACCATTGAATACTGATGGGGACCATGCTGCTTAGCAATGGGTCATGATGATTTGACAAAACCTTTGGCACCGACAGAGACCCACCTGCAACGGGGGTCCTAAGTTCACAAATTTGTACCCTCAACGATCCAGCCTGCTATGATTGAAAGGTTCACATGGCTCAACATGGCAAATCCCAAACCGTTTTTTTTTTCAAAAGGAAATCATCGGAAAACCAAGCCGTCCATGGTGATTCCTAACCTTTTCGATCATACAGGCATTATCTTAAATATAAAAAATCATGTTACCACATGTCACCACATGTGAGTCACCACATGTCACCACCAGTCGTCACGGACGCAGCTAAGCAGTCTGCATGGTGATCGACTTGGCAGGTCTGAGCTCCAAGCATCCATGCGGAACTGCAACAATCTCAGTGGACAGCTACTGCATTTGTCAGGGCCTCCCCAACGCGACCTGGTGACCCATCAGCATCATGGTATAGCTCTCTGATTGGGGATCATATCATGATCATACATGGATATACATGGTGACATCAGTGAACTCCATTAATGTCCTTGGCAGTTGCAAAGCCATCTGTGAATTTTTGCCACTATGATTCATGCTTGATGGAGTCATGGCAGGTGCCAACTCAGCGGCTATCATTGTAGTCCTTAACCGCTCTCATATTGTGGTCAGGGACATTGATCATCCAGACATGGATCATTTCCTAGCAATTGGGGACAACATCCTTTGGGATTGATCTATGTGGACACAGCTCCCGGAAGGGCCAAAGATGAGTGAACCCCTTCAATTCCTCTGTAAAGACTCTTATCTTGCTGTGGTTCTATCCCCCATTGGTTGCTTGATATTGACCCAGCTCGCCATCTTGCTAGGGACACCTAAGCCTCAGGAAAGCAACATACATCGCGCAGGGCGTTGCAACTGGGTCCGTGAAACCCTGGATTGTCCCGTTGTAGATGGGAGATCCACCGCCAACGTCCCCGGGTTCCCCAGCCCTGGCATCAACGGCATGGTGTCGCTGGGGCGGATCATGATGTGAAAGACGTCGTACTGCGGATGCGGATGGCAGCTGGGACTGGAGGGAGTTGGTCGATTTGGTGGCTGGTGGGTGATTGGTTGGTCGATTTGGTTTAGGCTGGTGGGTGATCATTCGACTTGATGCAACTGTTCAGTCGATTTGTTGCGACTCTTTGGGATAGACCAGTTGCTAGCGGAATTGTTTATCACTGCTACTTCTTTGAGCTACTGGAATTGTTGATCATTCACCAATCAATCCTTATATAGATTCTACTTGCTCTTCTTAGTCAAGCTAACCCTGCGAATCTCTGCGATGATGGTTCATGATGCTTACTGCATTCTCCTTAACAAGCTGGGTGACAAAGCTTGATGCTGAATAAGCCAGTTGATCGTGTGGTGGTTTCTCAATTCAATAGAGGTATCCACATTTATCATCCTTAGTATCTTGCCAAGGGGTACCCCAAACTGACTTACCAAAAACCATGTGAAATACAGCGCACTGTAAAATGCTGGAAAATCTAGCGCAAGATCATCACGGGTCCACTACTTCACCGGCGCCTGCTGACCGAGGACGGTGATGGCCCCAACGGAGCGCTGGAAGCCGCAGGTCGCTGTGTCCAAAGACTCCATGCCACTGGCGCAGCGGCCGTGGTTTTCCCAGCGCTGAGATGCCAAGAGATCAGTGCCCCATGGATTTTACAAGCCCGGCCTTGTGGTGGTTGGTCAACAAGCCATCATAACTATCGTTGTATAGCAGTTATAGATGGTAATAATGGTTGATAATGATCATTACTGGTTGGTGGTTGGGCACTACTTGACAATGATCATCATTACTGGTTGGTGGTTGGTCACCAGCCCGTCATGAAAAATATGCGCAAGTCAACCAACCAGCCATGTGTTACTACATTTGGGAAAAACATGCTTAAAGACACCGACCAGATTCTATAGTCACCAACAAAACTATAACAGGATTATTTTTCACACTCCCTCTGTCACCGCCTGAAACCACCACCAAAACGCAGGAGGTCGCCCCAATTGTCCTGAATGATCGATGTTTGATATATTTATGGACCATGATTTCGTGGTTTCAAAGCAAAAGTTCACCCATAGGTATATCAAAATATGTTAATCAATTGGGGTATAACCTAGGTTGACCATGGTTTCTTTACCATGCCCCCAAGGTATATCAACCCCCTAGCACTGGTGCGCCTGGGATACCTTCGTGCCCTTGGTGGCTTCGTTCGTTCCTGTCAGGTCCCACGGGTCCCACGGGCCCACGGACCTGAAATCCAACTGCCCCGGCCAAGGCCTGACGTTCAGCGCCAGACGGGTGCCATGCTTTAGGAGCAACGAGTCGTGGTTCGTCACCAGTACTTTGATGGTTATATAGTGGTGAAATTATAATGGTGATGGTTAATTAATGAATATATAATTCTAATGAATGATGTAACATGATGTAACTAAGTTGATGGTCATAGCTAATGGTTCCTTTGACTGTTCATTTGATCATAATTTTGATTGATGCTTCTCGATGGTGCATGATGGTTATTTTATATTGTTGACGGTGTTCAGCGATTGCTAATAATTGTTCGCAAGCGAATGGTTCATGATGGACAAGGATTGTCGATGACCGTTGTTGCTGGTTGATGGTTGTGAATGATGCTTAATGATGGCTACTAAGAGTTTAACAATGTGATCGTGTCTTGTGTTCAGAATGATAAAATAACTATGGGTGTGGTTTAGTCTTGAGGTCAAACATTCTTGATGGTTAGCAGTTGTGCTGTGTGATCTATTGACGAGCAAATTACACTGACGGAATATGGTATTTTCAATTACTGTAGTAATAGAGGGGTTAATCACCAGCGAGGGCCAAACAATGCCCTCTGGCAAATAAAATGGCAGCGATGAAAGTGATTGACGAGTGACTAGCCTGGCTTGCTACACAAGCTTCATACTAGTCCAGGTTGGGTGATGCTTCACGGGCAGCAGATCGAGGTCAATAACAATGAAGTAGGGGGTAGATTTTTTGGATTCATACTGGTTAGAAGGGGTTGGGAAAGGGTTAATTGTGGTTAACAAAAAACATGAACAATGAATGGTTGAACAACTATCCGCTTTCTGAGCATAGCACTTGGCGTAGTTACTGGCTGAACGTGAACACAGAGTCCAACAATCCGGACCGTACCCCTGGAATTGATGGGTCCCTCGTTGGCAAAAACCAATGACCCTATGAACAAGTACGGATAAAATTTCAAAAACTGGGCAACAATCAACAACATGGATGATATTGGCTGCCCAAATGCTCCATGTATGCTATATTTCCCTACATACCTGGGTCATTTTGTAGGTAAAGCTGTCGGCAAATACAGCCACTTCAACGGGAGGTGCAGCTCCAGTGCACCTCTTGCTGCAAGTTCCACCTCCAGGAGCGACCGACCAGTGGTTGGTCGTGATGGTCGAGAGTAGATGGTTGATATTTGCTAATTGTCAGTGGCTGATTCCCCATTCGAATGGTCCACGAATTACGGCTAGTTTCATCATGAATCAGTGACTAAGCTGATTGTCAATCATGAGTTTCGACCTCGATGCTTGATCATAAAATGGAGTAACTATAATTATCAATTTGTGGTCCATAGTTGATGACTTCTGACTCCTGGCTTGCGATTTCCAGTTGCTTCATCCTAGTTGCTTCATCACCAGGCACAAATCGTCAGTGGACTGGCTGGATAGTCGGTAAATAAGTTGTCGGGTTCCCGAACGAATGGGGAACCCCAAAGTTATGGTCAGGTTTTTTTTCCCAACAAGTTTTAAGGTCAGTTTATTACTATAGATGTTTTTTAACTGAAGGAAACACCTGGGAATACACATATGACTCGAAAGACACCGTGAGCGGCTCAACGGCTTCCACTCATGAGCTGGTGGTCGTGGCAGTCCTTTGGCTACTTCGGCGGCGAGTTCTATGCTGCTGAACGCGAGTCCGATGAATTCGGGGAGTTGGCGGCTGTCACTTCTTGAGTTTCTTAGTTGGACCGCAAAGAAAAGCTCGTTGTTTGCTAGTTCACTGGTTTCTATTCACCTGGCGTGTTTTCTTGGCTAGTTCCGTACTTTGGTGGTTATAGTTTGCTGGGCTGTTCGTCTGGGCAAGCTCATAAGCCAGCTAGTTAGCTAGTCAGTTCGTCAACCAGTTGCTGTGCTGGGCCTATTGGTTTGGTTGATCGTTGTGTCTTTGGGATTTTGATTACTGAAGCAGTTCGCTAGCCGTTCAAGGAACAGTCCATTGAAATCTTCAACCTGCCAAAACCAACCGATTGCTTCCTCTGGCTATGGGTGACTAGCGCAGACACCCCAGCTCTTCACATCCCATGACTGAGCGACTGAGCTGAGTTGAGATGTTCACCAACCCATCGCAAACTTGGATGATTGGCAATGACCCCCCATGTTTGCCTTCTAGAGAAGGTCAAAAATCGCTGCCCCGGGTCACCAGGGAGCATTGCCACCTGTGGATTCGTTCTGATGGTGGTTGAACAGGTTTGTCGATGGTAAATTGATGCTAATGGCTGATTAATGGTTGAGAATGAGTCCTTGATGTCCTTCTTAGTTCCTGGATCTGGAACCGTTTGCATAGAACTCAAGGGACCATTATAGTGCTTTCACTCTGATAAACTAACCCGGAAGTGGAAAATCCACCATTTCTTACTGGTTTACCTATAAAAGCGATGGTTTTTAACTTCCAGGTTAGGGACCGCCAGGGAATATTTTTGAAGCAAAAACTCCAGCATCAGAACAACAACCACGACCCTCCGTACTCCTCTAGTCAGAAGCAGCGCTGAGGGAGCCACCAGCCACTGGACCATACCCAGGTGGCATAGTGATTTGAAGGTAGGATGGCGCATGCACCGCGGTGGCCACCCGCAACTGGCGAGGCACACAGCACACAGCATCACCCTGGTGGTTGAGAATTGTCATGGCTTCAACATGATCAGTTGAAAGTGTTTGCGAAGCATTTGCTGATCAAGGGCCAACATGATATACAAGTTTCAGAACTAATATTCATGAATGATCAACCATTCATAAACCGCCAGCCTCGAACTATTGCCAAACGTGATCAAGCATCATGACATGTCATCACAATACCCAGCAAAGCTTGCGAATCACACATTTTATTATGGGAATTGTTCTCCTGACGCGTGGTGGGAGAATCCCTACATCAACATGAGTGTTTCGTAACATGGAGGGCAAATGGAGGTACCCCCAAATCATCAAATATGAACAATTAAAAGTAATCAACCATCCGCTTTTTTGGGTTCCTCATGGTTCCTCTATTTTGGAAAACCACGACATCAGATTCACCAGTGAGGCTAACTTGTCTTCCACGGCATGCCTTTTTTTGGGCTGGCAAGTTTTCGGCCACCATCAGCCGCTGGGATCAAGCCCAAGCTCTGTGAGCATGGCTCCTTTCAATCCAAGCTGCTGGTTTGCCATTGCTGGGTTTAGAGTCATATGGCCAACCAATAATGGGAGTAATAACCAACAATAATAGGGAAGACAATGGTTAATGAGTCATATGCTTATAGAGTCATAGACATATTGGTGAATATCTATTTGTAGAATGTCGATTCACCTTGGATAATTGTGACAGTAGCCGGTCATTGTGAACCAATAGCTATACTACAACACTCTATCAAGTGACAAGTTATATACCACTCTATCATGAACCAATAGTTATATACCACTACGAATCCATGACAATGGTGATAAGTTAGAACATCCATTGACTTCATAACCCCTACAATCCATTGTCATAATTATCCAAACAGTGAGTCATCCCAAGAACTGTTGCTTCTTGAAAACCATGGTTGTTTGACTCTCGGTGCTGGGGTAACTGCCCAATGTTGCCGGTGTCGATTCAACTGAATCCAAATCTTTATGCAAGTCCGGTACGACGCTGGTTGGTGGTGCTCACCACCCCCTCATGAAAAATATGCGCCAGTCAACCAACCCTTGGTTCATAATCGGGAAAATCAAAAAATGTCAATCAAACCACCAGCCAGCTGACCATCATATACCATGATTAACTGTCATTAACCATCATTAATCTATCATTCACCATCATTAATCACTATAATCAACCCCTATTAACCACCAACCAACATGATTCAACTGGAGGCCTTCATTCCATGGGCCTTTCCCATCCCTCCAAGGCGAAAACTGGTGCTTTTCGCTTCAGCACGGCCTTCAGCATGAGTTCCGCCGTGGTGCCGGGGAGTTTGTTGGAGGACTCGGCACAGCTGGCAGTGACGCGAAGGCATAGAAAGATTGGATTAATTTCTAAAAACATACCTAAGAAACCAGAAAGATGTATTTTTGAAAGCTTTTCTTCCGAATGAGAAATCACTCATGGATCACTCATGGCAGGAAATGACAACAACCCGTACATCTTGTTGTGGTAGGCACAACGATGATAGGTGATGGATCTGAATGCTTCGTGTATGACCATCTCTGGATGCAAGTTGTGACCGTGCTCAATGCACTGCTCCAACGGAATCAGATTCGTGCCACAAGTGTCGCTTATGAAGAGCATCGTCAACAGCTTATAATTACAATGATCAGCAATGATGACCATTCCTGGCCAACATCAACCCGCAACCATCATTATCCATGATCAACGGAACCATCATGAACCCATATCATCCATCAATTTTAAAATCATCGACCATGTTCTGACCATTCACAAGCGTTCAACAACCATCGTGACATGTGCTCAATCACCAACGAGCGACGTCAGCGCTATGCCACCCTTGATCAGCCCTCGGGTTTCTACTAAAATCTTGCGGATGCCTGGAACTGCTTGCGGGACAGCTGTGTGTTGCAGACCTTTCATCAACAGTGGGTGGTGAACCCAGAATGAAGATATTTCGGAATATTAGAAGTGAACATGTCTCAACATGTGAGCGTGCAAATAAGTCTAAAAACTTAATTAAGTCTGAATGAATCATAGACTTGTGAAACATCTCCATGTGCATCCATCCCTCATCCAATCGAGCACCGCAATTGTGCTGGGTGCACAACCCTGGCCATCGCATCGACAATGGCTCGAACAGGTTCGGCAAAGACCTGCGAGTGCGACTGGCTAACACCAAGGCATTCAGCTGTGGTATATTCCACATAATTGTGATCTATTTCGCTGGAATTTATCAACACTAATCACTAATAGAACTTCTATTTGGCTGGAATTGATCAAATTCTATTGATACCAAATGAATTCTTTACATGTATCAATGTATCAACCATAGAAAGTACCAACCAAAAGAAAACATGCGCAAGTCAATCAATCAACCAACCATTCCAAAGCTTATGCAAATAAAAAATGTTTGAAACCACGAACCAGTAAACAACCATGCAACAATAGGGCGATGCTTTCTCGACCCAACTCTGCTTCGATGCGACTGGCCTACGCGGCCATGATAGGCAATGCACGATTGTCTGTTGTGGCCTGATTCTTCTGAGCAACAACTTTAATCAAGTAAAGCTCCCAGTTTCAATGTGGCCAGTGGCCTTTGGCTAATTTCTTGTCAGCACCAGCTTCGATCAGCAATCGTACTACTTCCAAGTGGCCTTTCTGAGATGCAATGCGCAATGGCGAGACACCACGGTTTGTTGTGGTTTGGTTCATGTCAGCACGAGCTTCAATCAAGAACCGCGCTACTTCAAAGCGACCTTCCTGAGATGCAATGAACAGCGGTGATGCACCAAAATCTGTGCTGGCCTGGTTCTTATCAGCACCAGCTTCAATTAGCAAGCGCACTACTTCCAAGTGGCCTTTCTGAGATGCAATGAACAGTGGTGATGTACCATTGTCTGGTTTCGCACCGTTCTTGTCAGCACCAACGTCAATCAGCAATCTCACTACATCCAAGTGACCTTCCTGAGATGCAATGTACAGCGGTGATGCACCAATTTCTGTGCTGGCCTGATTCTTATCAGCACCAGCTTCAACGAGCAATCGTACTATTTCCAAGTGGCCTTGCTTAGATGCAATGCGCAATGGCGAGACACCATGGCTTGTTGTGGTTTGGTTCATGTCAGCACGAGCTTCAATCAAGAACCGCGCTACTTCAAAGCGACCTTCCTGAGATGCAATCTACAGCGGTGATGCACCAAAATCTGTGCTGGCCTGGTTCTTATCAGCACCAGCTTCAATTAGCAAGCGCACTACTTCCAAGTGGTCTTGCTGAGATGCAATGAACAGTGGTGATGTACAACGGTTTGTTGTGGTTTGGTTCATGTCAGCACGAGCTTCAATCAAAGACCGCGCTACTTCAAAGGGACCTTCCTGAGATGCAATGAACAGCGGTGATGCACCAAAATCTGTGCTGGCCTGGTTCTTATCAGCACCAGCTTCAATTAGCAAGCGCACTACTTCGAAGTGACCTCCCTGAGATGCAATGAACAGCGGTGATGCACCAAAATCTGTGCTGGCCTGGTTCTTATCAGCACCGGCCTCAACCAACAATCGCACTACTTCGAGGTGGCCGTTCTCGGATGCAGTGAACAGTGGTGATTCACCAGTGTCTGTTCTGGCACCGTTCTTGTCAGCACCAGCGTCAATCAGCAATCTCACTACTTCAAAGTGACCTTCCTGGGATGCAATGAACAGCGGTGATGCACCAATATCTGTGCTGGCCTGATTCTTATCAGCACCAGCTTCGATCAGCAATCGTACTATTTCTAAGTGGCCTTTCTGAGATGCAATGAACAGCGGTGATGTACCATTGTTTGTACTGGCCCGGTTCTTATCAGCACCAGCTTCAAGCAACAACTGCACAAGTTTGAGATGCCCCCGGCTTGCAGCAAAGTGCATCGGCGTTCTGCCACGTTGGTCTTTCAGGTCTGGATTTCTGGGCTGTTGCAACAAGTTTTCAAGTTTATCTGCCTGATTGTCTCTGCATGCAGAAATCATCTGATGGACGGCTCTGCCTTCTTCAGTCTGGTCAAATTCCAAGAGGATCAGCTGAATCTTCAGAGGCAAGACCGCCAAAACCTCATCATCTTGGATTGCGCGGGAATCATCCTCCAGTAAGAGCCGTTGGCGAAATCTGGGAATGCCAAGCTTAATCGCTAGGAGTTGCTTCATTATCTTCATTTCTTTCCCTGATTTGCCTTGGATTTCCTCTGCATGGCACGAAGCAAGGGCTTCCCCGGAGATTGCAGAGCACACCTCCGTGCGACAGCCATTCAAGGTCATAGTTTCAAAAAGACTGTGAATGCTGCGAGAAAGCTGAGTTTTGTTGTTGATGTTGCTGGTGAACTCACGTCATGTTTATTTTCACTTCACAAGCCAAGGGCATCGATGATGGTCAGAATTAATTAAGGTATATGAATCAAAGATCACCAACAATTGTTCATGAGGGATACAGTGATCGCCCAAAAGATGCTCCGTGAAGTTTCTGTCCCGCAACTCATTGTTTCTCACTATCAAAAAAATCCAGCACAGCTGCGGCGCAAGAAATGGCTGCTGACGTCCCACCTGCTGGGTATTGGCATATATGTTCGCCATAGTTTCAAGTTCACTGCTGAACTACAAGAGCATACCATGTAAGTTGAGATGGCTCTCTTTGTCACACATTTCACCTGCGCCATCCCTGGTGAGCGATGGCAAAAACTCACAAGGGTCATCTCACGACTCACGTTTCTTGACCAGCGATAAATAGGCATGGTCAAGCATATTGTGATGTTGTGATGTTAGAACTCCAACAATCATTTGGCAGGTCCATCACTGTCATAACCCCTCCAGTTGTACAACTGGCTTTCTGCCTTCGATGCTGGTTTTTGATTTTGCGAATCTCGCACGTAAATGTAGAGAGGATTTCACGAGCCAATTATCCCGGAGCATCCCCCATCCAGGGTCCTCAACAGTTGGAGACTCCCATCACTGTATATGATGGTATTGAACATACATGAGTACACGTCACCCAAAAACATGTCTGTTTTCTTAGAGGCGTTTTAAATAGATGATAGATCCCATCCAAGTTTTGTTTGTAGATTCCAAAATATATGATTTTTGAACTGGTTGCTAATCCGTTTCTTAGAGATCTCATGCATCTGTAGACCCCAGATAAAAATCCCATCTATGAAAAGCCTATGAAAGTCTGTAAATCTATTCACCTTGGGATATTTATAGATCCCATCCATCACCGAAAAAAATCCTCCCTTTCCATGCCCCTGAGGGCCCGGACCACACTGCTGATCCCCTCTGGCACCGAAGGACCTGCGGGCCCAGAAGGCCCTGCGTTGCACCAGCCATGAAGGTCACAGCCAACAACCGGCGTACCACAGACCCTGGGAATCCCGGGAGGGTTCAGCAATCATCAGGGTGATACCAACCAGAAGGGCTGGTTAGCTTTTTCGAAATGATCATTTTCGTTGGAAATTCATACTTTTCTGTTGGAAATCCATAGTTTTTGTTAGCAAATTGATCCTTTTGAAGCAGATCAAGCATGCATGTGCACTTTGAAAAAAGGAGTTGATTGCCATTAACCAAACCAAACCCAATGTCGCTGGTATCACCTGCCAACATACTTGTAGTCGATCCCTGATATTAATAATCGCAAATGAAAGTTGTCTATAATCATTCAAGATCAGCAACGGTTTTCGGCCAGTAAAACAAGAACCACAAAGGATACTGGCTGTCATGTTGTGCCATTGCAACTCCAAGCGGTCAAATCTGCTGTACTGGTTCTGAGCGATGCTCAAAATGAGATCAGAAGTCCATCAGTTCTACTTCCAAGCGCAGCGAGGGTAACAGCCAGTCATCACGAAGAGGGGATGGACATCTCTCAACCAATTCACTGATTCTCTGGCAAACCAACCTGGTTGCGTGGAAAATCCACCAGTTGCAGCTGGTTTCCCCAATCAAGATGGTCATTTTTCACTTTCAGGTCAGTTTCACCATCATTGACCATCATCAATCATCACTAATCGTCAATCATTATGAACCATCACGAAGCATCATGAACCAACGCATTCCCTGGGATTCAACCACTGGTTTACTGCTTAGTCTCCCAGTTGTAGTCGTGCTACCGAAGAAGTGATCACAACTGCCACCAACTGATCCGCCTATAGGATTGGCCACCGAAAGACTGACGTAGAACCTCGATGCGTTGGCGAGTCGGCGAGTAATAGCTATGGATATGAATCGGCTCGTTTCCAATGGTTTGTTAAGCTAACCTGGTAGTCATGAACTATTCTTCTAATCTTTATCTAACATTCATATACTTAGTCAGAATGATTAAGATTGAGATTTAATGGCTCATGATTACGCAGAATGGTGAATCATTTGTTGTAGTCAATGATCAGAATATTGGTGTATGATTAGAATAAATAGATGATGATTTGAACAATAGCAAATGAATAGACAAATATTTGATGATTAGAAGGATAGTTGATGATTAGAACAATAGTTACATATTGATTGGAATGGTTTACCATAGTTATTACTTGTCATTAACCATGCTTAGATTGAATGATTATCAACTGTTAAATTGTCAGTCATGCAGTCATGCATAATAGTCAATGATTAGAATAGTAATAATCAATATTGGCTAATCAAAGTTAGAATGGTTGATCATAGATGACAATCAAAGCCATGGTTCGTCATTGCTATGGCCAAAAAGAGTGGTTAACAACAATTAGAATGGTTAGAATAGTGCGGTATGGTTAGCATGGTCAGTAGTAGTTAATGATTAGAATGATAGTTAATTCATGATTGCTGATCATGGCTTAACTATGTTTATACCGAATGGATAGGGCAATATATTGTTCAACCAATGGCTAGAGAAAGACTCTTCATGGGCAAACAATAGTTAATGATGATTATTGTGGGCACAGTATGTGCAAATATCATGTGTCATTGGATAATCATGGCTGGTAGTGGGTTGTTATGATGAGTAAGGTTGAATATGCCCCCAAAATGGTTGGTTTGTTTTTGCATAAATGACTTAAAAGGATGATGAGAGGGGGGACCCCCAGCTATGAAGAAACGATCATATGTTTATACTCATGGCTAGCTAGTACTGTAGTGGGCTTTTTCATCATTGATCATTGCTGATGGTGAATATGTTAAATAATGGTGAATATTTGACTCATGCTAGTTTCTTACAGTAAGAGTACCCCTAAATCATAAATCTATAGTACTAAACCAACCATTCTTGAGGGTTCCTTACTTTGAGAAACCACTATATAAGAATTGTTTAACCATTATTGTTGCTCATTGATCCCGGATTCACTATTTAAACATAATTGACGATTAACCCTCTTAATCCCTACTAGCCATGATCATTGTGCTTGACACCACTAGATAGCCATCAGCAATAGCTCCAGCTCGCCATCACCAAGCCGACAAGGCACGCAGAAAGGCTGGTCACCGGGCCCACATCCGGCACGTAGAGAGGGGCCTGGCAACCAAGCGCATGCGACCAGGTTGCCCGCCATGGCAGCTGAATCTCTTAGTGGCCTCATGAGTGCTGGTACCAAGCGCTAACATGATATGCGTCTGACCCGCGCTTTTTGATGAGTGATGCTTGGACTTAACAGAAGTTCAAAAGACCACAGCTGGTGTGTTTCGTGAAGCTATGTTTGACATAAAAGTTAGGTATGGTTAAATTGTTTCATAAACAAAAAGGAATTTCAACCAAAAATCATCAACAATAACCCGTTTAATCTAGTGGTTGTAGCTTTAGAAGCGTCAACATCTCAGGCATTACCATCCCCTTCACTCAGCAATCAGCCACGTGTTTGATGCCAGTACTCGAGTCATACCAAAAAGCGAAGGGAAACTGACGGAGGCCTTGAATTCCTGGCACCAATCTGCATCACGGGGCCCTGTCCCCATTGCGAACAATGGTAGCTAATGATGTTGTTGCCTCATGCTGGCTTCATCCCGCTCCAGCGATCTAACGCTGGTTGGAAATGACCATATCTTATCAAAAAAAGGGAAAAGAAATCGTCAACAAATATGGAGAATTGGTGAATTATCCATCTATATTCCAGCTATTTGATGCTTTCTCAAGTTATAGGGTACCCCCAAATCATCCATTATTAACCATTTATAGTAATAAACCCACCATTTTTGGGCTTCCCTATGATTGGTTGGTTTACTATTGTAGATATAATGACTGGCGGGTTCCCTATGACTGAGCTTAACCACCACATGACGTGCGCTCACCAGCTCCGGGCATCGCCTGAAAGCCATAGCGCACGCCCGCGCGGTACTGACCCTCGGTGAACTGCAACATAGCACCTGTGTCCGCAGCTGCGCAGCCGGGTGAGCCATGAGGAGCGCTGATGACGGTTGATAAGGGTCACTTGTATAGTGATTGATGATGGTTCATTAATGCTAGTGAATTAATGATGATCAATTGATAGGGAATAATGGTTAATGAAAAATTACATGATGATTGTCGATGGTGAATGCTGGTTCGCTTCAACGATGGTGAATGTTCGATGGCTGATGAAAGGTTCGATGATGGTTCGTGATGGCAAGGAATAATGCAGAACCGTTGTTGACCAGTTGACCTACAACAAATCCTGAATGCAATTCTGACCGCTTGTGTCAAAGAATCAGGGATATCTGCCATTCAGCATCTAAGCAATTGCCCATTGCACAGGTGGAAGACAACAACCCCGCAGCACTAAGTAACTTTGATACTACCCTACACACAAACACTGTATTCAGTAGGTCACAGGATACAACATACCAGTATGGCTTTGCCTCGCAAACCTCGATGATCAACCATCATTGATCATGATGACAATCATACCATCATCTTGGAGACAACCATCCTTATCCACCACTAGCCATGTTACTCATGCGATAACTACGGGTAAAACATAAATGGCAAAGCCATCATATTGAGGTATTGATTTCAAAAATTTGACTGAAACCAAAACAAAAACATAATCTTGATGATGCTCTCATTCACCATTGCACCATCATTAGCCATCCTGAACCATCATCAATCATTGTCACCCATCAATGCATCATCAGAAAGCACGTTTACTACCACTTTAATAACCATCAAGGACCATCAACAACCATCAACAGCCATCATTCACCATCATTAACCATTAACCATCGTCAACCTTCATTCACCATGGGATCTGCCAGGTGGTGTCTCTGGCCCTGTCTTCCCCTTCCGCTAACGTCGCCCTCCAACTTCGGTAACACTTCGCCCGACCTTGTGAACTTGGACTGACCTGGCGGAGCGGAGCGAAGCACGGCTGAAGCATTTGCCAGGACGGAGCATCCAACGGTGAATCATCAACGATTGGAGGGTTTTCAAGCCATAGAGGATCAAGAAATGGTTAGTTTATATTGATAGAAATGGTTTATATAAGGACGATTCGGGGGGTCCTTAATTTTGAGACACCCATGTGGATCAAACAACGGTGAATCATGGTGATGGTTCTTCATGGCTGATGATGGTTGATGCGGGTGATCATGAATGCTGGTGATTCGTGGCTGATCATGCGTGATGCCAGATGATGGTGGAATGATGATGGTGATTAGTTCCCATCGCTTAGAGTTCACCATCATGCGCCAAGCCATCATCAAACATCACCCACCAATCGACCAGCTCATTCACCATGGTTGACCCATCCATCAACCATCATGATGAGCCAAGCCACCCATTGTGATTCATCATAGCCCCCAGCCCCCCATTCGCCCGGTACCTGAGGCAAATCTTGAAAGCTGTGGGTTTCCTCAGCTGCGAGTTGGGAACTGGTGCTGGAGATGGGCGATGTGCAATTCATTATGAATTCATGATGGATTCATGGTGGATCCATAGTAATATTGCAGTGAGTCAACTTTAGGTGACCAACTAATGCGGGATAATCACCAACAATACTAGGCAAAACAATGGCTAATGATGGAGGAACCAGGGGTACGGGGTTTTGACCCACAGCCATATCGGCAAATTCATTGTTGGTCAAATTGTTCGCTGATGGGTAGATTTGTGATAATTGATGGATAGTTGATGGTCAATAATCCTAAACAATGGGGTGATAGATAATTGATCGATCATTGGTCTAGTAGTTGACGGTCAATTGATCGCTAATGATGGTTTTCCGGAGGTCAGTACGGATTGATGGTTAAGGATGGTTGATGGCATGATAGCAAATCATTTTTGATGATGTTATGGATGGTTGACAGTCCTGGTCCGTCACCATCATCAACCATCCTTAACCACGATCCTAATGCTTCCCAACGGTTGGTGAATCCAACTGATCTTTGGGAGGTCCCCTGCGATCCCCACAAGATAGTTACAACTCGATTAATATGGCTGGGCTGACTAGTCTTCCACGCGGTTGTTATCGAGATATAACTGATAACGGTTCTCTACACAACATCGAACGAAACAGTGTCAAAATACCAACCGTGTTCCGAGCTAAAACAATATCCTGCAAGTAGCAAAGTGGCAACGTGTCAAAGATCCTCGTGAAACAAACATCGACGAGTCGAACCGTTTTCCCAACCAAGGTCGAAGCAAGGTCAGCATCTGCCAGGACGTTACCCACCACCGCTACCGGCGAACCCCCGGTGGAACCCAGGTGCGTTGTAGGGCGCTTGAGGCTGCAGGGTGACCAAGGCTGACAGCCATTCGAAGCCTGTGCTGAGCTGCAGCCGGGGAACATGGCAACGACCTGAGGATGTTGGGACTATGATGGTTCAAAACTAGCAACTAATAGTAGCTAATACTAGTTAATAAGTACTTAATAAGTAGTTAATAAGCAGTTAAGTAGTTCAAAACTAGTAATTAACAGTAGTTGTTGAGGTTATGATGGTTAATAACTTGTAGTTAATAAGTACTTAAGAACTAGTACTTCAAAACTTGTTAATTAATAGTAGTTAACAGGGTAGCACTTAATAAGTAGTAGTTTGTAGTACTAATAGTTATTAACTAGTAGTAGTCTCTAGCTAGTAGGTATTAACACAATACATGATGTGTGGTTAATAACTAGTTGTTAATGGCAAATGTTCATACCTAGTAGTTCATCATGGCCTGATGCTTGTCTTAATTAACTAAGTAACATGTGGCGGCACTGCTATGATGGCAACTTGGTGATCCCCTTCCACGGTGTTCCAACAGTGTTCGGACCTACAGGTGCCGAGATCTCCAGGAAGCCCGAAAAGTCTGCATCCAACATGAAGACCACCTGAGCCGCGAGGATTCGGATGGATGTTTGATGGTTTGATGGATGGTTTGATGGATGGCTAGTTGATGCTTAGTTGATGGTTAGTTCATAGTGGTGGTTCATAGTGGTGGTTGATGGTCAATGCTGGCTAGTTGATGTTTAATGAGGCTGCCGTTGAAGAATGAATATTCAAGAATAATCCAAATTTAATTCAGCATCATGGTGGCAAGTTGATGAGTTGTTATAGCCAAAGATCAACCACCATCTTTACACAAAAGATGTTCAAGGCTGCATTTGATGCTGAACGATGACTTGTGATCAAATTTATTAGTCCCACTTGACGATGGATGATCATGGTGATGATAATGATCGTAATGTGAAAATTCCGATGATGGAATGTTGTGATAATGATGATGATGATGATGATGACGATGATGATGATGATGATGATGATGATAACGATAATGATGATAATGATGATGATGATACTGATGATGATAATGATGATGATAATAATGTTAATACTGATAATAATGATAATCATGATAATGATAATAATGATAATGATAATAATGATAATGATAATGATGATAATGATCTCGATAATGATTGTGATAATGATGATGATAATCATGATGATAATGATGATGACAATGATGATGATGACAATGATGATGACAATGATGGCCTCATCATGAGGGACTCCGGATGGATGAAGATCCATAGAACAGTGTTAGATAACATCCGTTCATTTCCAGTTCTACTTTCATGAGCGAAAACCCAGTGATATATGATGTAATCACCTCGATAACCGTCTTTTATTCATGCATTGATTCATTCTTCATTCATTCATTAGTAACTTCTACAGTATCATTACATCTGTAAAACAATATAACATTGTTTACACTTGCTTCTTACACTACATCCATTAAAACCGCCTCGGTATCAGCGGCAGCTGAGACACCGTTGCATGTGAGGCCACTTGTGTCAAAGCGAAGGGCAACCAATTTGTCAGCGTCACCTCAGGTCACGTCATGCGGAATGATGGATCAACGATTAATCGATACTTCCGGTGCTGCGCAATAATAATCATGATAATAACAGGTAATGTAAAAATAATGTTCATTAAAGAGGATGATAATGATGATGTGATATACTGGTGCTAGTAGAATTTGGATAATGAGGCAATATGAGGCAATAATGATGATGCTAACTACTGATAACTGATGATCATGATGTAGATGACAAGGCCTGTTTTCATGCCTGGGAGCAGTGTAGCACGAATCCCCATAAATCCTTGGAACTACAAATGGGGCTACGACTTTGCAACTACGGAGATCCGGTTCGCCAAAACATCCGCTCCTTCCTGGAGATATTCATCAGACTGTCAACGAAAAACAATGTCGAGATGGATTCAGATAGATGGTGATCGACATTGATCAACATCTTCATGTCTTACGAAAACATGGCAATAATAGCAATGACCATTCATCACCAGTGAATGAGTCGTCAGCATGACCAACCACTGCCCCAGAGATGACAAAAGGTGATTCCACTTGGGTGGCTTATATTCTCGCACTGCGCAGCCACCTGTTGAAAAATGGTGGAGTTCAATCATGGTGGTCAGAGCATTGGTAGCAGAGTGAAAAAGATGGCAGCGTACATGTTTTCTTAATTGTGCAAATTCTGTGGGATTTCATGGTGCCGTTGTGTTTTTTTCTGTGTTCCATTCCTTTGAGTGTGATCCTGAAGGTGACCAATGATGTGAGGGTAGTGCGACCAATGATTTCACGTTGGCAAGTTGTGCCTCCAAAGTTTGAACCGTGAGATTCTACCGAGGAACAGGCCATGATAGGGAGATGTCTTTGATGCAACGAGAATACAACAACATATGGGTATGGGTCATGACCAACCATCCAAAGAATGAACATCTGAACAGGTTGACTAGTAACTCTTCATTTATGCCAAGGGCACCATGGCCAAAGAACAGCCAAGTATTTTAGCCATGGAGAGCCTCGTGTCCTTCGGAAGGAGCTTCGAAATCTGTACGACAAATTCATTCAGCTGCCTCCAGTTACAAGCCCAACTGGATGTCCAACACTAAACATGAGATCTTGTGAAACTGAACTGCAAAATGAATCCTGCTAAAATGATGGATATGAAGGGTCTTGCAGCTACATCCATATCAATGTGCGTTTCTGGCAAAGAAACCCTGCTTGGGGTGGAAGAAACTGCTGCGATCAATGAAAGTATTCCACAGCTGATGTACCGGAATGATCAAATGAACAGAATACTGAGTTGTAATCATGGCTGAGTGGATAGAATTCACCAACCTGTTGAGAAGCTGGTTATCAAGCTGGTTAAGGGATGGTGAGCGGTGAGTGGTGAACCATATTTGTTTCATCGGAGTACACCATCTTCTTTGATGAATCATTCGACCCCGAACCACGAGTCGCACCGGATCGGCGCCGCTCGTCCTCCTTTTTCCAACGAACATTTTCTACTGCCATGGCACGGCTCGGGATACAGCGATCCAAGTGTTGCAAATCATCATTCACCATGGCAACGTCTGCTGATTCATGATGGTTTTGCAATCTAACCTGGCAATTGACAATCACCATTTGTTTAAGCAAACCCTGGGAACCAGCTACAAATAGTAGATCTTCCTTTGCTAGGATGTCAATAGTCAAGCTTTGAAGCTTAGAACTGCCCAAGGGCAGTCAGTATTGGCATCATCACCATGAGCTGATGGGCGAGCACGGATGTCTGGACACCGAAACTGACCAGCTTTCTTTGTTCGGACATGATCACGATGGTTAATCTCAAGATGTACCCACACATTTCTCAGCTTCGACGCTCACTCTGGCTGAAACTCCTTCAGAAAGAAAGTTCCAACCTCAGTATGCGCCACATCCACAGCGGAAAATTGCAGAGGTTTCTGCTTGCTGTTGCATTGTTTTAGCTTGCCTCAGAAGTTTGTTAGTAGAGACACTTTGCCAAGAAAGTTTAGATCAGATGTGTTTATTGTATGCTTTACTGAAGGCGAACCAAAATGATTCGACCCTCAATGGATTGCCCAATCTACAGACATGCAAAGAGATTTGTCAGCTATACCCATATGAAACCTTATGAAGATTAGTCGCATGGATAATCAACCACTGGCGCGCTATCCTACCCATGGGAACTGGTGTTTTTTAGCTTCGGAACAGGTACCAGGGCAACAACTGGGTCACAAGCCATTGATCATCCCTTGTGGAGAATAACAAATGTTTGAACATGTGGTGGTTTCCCAAAATAGGGGACCCCATAAAATGGTTGGTTTACTACTATAAATGACTACTATTGGATGATTTGGGGGACCCCCTATTTTGAGAAACCACCATCTTTGAAACCACCAACCTGTCAACCAAAACCAGTCAACCAAAACCAGACAACCAAAACCAGTCAACCCAAACCAGTCCTCCAATCCTCAACTGGTCATCCTTGGCTTCCCCACGTTGCCAATGACCGTGGCCCAACCAATGGCACCATCCGCCCGGGCTCTGCAGTAGACACGCTTCAGCTTGGCCACACCGGTGACTTGGGGACCTGGTAGCGGTAGTGAGGGCCCTCTGCAGGTCTCCGAGCTGAGGGTGAAAGATGGCGGCATGGTGATGGTCAAGGAAGCTTAATGAAGCTTAATGAAGCTTAGCGAAGATTTATGATGATTAATGATGGTCCATGATGGGTAATGATGGCTGATGATGGGTAATGATGGCTGGTGATGGCTTAGTGGTAAAGAATGGTTCAGAATGACGATTTTGAACAATCATTTACAATCATTATCCACTAATAAGCCATCATTGTTAGGTGGAGGCAACTAATAAAGCCCTTTGGTCCGCAGCAATGATGGATTGGGCTCCCAAGTTCATGGAGAAGATTTATCACCAAGAAGCTACGATCCCAATGGCCAACAACAGTCGATGGCCATTCATCATGAGTCTTAATGATTGATGACCAGTAACTGCCCAAATGATCGATTATTGACGCCTATGCAATTAATCATGCTTACTAATGGTTGATGAGCACTGGCTGCAATTTTGTAGATAGTTCATTAGTTGGTATTCCCAACCACCTGAAGGGTTTCGTGTTTGGGGGAAACCATCCATATGGAGGTTTCTCAAAATAGGGGACCCCCCAAATCACCCAATATAAACCATTTGTGGCCATAAACCACGCATTTTTTGGGTCCCCTATTTTGGGAAACCACCATATAGCAAAACCTCTATGATTTATCATTTTCAGCCAGTGACCCAGGCCACTGAAAACAGTTCTTCAAAACTGATCATGTGAGGAGTTTAAAGCCATGTGACTTCTTCGAGCTACAGTATATCTACCATCACCAGTCCCGACATGCTCACGATTTGGTGCCCTCGCTCTCGCCAACCGTGCCTGCCAGAACTTCCAAGATCTCATTGGTCTTGAGCTCTCGTACTGCCTGGTGATGGTTGATGGTTGATCACGCCGATAGGCCATTCAGGATCTATAACCAGGATATGATGGTTGATAACTGGTAGTGGTTGATGATGGCTAGCCATGGTTGATAGTGGTTAATGGTGATTGATGGTGGAGATGCTCACGGTGAATGGGGGTTCATGATGATTAGGAATTGTTACCGATACTTACCATAATCATGTTTGATAATAGTGGATGTGGAGCCTCCCAAGAGGCCAACAAAATCGTCGTCCAACCCGGCACTTATAAAGGTCGAGCAGTGCTCTTGCCAGCATGTTTCGTCACCAAGCAAGATCTTGCGACTATCTACCCTTGCTTCCAGAGGTTTTACCCTGCTAGTTGTGTCCATCAAAGCTGTGCCCCTATTGCTTTCCCGTTCAAAACCACATTTTTTTAGGGATGCTTCAGGCTACCACCATTTGGGTGTTTCTCAAAGTAATGGGGCCCAGTTATCATCCAATTTATTGACCATCTGTAGCAATAAACCAACCATAACTTTGGGGGTTTCCTATGGCTTGAGAAACCACCATTCACCATCATTAAGCGTCATATATCATCATGGACTGGTTGGTGGTTTCAACCCTCATGAAAAAATACTAGTCAACCAATCAACGAACCATTGGCTCATATTGGCAAAAGTAAAGAATGTCAATCAAACAACCAGCCAGTAACCACCATTAGC
The DNA here is from genome assembly GCA_009767595.1 of Symbiodinium kawagutii. Classification (NCBI taxonomy): domain Eukaryota; class Dinophyceae; order Suessiales; family Symbiodiniaceae; genus Symbiodinium; species Symbiodinium kawagutii. The sequence continues at coordinate 493,906 of VSDK01007782.1, read as the reverse complement.
CATAGTATTCCCTCGGATTTTTGCTTGTTATGCCCGCTAATCATCCACTATATCAACCACCATATACGGTCCTATACCATCATATACCATCATACACCATCATTAACCATCATCAGTGACCATCATTCACCATTTCTCACCATCATTATTAGATATCAATAAGTCGATTAATCATTGCCAAAACCACTCTTAACCATCATTAACCATCACTGACCATGATCGTTAACCACCATTAAGCATCATTAACCGCTGATTGCTCAACCCTTATTTACCACCATAGCAAGCATCATTAACCAAAACCACTCTTAATCATCATCAAGCTTGGCTGGTCATGAACCCATCAACCATCAATACCCATGATCATTAATTAACCACCATAGTAACCACCATGAACCAGAACCACTCTTCACCATTGGCTGGTCATGAACCCATCATTAACCCCCATAGCAACCATCACTAACATTCATTAACCATCATTAACCATCCCTACCTGCTGATTGCTCAACCCTTAATTTACCACCATAGCAAGCATCATTAACCAAAACCACTCTTAATCATCATCAAGCTTGGCTGGTCATGAACCCATCAACCATCAATACCCATGATCATTAATTAACCACCATAGTAACCACCATGAACCAGAACCACTCTTCACCATTGGCTGGTCATGAACCCATCATTAACCCCCATAGCAACCATCACTAACATTCATTAACCATCATTAACCATCCCTACCTGCTGATTGCTCAACCCTTAATTTACCACCATAGCAAGCATCATTAACCAAAACCACTCTTAATCATCATCAAGCTTGGCTGGTCATGAACCCATCAACCATCAATACCCATGATCATTAATTAACCACCATAGTAACCACCATGAACCAGAACCACTCTTCACCATTGGCTGGTCATGAACCCATCATTAACCCCCATAGCAACCATCACTAACATTCATTAACCATCATTAACCATCCCTACCTGCTGATTGCTCAACCCTTAATTTACCACCATAGCAAGCATCATTAACCAAAACCACTCTTAATCATCATCAAGCTTGGCTGGTCATGAACCCATCAACCATCAATACCCATGATCATTAATTAACCACCATAGTAACCACCATGAACCAGAACCACTCTTCACCATTGGCTGGTCATGAACCCATCATTAACCCCCATAGCAACCATCACTAACATTCATTAACCATCATTAACCATCCCTACCTGCTGATTGCTCAACCCTTAATTTACCACCATAGCAAGCATCATTAACCAAAACCACTCTTAATCATCATCAAGCTTGGCTGGTCATGAACCCATCAACCATCAATACCCATGATCATTAATTAACCTAGTAACCACCATGAACCAGAACCACTCTTCATCATTGGCTGGTCATGAACCCATCATTAACCACCATAGCAACCATCACTAACATTCATTAACCATCATTAACCATCCCTACCTGCTGATTGCTCAAGGTGGTGGTTGATGGTCAATGCTGGCTAGTTGATGTTTAATGAGGCTGCCGTTGAAGAATGAATATTCAAGAATAATCCAAATTTAATTCAGCATCATGGTGGCAAGTTGATGAGTTGTTATAGCCAAAGATCAACCACCATCTTTACACAAAAGATGTTCAAGGCTGCATTTGATGCTGAACGATGACTTGTGATCAAATTTATTAGTCCCACTTGACGATGGATGATCATGGTGATGATAATGATCGTAATGTGAAAATTCCGATGATGGAATGTTGTGATAATGATGATGATGATGATGATGACGATGATGATGATGATGATGATGATGATAACGATAATGATGATAATGATGATGATGATACTGATGATGATAATGATGATGATAATAATGTTAATACTGATAATAATGATAATCATGATAATGATAATAATGATAATGATAATGATGATAATGATCTCGATAATGATTGTGATAATGATGATGATAATCATGATGATAATGATGATGACAATGATGATGATGACAATGATGATGACAATGATGGCCTCATCATGAGGGACTCCGGATGGATGAAGATCCATAGAACAGTGTTAGATAACATCCGTTCATTTCCAGTTCTACTTTCATGAGCGAAAACCCAGTGATATATGATGTAATCACCTCGATAACCGTCTTTTATTCATGCATTGATTCATTCTTCATTCATTCATTAGTAACTTCTACAGTATCATTACATCTGTAAAACAATATAACATTGTTTACACTTGCTTCTTACACTACATCCATTAAAACCGCCTCGGTATCAGCGGCAGCTGAGACACCGTTGCATGTGAGGCCACTTGTGTCAAAGCGAAGGGCAACCAATTTGTCAGCGTCACCTCAGGTCACGTCATGCGGAATGATGGATCAACGATTAATCGATACTTCCGGTGCTGCGCAATAATAATCATGATAATAACAGGTAATGTAAAAATAATGTTCATTAAAGAGGATGATAATGATGATGTGATATACTGGTGCTAGTAGAATTTGGATAATGAGGCAATATGAGGCAATAATGATGATGCTAACTACTGATAACTGATGATCATGATGTAGATGACAAGGCCTGTTTTCATGCCTGGGAGCAGTGTAGCACGAATCCCCATAAATCCTTGGAACTACAAATGGGGCTACGACTTTGCAACTACGGAGATCCGGTTCGCCAAAACATCCGCTCCTTCCTGGAGATATTCATCAGACTGTCAACGAAAAACAATGTCGAGATGGATTCAGATAGATGGTGATCGACATTGATCAACATCTTCATGTCTTACGAAAACATGGCAATAATAGCAATGACCATTCATCACCAGTGAATGAGTCGTCAGCATGACCAACCACTGCCCCAGAGATGACAAAAGGTGATTCCACTTGGGTGGCTTATATTCTCGCACTGCGCAGCCACCTGTTGAAAAATGGTGGAGTTCAATCATGGTGGTCAGAGCATTGGTAGCAGAGTGAAAAAGATGGCAGCGTACATGTTTTCTTAATTGTGCAAATTCTGTGGGATTTCATGGTGCCGTTGTGTTTTTTTCTGTGTTCCATTCCTTTGAGTGTGATCCTGAAGGTGACCAATGATGTGAGGGTAGTGCGACCAATGATTTCACGTTGGCAAGTTGTGCCTCCAAAGTTTGAACCGTGAGATTCTACCGAGGAACAGGCCATGATAGGGAGATGTCTTTGATGCAACGAGAATACAACAACATATGGGTATGGGTCATGACCAACCATCCAAAGAATGAACATCTGAACAGGTTGACTAGTAACTCTTCATTTATGCCAAGGGCACCATGGCCAAAGAACAGCCAAGTATTTTAGCCATGGAGAGCCTCGTGTCCTTCGGAAGGAGCTTCGAAATCTGTACGACAAATTCATTCAGCTGCCTCCAGTTACAAGCCCAACTGGATGTCCAACACTAAACATGAGATCTTGTGAAACTGAACTGCAAAATGAATCCTGCTAAAATGATGGATATGAAGGGTCTTGCAGCTACATCCATATCAATGTGCGTTTCTGGCAAAGAAACCCTGCTTGGGGTGGAAGAAACTGCTGCGATCAATGAAAGTATTCCACAGCTGATGTACCGGAATGATCAAATGAACAGAATACTGAGTTGTAATCATGGCTGAGTGGATAGAATTCACCAACCTGTTGAGAAGCTGGTTATCAAGCTGGTTAAGGGATGGTGAGCGGTGAGTGGTGAACCATATTTGTTTCATCGGAGTACACCATCTTCTTTGATGAATCATTCGACCCCGAACCACGAGTCGCACCGGATCGGCGCCGCTCGTCCTCCTTTTTCCAACGAACATTTTCTACTGCCATGGCACGGCTCGGGATACAGCGATCCAAGTGTTGCAAATCATCATTCACCATGGCAACGTCTGCTGATTCATGATGGTTTTGCAATCTAACCTGGCAATTGACAATCACCATTTGTTTAAGCAAACCCTGGGAACCAGCTACAAATAGTAGATCTTCCTTTGCTAGGATGTCAATAGTCAAGCTTTGAAGCTTAGAACTGCCCAAGGGCAGTCAGTATTGGCATCATCACCATGAGCTGATGGGCGAGCACGGATGTCTGGACACCGAAACTGACCAGCTTTCTTTGTTCGGACATGATCACGATGGTTAATCTCAAGATGTACCCACACATTTCTCAGCTTCGACGCTCACTCTGGCTGAAACTCCTTCAGAAAGAAAGTTCCAACCTCAGTATGCGCCACATCCACAGCGGAAAATTGCAGAGGTTTCTGCTTGCTGTTGCATTGTTTTAGCTTGCCTCAGAAGTTTGTTAGTAGAGACACTTTGCCAAGAAAGTTTAGATCAGATGTGTTTATTGTATGCTTTACTGAAGGCGAACCAAAATGATTCGACCCTCAATGGATTGCCCAATCTACAGACATGCAAAGAGATTTGTCAGCTATACCCATATGAAACCTTATGAAGATTAGTCGCATGGATAATCAACCACTGGCGCGCTATCCTACCCATGGGAACTGGTGTTTTTTAGCTTCGGAACAGGTACCAGGGCAACAACTGGGTCACAAGCCATTGATCATCCCTTGTGGAGAATAACAAATGTTTGAACATGTGGTGGTTTCCCAAAATAGGGGACCCCATAAAATGGTTGGTTTACTACTATAAATGACTACTATTGGATGATTTGGGGGACCCCCTATTTTGAGAAACCACCATCTTTGAAACCACCAACCTGTCAACCAAAACCAGTCAACCAAAACCAGACAACCAAAACCAGTCAACCCAAACCAGTCCTCCAATCCTCAACTGGTCATCCTTGGCTTCCCCACGTTGCCAATGACCGTGGCCCAACCAATGGCACCATCCGCCCGGGCTCTGCAGTAGACACGCTTCAGCTTGGCCACACCGGTGACTTGGGGACCTGGTAGCGGTAGTGAGGGCCCTCTGCAGGTCTCCGAGCTGAGGGTGAAAGATGGCGGCATGGTGATGGTCAAGGAAGCTTAATGAAGCTTAATGAAGCTTAGCGAAGATTTATGATGATTAATGATGGTCCATGATGGGTAATGATGGCTGATGATGGGTAATGATGGCTGGTGATGGCTTAGTGGTAAAGAATGGTTCAGAATGACGATTTTGAACAATCATTTACAATCATTATCCACTAATAAGCCATCATTGTTAGGTGGAGGCAACTAATAAAGCCCTTTGGTCCGCAGCAATGATGGATTGGGCTCCCAAGTTCATGGAGAAGATTTATCACCAAGAAGCTACGATCCCAATGGCCAACAACAGTCGATGGCCATTCATCATGAGTCTTAATGATTGATGACCAGTAACTGCCCAAATGATCGATTATTGACGCCTATGCAATTAATCATGCTTACTAATGGTTGATGAGCACTGGCTGCAATTTTGTAGATAGTTCATTAGTTGGTATTCCCAACCACCTGAAGGGTTTCGTGTTTGGGGGAAACCATCCATATGGAGGTTTCTCAAAATAGGGGACCCCCCAAATCACCCAATATAAACCATTTGTGGCCATAAACCACGCATTTTTTGGGTCCCCTATTTTGGGAAACCACCATATAGCAAAACCTCTATGATTTATCATTTTCAGCCAGTGACCCAGGCCACTGAAAACAGTTCTTCAAAACTGATCATGTGAGGAGTTTAAAGCCATGTGACTTCTTCGAGCTACAGTATATCTACCATCACCAGTCCCGACATGCTCACGATTTGGTGCCCTCGCTCTCGCCAACCGTGCCTGCCAGAACTTCCAAGATCTCATTGGTCTTGAGCTCTCGTACTGCCTGGTGATGGTTGATGGTTGATCACGCCGATAGGCCATTCAGGATCTATAACCAGGATATGATGGTTGATAACTGGTAGTGGTTGATGATGGCTAGCCATGGTTGATAGTGGTTAATGGTGATTGATGGTGGAGATGCTCACGGTGAATGGGGGTTCATGATGATTAGGAATTGTTACCGATACTTACCATAATCATGTTTGATAATAGTGGATGTGGAGCCTCCCAAGAGGCCAACAAAATCGTCGTCCAACCCGGCACTTATAAAGGTCGAGCAGTGCTCTTGCCAGCATGTTTCGTCACCAAGCAAGATCTTGCGACTATCTACCCTTGCTTCCAGAGGTTTTACCCTGCTAGTTGTGTCCATCAAAGCTGTGCCCCTATTGCTTTCCCGTTCAAAACCACATTTTTTTAGGGATGCTTCAGGCTACCACCATTTGGGTGTTTCTCAAAGTAATGGGGCCCAGTTATCATCCAATTTATTGACCATCTGTAGCAATAAACCAACCATAACTTTGGGGGTTTCCTATGGCTTGAGAAACCACCATTCACCATCATTAAGCGTCATATATCATCATGGACTGGTTGGTGGTTTCAACCCTCATGAAAAAATACTAGTCAACCAATCAACGAACCATTGGCTCATATTGGCAAAAGTAAAGAATGTCAATCAAACAACCAGCCAGTAACCACCATTAGCCATAGTATTCCCTCGGATTTTTGCTTGTTATGCCCGCTAATCATCCACTATATCAACCACCATATACGGTCCTATACCATCATATACCATCATACACCATCATTAACCATCATCAGTGACCATCATTCACCATTTCTCACCATCATTATTAGATATCAATAAGTCGATTAATCATTGCCAAAACCACTCTTAACCATCATTAACCATCACTGACCATGATCGTTAACCACCATTAAGCATCATTAACCGCTGATTGCTCAACCCTTATTTACCACCATAGCAAGCATCATTAACCAAAACCACTCTTAATCATCATCAAGCTTGGCTGGTCATGAACCCATCAACCATCAATACCCATGATCATTAACCACCATAGTAACCACCATGAACCAGAACCACTCTTCATCATTGGCTGGTCATGAACCCATCATTAACCACCATAGCAACCATCACTAACATTCATTAACCATCATTAACCATCCCTACCTGCTGATTGCTCAACCCTTAATTTACCACCATAGCAACCATCACCAAGCTTCCCTGGTCATGTCACGTTGCTCAGCCCACGAGTTCACCTGTGGGACCCCGCCCTGTCACCTTCTCCGAAACGGCCAGGTTCGGCGTCAGCACTGTGGGCCGCACCACCTGCGGCCCAATGCCCCGGCCCAGGTCGCGGCGAGCCGCGCCGGTGGACTGGTGGATGAACGGTTAACCATGGTTGAACTTAACTATAATAATCTATTAACCACTTATCATCATTAGTTAACCACTATTAACCATGGATAATGGTTGATAGTGGTTAACTAATCGTTAAATTAACTCAATGAGCGGACCATAAATTCATGGTTGAATTGTTGACCAGTCAATTGACCGTAATTCGATGAGCGGACCACAATTGTCGGACCATGGTAAGTGATTTATGATGGTGGATAATGGTTATTGACTGGGTTAATAAATGGTAAATAGTGGTTAACCAATGATGGTCAATTGATAATGGTTAATTGATAATGGTTGATAATGCTTGAGAACTGGGTTAACAATGGTTGATAATGGTTGATAGTGGTTGATAACGGTTTCTGTGATAATGGTTGATAATGGTTGATAATGGTTGATAATGGTTGATAATGGTTAATTTTGATCATTATAACCGATAGCTAACCACTATTGATAGTTGATGATAGTAGTTAACCACTCTCAACCACTAGTCAGTCAATACCAATCATGGTTAATTGAACCATTTCACCATGGTTGATAGTGATTTATAATGGTCGATCATGGTTGAGACTGGTCCAGCAGTGATCACAATAATCGATAATTAATGATCCAATAGTGAACCATTTTCAACCACTAGTTAGTTACAGTAATCATAGTTAACTAATCATGGTTAATAAAGGTCAATAATGGTCCATAGTGGTTGATGATGCTTGAGAATGGTCAATAGTGATTCATAGCGGTTGAAAATGGTTGAAAATGGCTGATTGTGTTTGATGATGGCTGATAGTGGTTGATACCGGTCCATTAATGGTGATTGACCATGGTGAACAATGGTGAAGAATGGTTACATAATAGTTTCAACAATGATACCGCCCGTAGCAGATTGAGATCACCTCAAAAGCTCTCTCTCCATAGGTTGGGATATATCGGGTATGACCTCAAAACCTGCAAATGGATACCAAATTACAAGCTGGGGCTGCAAGACCGAGTATGTCTCCCGTGACCAAGAATATGGTAGGTTGGTGAATCCAAGTGGTTTCAACCATCCCCAAAGATCTTGGAAATTCGTGAGCATCATTGCATCATTGAAAGGATGATGGAAAATAAGCAAAATGTGGCTGAACCCACCACCAGTGCAAGGTGATGCCAGCACCAGTTCCAAGTTTAAAAAATCCACCGAACCGTAGCAGAGAATCTACCGCAGTGGTAGTTACTGTATAGTTATTAACCAAGTGACCCAACTGAGTGGCATCCACGTTGCAGTGGTTGTTCTTGTGATCATAAGCGGGAACGAATGACAAAAGCATCCGGCTGTTCGCTGGATTAACCAAACCACCATGTGAGTGTGCCAAAAAGCACCCATGTGATTGTGTGGCTTTGTCTTCTCAACAAGGTGCTGGTTTGGTGTATTTTTTGGCCAGCTGATAATGGGAATATCCCCCGTTCAACTGCTGACGAAACCAACGGATCAATTCACTACATAGAGGCTCAACCAGTGATGTTGACATCATTCAGCGCGCAATATGGAACTTGGTTGTAAGGCACACTTGATGGAACCAAAACTACCCTACTAAGAATCGTGCATCCAATATGAGACAGTCAAAAAAACAAACAGACAAAATACAGTATAGGGTCATTATAGTTCCACCTGCCATCAAACCCTCACCAACTGGGATGAGTTGAACCCAAGACTGGAACAAGGGATGATAAACAAGAGGCCAGCTTGTGATTCAGTCTTGGTCACAATGGGGATGTCAGGAGCAGTCATCAGTTTTTATCGCTTCTATTCAAATCCAAGTGTGCTGTTTCTGTATCTTTCTGTAGATCAGCATCTTGTTGGGAGGTCATCGGGTGGCTTCAACAGACCCATGTGGCCGTGGATTAAGAGGACAACTTGGGCAATGCTGGAGGTATGTTTTTTCATCACTTTTCACCATGTTATTTGCTGATACCTTACCACTATCACTGATACAACCATCAATATCATATCCGATTTCATTCACCACTAATCCACCAGTAGTACTTGAGCAGCATGAATTTATCAACCAGTATGACTTGCAAGTACCAAGCCCTTTCTCCCCCCACTTCGAAGCAACCAATTCACAGCGCCTGAACGAATCGAATCAACAAGCGCTCGAAGGCTTCCAGAGAAAGCCCGTCGCTCTCCGCAAGCGAAGGGCTGGCGCCGAACTTGAAGAGGCTCTCCAACTCCTGGGGGCAAAGCTTGGGCAAAGTGGTGAGCCCATCGATCAACCATTAATCAACCATCAATTGATTCTCAGCAACAGCTTATGAACCAGCTTGTCAGCCAACATATCAACCACATATCAACCATAATCATATATGGCAGTGGGTACCCCTGGTTCCCCTATCATTAACCATTGTCTTCCTTATGATTGTTGCTGATTATCCCCCATTTTTGTTGGTCAACTGCTTGACCCATAGTTGTATACAGCCGATATATCCCCTACCATTGGTACTTATTATATAGCTATGGGTCAAAACCCCGTACCCCTGGTTCCCCTATCATTAACCATCGGTTTCCCTATAGTTTTGTTGGTTATTATCCCCCATTATTGCTGGTTAATATTGACTCATAGCCATATCCTATCATTAACCATCGGTTTCCCTATAGTTTTGTTGGTTATTATCCCCCATTATTGCTGGTTAATATTGACTCATAGCCATATCCTATCATTAACCATCGGTTTCCCTATAGTTTTGTTGGTTATTATCCCCCATTATTGCTGGTTAATATTGACTCATAGCCATATCCTATCATTAACCATTCACCTGCTAGGCTTCACCATTGTTGTTGGTATTGTTACTTATTATATCAACGGTTGGTTGGTTAGCTGATTGACCCATAGCCATGCTACTAACCATTATTAACCATTGTTATCCCCTATTGTTGAAGAATATTAACCATTAGTAAACCATCATCAACCATATATCCCCTATAATTCTTAGTCATCATCCCCTACTATGAACCATTCACCAGCTATTGTTGTGGGTTTTGCTCATTGATTCACCACATTTATATATATATATTATATTTAAATACCCCCATTGACCACATATCAACCATATATCACGCCATACCCAGTGGCAAGATCCCGTGGTCGTTGACCCCGTCGTCATCCCCGCCTCGTTAGAGACGCGCATCTTGGCCTGGTTGTCCTGCGAGCAGCGAGGGGAGCTGCGCGCTTGCGCGCAGCACGCCCAATGGCGGCCGGAGGTCCACCGTGGTTTTTCTGATGCTTGCGAATGGTGCAAGATGGGGGTTAATAACCAATAATTTATGGTTATAGCAGAAAGGTTCATACTGTAGAGTTATTAACCATCTTTGAGAATGGTGAGGATTTGAAAGGGGATAATAACCAACAATGATGGTTCGAAACTACGAGTTGGTGGGTTTAAACACTGGTCGTTCATGATTCAACCACTTAACTGAACCCATCCGCCAGCACAACGTTCATGTCGAACCCACCCGCACTTTCGGTGTCTGAGAAGAGTACCACCACTAAGGGAAAGCGTAGCGAAAACTAGCACCACAATCGAAACAATGGAAGGTTCCCCCCATACGTCTTAAACAAAGATCCAGCGCAACGGCATGGGTGGCACTGCTAGGCATTGACAGCAGCCCCTCCCATGGTCGCCGTCTTAGAGTTCATACTCCTTAGTGATGGCTATTCAGAACCAACAATCATAGGGATCTAATCAATCATCCAACTAGCGTATCAATGAACCCACGGACCAACCAACCAACCTGAAAACCCCACCCTAACCAACCCACCTGAACCAACCACGCAACTCAGCAAACCCCTTAACCAACCAACCCTTAACCAACCCTTAACCAACCAACCTTCACCATTCATCCCGTTGTTCCAATGCTTTCTGCTACCGGTCAACCGCTGGCGGCCCCATTCCTCCAGGAGCTGCGAGACATCATCGAAGAAGAATAGAAACTCCTCCTTGCCGATGACGCCATCCTGGAACGGACGTCCGCAGACGAATGATATGACCGATTGGGTTGGTTAATGATTGGCGTGGGGCATGATTGGGTGGTTAATGACAATGGTTAATGATTGTTAATGATAGTGGTTGATGATAATGATTAATGATAATGGTTAATGATAATGGTCCAATCATGGTCAATCATATTGGTTGACAGGTGTTGATAATGGATGATTAGTCAGTTGGTTGGTCGAACTAACTAGTTGGTTGCAGTTAATAGTTCATATGACCCGTGATCAACTGATATGATTGATCAAACCGTTTAAAAATTATTGGTTAATCAATGACCAATGTACATTGCTTAACCAATCCCTGCATGATTCATCAATGACTACATCATTAGTCATGTGTAATCAATGACAACTGGTTAATGATGGTACATGATTAATGGCCACTGCGTAATGGATGTTAATCCTGATTGAAGTATTTTACTATGGTTGATACATAGCTGTTACTGACCGCTAATCATTCTTGTTTACGATCATTAATGATGCTTGTAATCCTGGTCAATTCATAATATTTAAATATGATCGTTCTTTCTTACAGTTGATGTATCAAGCATCTTAATTGGTGAGTTCGGCTTGTTCCTGGCGGTTGACAATGATTAAACAATGCTAAATAGTAGCTATCAATCAACAAACGTGATTAATGCTTCATGCTGACAATAAGCAAGAGGAACATCGATAATTGTTGCATAACAAGAAACCACCAACAGCATGTTCACCAACTGCAGAACTTTGGAGCATCGGCGCCATGGCACCCCCAGCAGATTCACATCGCATGGCCCAAGCGAAGCCCAAGCATACGACTTGAAAATGCTGGGCATTTGGAATGGCTTGGGGTCGTCAAAACCACAGATCCGTCACCTGTCTCAAGTCTCCCAACGTTGGGAGTTGGGATACTCAACTGGCCCGTCATTTTGTCTAAGTCCGGGCTCTTAGTCGAAGGTGTTTCTGATGACACAGCGACTTCAACATCACTGCAGTACCGGACAAAGGAACAGAAATCGAATCTTTAAGTTGATAGTCGCTTGCCCCTTGAAACTTCCACCCCTGGCTTGCTCGGATACTACTCCTCAGTTGCTATCAACCTCAATTGGATAAGTGCGGTCCCCATTGCTACCCTTGACAATTTGCACAGAAAATCCATTAATCTTCCAATTCGACGTCTGACAACATGGATTGACCACCGCCTGTCCACCCCAAGGAACTTCGGCCTGATCTCTGTCCATCATGTCGAAGATATCCTGCAAATTGTGCGCCAAAGGGTTGGGGCGGAATTGACAAATCTGCAGGGAAACTCCGGAACAAGATAAAAAAGGGCGAGTAGGAGTTCTGGATGTTTAGCTTAAGTAAGATAGATTATTCAACATAATTGGACCATACCAGCCTTAGAATAGATGGTAGCTGTAACGAGCATGATGAGGAGTTCCAACAAGCAAGAGGGGCCATTTGAGTTCATAGCAGTGCCCCTGAATTATACAAGCTTGTACCTCAGAAGGACATCGATGATGGATGTTCATGGAAGAGAGAGCTGCAGTCAAATGGTGCATTCACCGACTTATGACTGTAGGGTACCACGCTGTATGCATGCACATGCATTGATATACAGATATGTGATGATAGGGGTATGTGTATATTTATTGTATGTAATTAATTTGTACTTGCAGTGATCAACCCTCCGTCAACCACCATGTAACAAGCATTAACTATTACTACAGATCGACTGCTGACAATTTCTAAGAGGCATCACTAATAACCATTGTCAAAAACGATTCACCGTTACTAACAACGACTACTGAAACAAATGGTTGCAAACTAAATGAGCATTGTCAATAAATGGTTAATCCATGTTAACCCCATTAATTAATAACAATGTTACTAACAATAACTCACCAGGATCAATAAATGGTCATCAACCACTACTGCCAGCTTACTCTCCTACCACGATCCCCTTGAAGCTGGGAATATTCAGCTGGTGGAAACTGGCGGAAACTGCTCTTCACCTGGGTCAACCCACGCGGGGCCTTGGAAGGAAGCCCTTCCAAACCTTTCCCCGCTTGGTCCTGGAAGCTGTAAGCAGCAGGAAGTTGGAGCTCAGCCAGCTGAGAATGAGGAAATTGGTTGGTTAAAAATGAGGAAATTCGTGGATCTGTCAACAAATGCAAAATTCTGATACATGCTAGGGGTTCTCAAGCCAGTTTGGGAACCCCGAAAAAAGTGGCCGGTTTGTTCGTGTAAATGATTGATATTGGATGGTTTGGGGTATCCCCGATGTTGCGAAACCTGTAGATGAGAATTTAGCCAAGCGCTTTCCAGAATTTAGCCATTTGTTATTTAAGCATCGACATGAAAATTTAGCCAAGCATTCCCAGAATGAGAATGGTTAATGATGTTGTTCAATGCTTGATGATTGTATAGCGAGCTGGCATTGTTTACTAATCAGCTTGTTAATGGTTGTTGCTGATTAGCTACTGGTTGAATGTTCTGCTACTTGTGATTAAGATTGTGATCAAACATAGTGATTAATTAATCATGCTTACAACCATTATTGATCATTATCTACCAAAGCAGTAACCGTAATCAATCAAATGATTAACCAATAGTGTCAGAAGAGTCAAGTTGCGACAATGCTTAACAATAGGCATTACAAGACTAGTTGGATGTAACAGGGATCGACAGGTTGAATGATTATGATTGACATCCCTAGTTCCATATGTAGGCAGCTACAACATGGTGCCCGCCTCGCTACAACAATCAACGCAACCTGGTGCATGGAAGCTGTTGCTCTAGCTGATGACTCCTGAACAGATAGGCTTCTGGGGAAAGAACACATGGTTGTTGTTATAAATGGTGGTATCTCCAAATAGGGAACACCCCAAAAAAGGGAGGTCCATTACTATAAATAATTCATATTTGATGATTTGGGGGTTACCCATTCTGAGAAACACCACGTGGTGGCACCCCGCAACCAACCCAAAATGGATGCTCTCTACATGCAGCCACCAGCACCCTTGAGGCTTCACGAAAGAATGTCGTTATGTGCTGCAGCAATGACCCAACGATCCAGACTGATCAGGGAGCAATTTTTGGAATCGTATGCCCATAGCTGGTGGTACCCTCAGTCTGGTTTCCCCTGGATTCTAAGGGCTGATTCTGATCTCGGGTCACGACAGAGGTCCTCCCTAAAGACATCCATCAAGGCTAAAACCTTCGTCCGCACGCTCTTTATTCGGAGGCCATCCTGCCGACGGATCCTGAGGGTCATGGCAAGAACGAGGGCCAAGTTATGTGTCAGGTGAACATAGCTCTTATTCCTTCGAGATTATTGTGCATTATATATATATAAATCTATTCAAAAATTGATAGCTGATGTGGTTGTACAGAGAATATATGGATTGATTGGGCAGCACACTTTTGTGTGCAATTATACAGTTGTATACCTTGCTATATGGAGGCTTTTCAAAAGTCTGACCCACTTTGGTGCAAAAACCTTGTTCTCTTGGGGGCCCGCTATTAAAATCAATCATTTGCCGGCCCAGCAACATCCTGAACCAAAACAATTATAAATCACATTCACCATTGCAAAATCTGGAGTTCGTGCCACATGTCGCTAGCGCGGTTCACTTCTAGCTGGCTTCGGAGGAGGATGAACTACAAGAACTCGTTTTGAGAATTCAAGCATTCAAGCACAGGAGAAAGATTGACCATGTCGTGTTTCGTTCCCCACACTAGCGACACCAACTTTAACTTCTTGGGAAGCTGGGCCAAACAACAAAATGAAGATGTGAAGAAAGCATCGTGTCGAGGGATACTCCAGGACAAGGGGATTCTTCTGGACCCCTTTGCTAGCGCGGAGCTAGCGCCGAGCTAGCGCGGATTTTGGGGGGAGGTTTTGGCGTTCGGACAAGTTGCATGAACACAACAAAAGTTGTGGTGACAGAACGGAAAGAAGTATAAGACATTGAGAATCAAAATCAACATCATCATCAACATTATCATCATGATGCTAGATGCTAGCACGGAGCTACCGCAAACCTAGCGCTAAGGTGGGGAACCATCATATTTAGCTGGGGGCCCGCTACTTAATCTAATTGTTAAAACCATCATCGTTAGATAGTTTCGCTCCTTTTATCATGTTTCCTTACTAGGGGTTTTTGAACGGACCCCATATGATGCTACATGGTGGTAATACTATGTATTGTGTGAATATATTCACTGTGTACATATAATCAATGTATATAATCAATGTAGACATTCACCTACATGATCCTACATTGACATGTCACCAACCCAAATGGCTGCCAAAAAACGAGCAGCTACACCACCCGGACAGGTCTACCAATGGCGTCCTGGGAGGTCAGTCCGAGACGCTGTTGATGGCATTTCTCCTGGATGCTCTTCACTCGTTTCAGCCGATTCTGGAAGAACTCCGCTTTGTGTTGGATTCCTCAGATTGTATCCCCTGCACCGCTTGGAGAAATGGGGAGAATCGACCTAGCTGCGGGCTTAAACACCAAAAGAAATTGTTGATGATCGTTGGCTCGGATTTTCCATCAATTGCCATCATTCACCATCTTTACATGACGTAGCCAACCATTGTTTGCCAGCCTACTGAACATCAACTGCTATTCATCAACCTGAATAACCCACTATGAAGCCATATCAACATAAAGCATTCCTACTAATCTAGCTACATGTATGGTTATGGGGCCTCTGTCAACAAGCTATGGTTGCTGACATGGTGGTTTCTCAATTCATAGGGGTAGCCTTCAATCATCCTTTCTTCATCATTTGCAATAAATCATAAACCATCCATTTTCAGGGGTTCCTTGTTTGGAGAAACCAGCAAATAGTGGTTGTTTAACCATTATTGTTGGTAATTCTCCCCTCTAAAATCCCCATTTACCATTGCAATGGATGGCATGAATAGATTTATCCCAAATTATCCCCTAGATTATGGCAATCTATTATTACAAAATAGATTTATCCCATATTATCCCCTAGATTATCTGTAGATTAATGGCATCAAAAACCAATTTCCAAACGTTTCTACATGAAAAACTCTTCGGCAGTCCACAGCTTCGCTCCGAGACTCCCTTGAACTCGGCAAGGATGATCTTTCGCAGGGTCTGCTTCACCTTCTCATCCACCTCCTCCACAATGTGATCCTCCAGGTACCCAACGTGGTGGCCGGATGATCCACCATGGCTGGAGGAGTTAGTAAAAGAACGACGATTTTCAACGGAGAATCGCTCATAGTTGTGGATGACCTATGGGCAATGGTGACGTCCCAGCCAGCGATGTCAGATTGACAAGCATCAAATCCAACCAACACCACCAGCAGCAACAGCAGCTCCCAAGCACAAGCTGCTTCTCCACCCCTTCGGCCTCTACGGGACAAATCTGTTGCTTGAAAGCTTCCAGGGAACTCGTTGCTTCAGCGACTTTGGCTTCAATCTCTTTGGCAACGGCCTGGCGTATTCATGGAAGATCCAGCTGCTACCCCTTGTATTTGATGGCTAAACACCACCGTGTAATGATGAAATTGATGGTGGTTCATGCTGGATCTATCATTGTGGAAATACTATTTTGAACACATCGAGTTTGAGATGCTTCTCAGACTACGGGCCAAGTTTTTTTCGGAGCACCATGGCTATGGGGCTCAACCCCTTCAATAGTCATATCCCTAGTGTTGGTGGAGATACACACCACTAAATTGGCTCCCAAATTCACTAGAATTCTACAGGATGTAGCTTTTATATTTTCACTAATAATGCCCAATCATCACTGATCATCACTACTTCTCTCCCATACCCCCACGACACTGGCTTTTTGAGGCACCACTTGAAGTGGCTTCCGGGTGGAGATCGGCAGGAGCCACCAGAAACAGCGAGGTTTTGCTGTTTGGCACATCTCCTTTTCGCATCTTTTCGCTGCAATCAACCACTGTTTTACATCAAAAGAACCCGAAAACCACCAGAAATCACGGGAAATCAGCTACTTTCTTGGAGATTTTCCTACACCCAAATCCTATGAAGCAACCAGGAGCAACCCGTCTTCAGCTCAAGATGCGCGGCCTGAAGATCGTCCACCGACATGCTGGCCATGTTTCGGACCTTTTCGGACAGAACTTCGCTCTCCTTGATCAGTGTGGCCACCTGCAGCCGCTGATCATGACATGTTGAATATTGCTAACCGTATCAACGCTATATCAATCTATGGATAGAAACTTACAACAAGAATGTCTTATGCTTGACCTTCAAGCGAATAAATCGATGATTCACCATGTATGTAAGTTGTACAGCAAAATGCCTCCAACTCTTTTGTAAGATGCTGTTTTGCACTCCTTCAACGATGCTTTCTGTTGCTGAAGTCCTGGTAAGCCACTAGCTGATCGCAGGTTCTCGTCAAGACATCCAATGCCTTGCCTTTTCTCATAAGCATTGCAACAATGATGGCTTCTCAAGCCATAGGGGTAGCCCCTCATAATCCATTGATCATCCTGTTTAGTAGTAAACCACGTATTTTTGGGTTGAGAAACCACTCCTGTTGGCTACCCGTGCTCGTTGGTGATTATCCCCTTTGAATCCCTATTCTTCCCCCCTCAATAAGCATTGTTTACCATCAAATGTTGCTTTGCTACTTGATGTTCCAAGATCAACAGCTTCCGGTTGTCACCATGCGAGTTCCAGCTCCCATGGTGCGCCTCTTGCGCGACTTCGTCAACGTTAAGTGCCTGTGCCAAAGAGTTGGTATCAGTTGAATCGCCACCGCTGCTATCGGATGGGGCGTGGATGTGTGTCTGCTATGAATTCAATACCTGTGCATAAGGTAGACCCATGCAGATATCGACAATCATTCACATACATTGACTATCAAGGTATGTGGACACACATGTAGGTAATATACAGTAAATACATCCAGAATATCAATCTTATAATCGCTCTACATACATATCATACATCAACAATCTAATCCCTACACATGTATTCAAGATACATATATCCGAAAAAATCGACCCTGTGACCACGTCGTGTCCCGTAGGTCGTGTCCCGGTGGTTCCCGTCGCGGCGGCGCAACCGCGCGCCTTCACCTGCTCCACGATCTGCGGCTTCAACTCGTCGATGAGCTGCTTCACCTTCTCCTCGTGGAGGTCTCTCCTTGGGCGGTGCCAACGCTTCACGAATCTCGGATAAGCAGAAATATGCTTGCACATCTCGTATAAGATCTTATGTATAGATCTTATGTATGATTGATTTATATGATAGAAATACACAGATGTACAATATATATATATTATCATATATACCTTTTCACCATCCATATATATATAATATATATATATGTATATGATATGTATCTATTCACTCATGATTATGTATATACTATCTGTTGCTTCTGGATTTTTCCTTTCTATGTATTCATTTATCATTAATTATCTGCCAGAATGAATATGATGGTAAATGCATAGCATGTCTGGACCAGTAATGAATGGTTATGATGAACGCCATCAATCATGCATCGGTTTGGAGCTAGATGTGGCTAGATGTGGCTTGGGGAGTAGCGACTTGAATAGCATAGATTCCCTCTAACACATCTGGATGAGTAGCTGCTTCACAATCTGCTGGCATTTCCTGCCTTTGGCGGAGTTTCACTTTTGGAACCAAGGGACAGTTACAATTAGCCGTCGATTCAGTGACGATAATGTGGCTGGGATCAGAGGGCACTCCTGCTGCAAAGAAAGCCAGGATGATCAAAAACAGCATTTGCCTGGACCCTGACTCAAGCTCCCGGGGCTGCCATCATTTTTGATTCGCGCCAAGCCAAGCATCTTGTAGGCTGCGACCAGATTTGACACTCGCCGAGTTCTTTTGCCGAACTGTCCTAATGACATCCTCAGAAGGGCAACGCCGCTCGAACTCAGAGATATGTCAACGAGGATCGCTGGTGCTGAAAGGTGATCAACAAATCCAGCTGCGCCTGGTGACTTCCCAAAATCTCTTGCTGATTTATCTTGCTGCTACTGCAACTTCAGTCATCTTGCTTGGTACAAAAGACTACGGCTTAGTCCTGATTCTTATCCTGGTGGCTACACACATCCATGTGAGTGAAATTGGTGATATCAGCCCGGGCATTGCTGTTGCTTGGATGTGTGGTACAGCCCGGCCATGGTCACGTGCGGCAAACGAACGATGCTTAAACTTGACCTGGGTCCTCCGAAAGTTTCCCGAACGGTATGCAACCTATATAATATGCCTGGTAGCAAACTAAATTAAATTGTGATCAATACAACAAAGATTACCAGCAAGTTAGAGACATCCCCTATGATAATGCATGCATGTTCTAAAGAAAACTGACAGAGAATCGATCGGGGCCAAGATAAACCAACATCACAGGATGCGGTGTGAGCTTCACTGTGACAACTCTACTGGCAGTGGCCTTAGGACATTTTAGCAGGCTACTGCAAGCCAGAACCTATGGACGTGCAAGACCTACATGTGACGGTAAGCTTGAAAGATCGACGGGTTCAAAACCAGGGTCCGCTGATACGCTGTGATATCGTGGCCCTTGGAGGCCAATCTCTAAACGTCCATCAACAGGTTGGGTCAACGTGGCAAACTCCAAAAAGATCCAAACGTATGCCTGCCACCCCGGGGCCACAAAAAGACCCAACAACTTGGGTCGGACTTGATCACAGACAAAGTCACTGAAGTTTCTTTGCCTCGTCTTTGAGATATTCTTTGATGTCCTGGATGCAGCACAGCATTGCCCCAACGGATCCGCCGATGTTTTGGGGATGAGTTCCCGTTCAACACACGTGACACCACACGTGACACCGCGGTGATTCACTGGCAACATGGGCGCCCGCCTGAGATGATCATCTGACATCTTCCCTGAAGCGACCTTTCACAACCAGGTGCAACGGTAAGACACTACGGATAGCCGTACTCAACCATTCTCAGGAATTCAATTGGCTATATGGATTTATATCAACCAACAAACTTTGGGGATATTACCCAACAATTTCATAGGGAAAACAATGGTTAATCTAAGGGGAACCAGGGGTACAGGGCTTTGATCCACTGCCAAATGATTCCTATGAAACCATGTGACCAACCATGATTCACCATTTCGGTCCTTGCGGTGTACACCAGTGTTGGATACCGTGACCCACGAGTGACCATGAGCAGCACAGCCAGTCTGTTGACTGGTACCACTACCCTAAACAAACAGAAACGGATGGAGTTGTTTCCCACTAGAAATTACTACCCACAAAATTAGCAAAGCCAGTCTGTTGTTTCTGCCTTTCCAGTATTTTCAGATGGAGACAAGCGGATTTCTTTCCGCTGCGGTCGAAATCCGTGGATTTGAGGCTGATCAACGGCCCTACCGGCAAAAAAATGAGACAGTAGTCATGAATTGTTGGACCATCATTGAACCAGGAATAAATCCGGAAAAATCAAACGCACATTTCATGATAGTGGCAGATCCAAATCAATAAACCATCCCCGGTTTGCCTAGCTGGTGATTTCCCATTAACTATAAGGGTTTACTCATATGGATCGAACTTTGGCTGCAAATCCCCCTGTAGCCACATGCTTGGCGCAGCTGGATGTGCAGCTGGGGCTATAAGTGGGATATAACAATGGCTATAAACCTTACAAGATGGGTCATCACCCCTAGTAGTGCATTTCTGTTAGAACCATCATTGCAAAACAATGGATTTATAGCAGCTATAATAACATCAAATGTACCAGTTACCAGATTAGTTACCAGTTGGATGACCATGTAACCATGGATGCTATCAGCCAAAAAACATGTAAACATTATGACCCTATAACAAACCAGTTGGTTATCACCCCTGCGACCACGGTGAAATTTACCAGTTCCAATCCCTGGAGATGTTCCCGCAGATCAACTCTCCCAGTCGCCCACTCCGACACGATTCGCATGGTTCACAGGCTGTATGTAATTTCTCTGAGTGATCTCTCGAGTATTCCAGAGGTTGATCAGCCCTTAACAAGCAGCTATTCTACTCAAGAAACTCGTCGATTTTGGGGTTTCTGCCATCTCAATTTCCATCTTCAAGCATCATCATTCAATAATTGTGATCTTCAATCCTCACTGGTTGGTGGTCTCGACCCTTGCGAAACATATTAGTCAACCAACCAACCATCCCAAATATCGGAGAAGGTACAGTAAAATCCCCAACTACACCACAGAGTCGTGGTCCTCTTTGATCTCTTCTTCGATCTCAATGGTCATCTTCAGCGGATGGGAGATGACTTCAGCCTTGGCAGATTCGATGGCTTCGTCTGCTGCTTCAATCATTGGTCGCAGCTCCTGCCGATGCCAGAGCCGACCTCCAGGGTGGGACCAGAATCTGCGCTCGGTGGCTTCAATCCATGATTCACGAGTGATGATTGATGGTTAACACCTGTTAACAGTGATTATATGGTGGTTTCTCAAAATAGGGGGACCCCAACATCATCCAATATTAACCGTTTATAGTAATAAACCAGCTATCTTGGGGGTTCCCCTATTTTGAGAAACCACCATATACTGTAATAAGGGTTGATTATGATCATTACTGGTTGGTGGTTGAATCTCCCCAGATATTAGTCAACCCCTATTCCCAATAGGGGTTGACAAAAAATGTCAATCTGGTTGATGGTTTCCGATAATTTTGTAATACTCAGGAAAATAAACATGTTAATCAACCACCAACCAGCAATCGTCTCTCCGCATTGCTTATCAATTGGTTTAATAAGGTTTATACAAATGGTGAATATTGATTGCCATTCAAGTAACCTATTAACCACTGTATCATCAACCATTGTAGATTGTAAAAACACCATTTGTTTATTCATCAACCATTATAATAGTTTATCATCAACCATTATACTAGTGGTTTCTCGGCACTACTCATCAACCATTGTAGATTGTAAAGTATCATGAAACGTGATGGATCACTATTCAGCTGGGCCAACATGATGCCCAATGAAACACAGGTTCTGCGCCTGGGAGGCAAAATAAAACCGGCAGGTTCACTGATCCAATGGGTTTGTCCGCGGCCATGGTGGTACCCCTTCACCAACCAATGACAACTTATCCGATAGCATTGATGAATAGGGAAACCACCAATTTCAAAGGTACACATGAGTACACCATTTTCGGACAAACCCTGTTAGCTCGTACACTCCCAACCCAGCAGCCTCTTCAAACGTCCTGTGCAGATCCCGTTGGACACACGGCGGGGGCAGTCCTTGGCCAACCACTCCATCTCGTCTTCATCTTTGCCCTGCGGAATGCCAACGAAGGGTTCCGCCTCCAGAGGTTGCAATAGACGTTGGCGAAGCATGGCGCATCGCAACAATCCTCAACACTGTAGCAATGGTACAAAATACTGAAGCAAATTTACACAAATGGTACACAAAGAATACCGTAGCAATGGCACAAAATCCTCACCACTTTCATTTCCGTGCACTTCATCAATCTTGTTGCTCTTCCCTCACCCTCGAGTGACGTGGCAATGGATAATCCACCATTTGTGGTGCTTACTTATTGGGAATGGTGATTTGCCGTTGCTATGTCAGATCGCCGGAGTGGAAGCAGTCATGATTGCTCCCCTCCCCGAATCCCGTGGACACTCCCTCAGCCACTCTCGTTGCCACCACAGGTTCCAACTGAGGTGCTAAGCAGCACGGATCAAGTATCAATCATCAGCCATCACATCAACATGTAACCATCAAATCATTCCACCATCAACAAGCACCTCAACCATCTCACCACCAAATCCACCATCAATAACCTCATCCAGATCCACCATCTCATCAACCAACATCTCAACCATCTCACCCTCAACCACCTCACCCTCAACCACCTAACCCTCAACCATCTCATCCCCCAGCCCTGCTCCCAGCTTCCCCGCTCCGCTCCCGTGGCCCCCCGTGGCACCTTCTCCTCCAGCTGTTCCAGCAGCTGCCGCGCTCGGCCAACCGCCACCTCACCGGGGTCGTCCTCCAGCTGCAGACGCGCCTTGGCTGCGCGCAGCATCTCCTGGCGCCGCCGCCACCGGTGAGCCATGGCCCCATGGGTCGGCTATGGTCGGTGGATGGCGGTGGATGGCGGTGGATGGTGGTGGATGGTGGTGGATGTTGGTGGATGAGTTTGAACTTGATGGTTTCCAAGTTGGGAACTTGATTGGGCTTGGAACTTGATGGTTTTCAATGGGAACCACTTTCTGAGGCGGTTTGATGAGTGACCAGTTATGGGACACGGGAGCGAGGCGCTGATCAAGGCACCATTGAGCCACCGTGCACCCGACTCAGGGCTTTTTTCCAGCTATTGTGAGCCACCACGAGCCATTGCCAAATGTTCTGAATGATCAATAACTATACTGTAAACTTATTTGCCATTAAAACTATTCTCAGTGTCAACTAATATACCATCATGAACAAATTCAACCATAATCAACAATTCTCAACTAGCAAAGATTACTCACCATTGTCAAGCATTATTCATCAATATAGACATGTATAAGCTGCAAAGCGTTATCCATCACGATTGACCAGCAACATCCACTGCCAACGATCATCTATCAATCATCATTAACCAACCCATTCTTCCCCTAAGTTGGGTCTGCTGTAGCTGTCGGCTGGTGATATGCTCAACGAATATACGAACAACCACTAGAACGGACCACTGGCCATCAATTGTGAATCACATATTTTTCACCCCTAGTCACAAACCATGACATCCTTTGTTCAACACCATCAATCAAACCCAACAAAAAACATCAAAAAACCACGTGCGCTCCGCTGGCGCCTTCAGACCCACCTTCCCAGCGCACGAACTTCCACCCCATGTTTCTCCCTTCGCGCGTCCCACGTTCCCACTGCCCCAGCACGTGCAGCTCCAGTTCATTGTTGGCAATTACCCCCTATGACTAACCATTATGAGCTGGTTCTAATCCATATAAAACCCATATGGTGGTTTCTCAAAATAGGGGTACCCCCAAATCATCCATTTATAGTCATCTATAGTAATAAACCAGCCATAACTTTGGGGTACCCTATGACTTGAGAAACCCCCTCTATCAAGCCATACATTGTCCATATATTGCCCATATATAACCATTGGCTGGTTATGACCAATATATTAACTGGTAAAAAAACCCTATAGACCCTATATTAGCTGGTTATTCTAGCATGATTAGCTGGTTACTAACCAGCTAATTTGCTGGTTATAAGTGTTACCATATAAAACCCAAACGGCTATGGGTCAAAACCCCGTACCCCTGATTCTCCTACCATTGACCATTGTTTCCCCTATAGTTTTGCTGGTTATGATCCACTACTATTGATGGTTAATATTGACCCAGCTCGCCAGCTCGATCTGCCGCACGTGCATTACCATATATTACCATATATTACCATATATTACCATATATTACCATATATTAGCTGATTATAACCATATAAAACCCATATATTGCCCCAGCCCGTGCAGCTCAAGGGCAGCTTCTGCCGTCCTTTTTGGCGGAGGTCTTCGCTTCGTTCATCGCAGAGCGAAGCTTCTCCAGGGACTCGCCTGCCTGGTGAGGAGCGGCGCTGCGGCCAACGGTTGGGTGGCTACCACGGCGGCTCGTAACGGCGCGCCTTCGCAACGGGGAGTAGCGGCTTAGTAGCAATGAATAGTATGGTGTGGCGCTTGTATCAGTTTAATTTAATTTAAGGTGGCTTACTTTAAGGTGGTATGATGCAACAGTATTCAGGTATCCTTAACATATCAAACAGATCAATGGTGAATGTACCAGATCAATAGTGATTGGTGAATTAACTGCCGCACATCTATGATGTTCCTGTCATGTTGGTTATGTGGGCGAACCGTTTTTACCTTGATATCAGCTACTTGCATCATAGCTGGTGAACATAAACGTAGTGAATGGAACGATGACTGGCTTGCAATAGAATGTATAATTGGTGAATAAAATGCAGCAATAATCATTGATATGCTTACCAATCTATCATAGTAATCGCTTAGGAACCGTGGTATCATGCTTAGAAACCAATAAATTGTTGTTACCGTGGTAGAGAAAAATGCTTTACGATTGCGCCCCAAAGCTAAAGATGACTACTGTAATCAGCTAGCAGCCATTGGATGATCACCGAAGTAACGGGTGACAAATAATGGCTACGAATGGTTGATAATGATAGACTATGGTTCAGAAATGATTCATTGAAATGGTCAATGTCACAATTGTCAATTTGGTGGTTTCTCAAAACAGGGGTACCTCAAAATTATTCAATATTAACCATCTATACTAATAAACCATCAATTTTTGGGGTTCCCTATTTTTAGAAACCACCATTTTGCACTACCAGTGATTGTTTTAAGCTAGCAGCAATGACAGTGCACAACCATCACGCAACTTCAATCGCTGCTGCACCTCTTTTCTCAGCGTGCCACTTTCTCTCACGAGGTCGAACCAACCTCAGTGGAGCTGGCACAGCGAACTGGCTCAACTCTGGATGTAGTCCTGCTGTAGTTGCTAATACCTCTGCTGCTGCTTATACCCCCTTTGTTGCTGGGTATGATTGATTCTAGTTCCATGGATTGTGTAGTATTTCTGTTCGACATGCATATTCTTGCTGCTTATTCCTGAGGAGATCCCCGAATCCCTCCAATTTGTGCTGGTTTTCAGTCTATCCTCCCAATTGGATCCGATGATTCATAAACCCACCAACAGCTCGGTAGTCATACGTAGTGACATGTACCATCAAAGCACCAGTTGCACAACACTTGTCTTCACCGAGGTGGATGAAAAGCATATCATAGCTGGTAGTTACCATACTTGTAGACATGACTGGTGGCTACAGGTACTAGTTATAGTCTAGCAGCTTGGAGATATAGTCAGAGCTATAGTTTCCTATTTAAGTCCAGCTATACTAGTGATAGTTAGTTACTCGTAGATGTCATTGAAAATACTTGGAGATATATTGAGTACTGTGAGAGTTATACTGGAATCTAGATGTGTCTATTACACTTTTTCATGTCGTTTGCCTATACTTTCCCTATCCTTTCCCCACAGTTTCAATGTCGTTTCCCTATAGTTTCAATATCTTTTCCGTCCAGTTTCCCTATTGCCTATTGCTTCCCTATCGATTCCCTATAGTTTGCCTGTAGTTCCTCCATGGTTTCCCTATTTCCCTCTATTTTCAATATCTTTTCCCTATAGTCATGCTGGCAACTACTTGGAGACATCCTTATAGCTCCGCTTTCCCCCACTTCCAACCGGCCCTCAGGGTGCCCATTCGAACCGCTCGGAGCGGCTCCGACGCAAGTCCAGGGGGAGGCTGGAGATGGAGAGATGAGGAGAGCACTTGGACATGTAGTCCTGACGGCTGGATAGGCTGGGGCTGGATAGGCGGGGTACTTGGATGTGCGGCCGGGGTTGTAACCATGGTCAGTTGCACCTGTAGCTTCTAACCCCGAGAAACCATGGGAGTTGAGCCCACTTACCAAGTGCAGGGGTGCACATCCAAGTAGGTTGGTTTGAATGATGGGGGGTAATGACCAAGCCATGGTGAACATCAACCATTAGTGATCCTCACATCATGGTAAAAAGTTTGTGAATGGATGCTGAGTTGATGGCGAGCCGATGGCTAACTGATGGTTATGCGTAAGTTTGTGAATCGATTTGGTTAACTAATGGTTAAATGATGGTGAAATTTGGTGGAAAAAATGATGGTTGAATGCGATTCATGATGAAGGCATGGTGAAATTTGATGGTTGATGGTTGAAAGAGGCTTCCGGTATGGATAATTAATTGGCGGTTAATTGGCGATTAACTGATGGTTGAATGATGGTTCATCATGGTTCATCACCTTTGAATGAATGGTCAATCGATACTTAATTGTTGATTACCCTACAGTGAAATTTGATGCTTCATCGCAATGAACAAAAATATACAAACATGTACCAGGGAAAATACTAGTTGTGGTAGATAAGCATAGTCAAATGGCTTACCAACCAAATTATAACTTTTGGAGCCCAGCCTGTATAGGGATGGCATCTTTGACCAATCGGGCACCACAAATGGCGATCACACAGTGCTGATTGGCCTGGCAAGAGAGAGAGAGAGAGAGATCGGTAAGGAACGGGGATTTCTAGTGACTCAACTGATCACTGAACTCTTGAGCTTTATCAACTAGTGATCAGTTCTCATAGGTGATGCTGATCCCGATTGATTTTAACAACTTCATTAAGCGTTATCTGCATCAGCTATGATTAACCATCGATACATCAAACATATCCGTACAAGCTCCATCTGATTGAACCCTCGTCATCAGTCAAGTAAATTACGAATAAATAAGCAGTATCAGAAATAGCAATGATTACAGTAATCATGACCAACCGATTATCGCTGCAGTAATATAGCGAGTATTATATAGCTATCAGAATCAAGAACCCTCATCATCGACAATCACGCTCTATCAAGCTTCCTCAGCCACCACCATGAACAACCATTTTTCATCCCCAGTTCTTGGATCATCAGGTGATTTATCGGGTTTTTTTGCCGGTGTGTTATAGGGGTTCTGAAGGGTTCTACCCAGGGGTACCAGGTTCTCAACTTCAACCATCAGGTCCCAGCTGGAGCCGAACCAACGGCGACAGCTCAAGCTGTCGCCCTCCTTGGAATCTGAACTGAACTGCTTCAGCACTTGCTGAAACTCTTCGATGGAAGTCTCCAAACGAGGCACCTGCGGACCCAAGGCACCAGGAAACCATAGGAAACCACCCAGGTGAACCCAGCTGTCTTGGCAGAGCCTGGACCTTTTTTTCACCGCGAAAGTTCGAAGAAAACACAACATGTCCTATGTATTTTAGCATATGTAGTAGGGAATCCTGCGATGCATTTGCATGAGGGAAACCCAGGGTAAGGGTTTCACAACCAAGGCATTGGTAGTGTTCCAGCGTTCGCGGTGTGCTCATCTCCAGCAGCCTATCCACCACAGCCTCTGTGGCAGTGATGCGATCGGGTTTCTCGCTGACTTTCTTGTTGGCCTCCTGCATCCGGGTACGTCTGGGGGCGCCCAAGAGGGGTGGCAGTGGTGGTAGGCTGCAAGTGGCTATGACCGTTGTCGCTGTTGCTTTGTCATCCATGATGCATGAGACTAGTGACAGGTGGTGGTTTCTCAAGCCAGTTTGGGGACCCCAAAGTCATGGATGGTTTGTTACCAATGAAATGATTATTGACTTGGATGATAACTGGAGGTACCCCAAGCTGGCCGAGAAACCACCAGGCGGCTTCCCATGCTTCGAAAAGCTGTGAAGATGACTGGTAGCTCGGTGTTGTGATGTTCACTTCTGGTGGGTGACTTGGGGTACCGCTGTCGGCTTCAGAGGCTCCTTTTGCGGCGAACTCACTTTCTACGGTATCTCCCTAAAACGTCCTTTCATCTGCCTGTAAATGTGTATTTCCAGAATATATATATATATATATTATGTGTATGTATGTAAATAAATATATTTATATATATATATATATAAACATACATATATATATATATATAAATATGTATATATTATGTGTATGTATGTATATAAATATATACCATATCTCTCTCTGTACCATTATGTGGCTCATTTCTCTCTACTAGGGATGCCTCCCAGCTCTTGATTAAAAAAATTCTGGACACACCAAGTTGTAGACGATTCAATCCATCCATATCAGACCTTCGGAGCATCCTTGAACCTGAATGATAGGCAGGATCCTGCTGATCCTGCTAATGACCATATGGGTGTTTCACACAATAGGGGACCCCCCAAATCATCCTTTATACCCATTTATAGTACTAAACCATCCATAACTCGGGGGTACACCCCGTTGTACAGGCAAGGGACCTATTTTGCAGCGCAGACCTGCAAGAGCGCGCAGAACGCAACCAAACACGGAACCTATTGCAGAGCATCCAGGGAGATGATGGGAACAATGCTATTTGCTCGCATAGCAGTCGGCCACCCCTTTTTTGCAGCAGGTCCATGTAAAGAACGCACACGCAACTCTGCGGAAATTGGAGACAAATTTTTGATCCCGATGGCTTGAGAAACCACCATATGCCCGTAACAGACTGCCGCTGCCAGTTGTTGATGGTCCTGAAAGTCCTTGGTGCTCTGGCCAAAGTTTTGTACAAGATCTTGAAACTCCTGGCGTGGCGGCTTCCAAGCAGTGACGGTTTGATTGTTGAACCTGCAGAGATCCCCCAACAAGTGCCATACCAAATGAGGATTTCTTAAAATTGGGAACCCCCAGAATGCATAGTGTTTTACTAAACGTGAGTAACAAGGGATGATTTGGTGGTACCCCCATTTTGGAAGAAACCACCAAATGGTTCGTTGGGCGATGATTCATACCCCAAAAATGCATCCTATGCCAGGAATCAATGTCCATTCTCTGGATTTAAACATTGGGCTGGCCCCCCATTTCAACCCCTTGGTACCAGTTACATCTTCCTCAAGTTCGGTTCTGTGGGCTTGACCCCATGATTGACTATGACCCATCTACCTTTCCCAGCTGCATCAATTCTCAATTGCAGCGATATCAGAGAGATTCAGCTGCTGAAGCGGTCTATTTTTGCTTGCAAAAACTGCCACATTTGCTTGCTTCCTTGAAGTATTAGCAGTCATCAAGCGACAGCTGAGAGGTACGAAAGGACAATAGCATCTTAGATGCTCGAGATGGTTCAATATCCTGATATGCTCTTGGGTCAATACCCCGTACCCCAGCTGTTCACATCCCATAAATCCATTGATGAACAAACGAGTCTGCCTGTTGGGATGTTCACCTACCCATTGGTTGGTTGATATTGGCCCATCCCCATGTACGTGGTATACCCCCAATTATTGTTGGTTATCATTATTTATGATCAACCATGAACCATTGCTAACCATTAGTTGCAAACCATTTGGATGGTCAGTGGCTTGGCATCTGGACGCCGGGAAATGTCTTGGAGAATCTGTGGCGAAATCTGTCGTTCCAAGCAACTTCCTTTCCTTGCAACAGCCAAACCGCTGAGTCGATACGGCTTACTTGGCAACTTCAATCGATGAACATTCACCATGCATGACCACGATTAACCAGTCAACCATCATGAACCATCATCAAACTGTTGACAATGGTTGGTGATGGTTGATAATAGCCTATAGGTTTGAATCATTGTCAACCAACATTCAGCATCACTTTCACACGTTTAGCCCCTAGCGCAATCGACTGCTGTACACCATTCCAACGGCGTTTGAATGATGGACTATACCATCATTAACCATCCCTGACCACCAAGAAACCATCACTTAACCATCAATTAAGCGTCAACCATCATGAATCACTCTTTGCCATCATTAATTGGCCACTATCATCCCTGTTGCTTATCGCTCACTGACCATCACCAACCATACATGCAAACCATCACTTTAACCATCGATTAACCATTCTCAAGCATTCGTTTCGTGGCTTCAGGTCGTTCTGCCTGAACGTCTTGGTGCGCTTGCTCGAGTTTCTCCTCCTCACAAGGCGTCCGACATTGGGTGAGGCTGCCCCATACAATGGTGCTTCATAAGCTGTGTGGCTACTGGTTTGTCAGCTGGTGAATGATGGTTGATAACTTTCAACTACAGGTTAAATGGGTCAACAATGGTATACAATGATGATCAATGATGGTTGTTCAAGTGGTTCCTGACGGTTCATAAGCTGCAGGACGGTGGAACAGCTGCTTGACAATGTTGAACAATGGCTTAACAACTCTTGATCGTAGTTAGTGCCCATGGTCCTAGATGATGGTTCATGATGGGTTGGTTGATGATTGATCTTATTTGATCCTGATTGATGGCTGTAATATGCAATGATTGGTGGCGAATTTTCATCAACTCTGGTTCTCAGCTAGTGACTCGGGATGAGCACTTGGAATGGTTTAAATCCACCGCCCTTTCCAGGTCTTGAGGTCTCATCTACCGTTGATCATGGGTTCAACTGCTGCTACTCGTAGCCTTCAACAGCGTCAACTGCTCGCAGTTGACAACTCAAGTGCTTGATCCCAAGTGCATTGTGATTCAGGTGGTGAAAATCGATGCTTTTCCATCAAGAGGTAGTTGTTACAAAGACGTAGTCATCATTGAAAAAGCTTTAGACTCACAGACTTACAGGGGTTCCAGGTAGTTCTATAACAAGTTACTGGGGTTGGCAAACAGGTTACATGTGTTCAACCAGATTACACGACTTCGGTGGACAAACTCAGGAGCAACGTAGGTTGGCAAAGGGTTGGTCATCCCTAGATCTTACAGGTGCCACGATGCGGGGTTGTCCCTGGAGGAGATCCATGCGAATCAAGCGCCCATGCTTAGAGAACGGCAGGAAGAAAGGTAAAAGGTTGGTCGGATTATGTTGGTCAATGTGGTGGTGTCTCAAAATAGGGAGCCCAAAAATGATTGGTTCATTACTATAAATGACTGATATTGGATGAATTAGGGATACCCCTATTTTGAGAACCCCCCATGTGGATCAACCATATTCTTGGAAGCATTGTTGCTTCAGAACACGGACTGTTCTTGTTGCCATCATCAACAAGATTCCAAGTTGCTAGTTCTGAAAAAGTTGCATCAAATGTTGATCCAGTTCTCTCTAAGCAGCAACTACCACATCACGGATAGCTGGAGACCATTCGCTGGTGACCAACAGCACACGCACCCAGCCTGGGAAACCGTCAACATGCTGTCGCTGGACAACAGAGGACTGCTCCCGTGGAAAAAGCAGCGATGTCAAATCCTAAGGCGGTATTGGTAGCTGTGGACATCTATGAACCCAGCTATTGGATGTTATTGGCTGGGTAGATTTCTATGAACCTTAGATACTTATCAGAAATCAACCAGCTAGGGATAAGATGTTGCTTCAGAAATATTTCCTGTTGGTCATCATGAACCCCTAGCAATCAGCATTGAACCGAGTTCTTCATCTTGTTGCTAATCCTGAGGGCTGCCACCTTTGCTCAGCCAACAGTGATGTGCAACGCGTCATAGCCATATGGTGCCATATGACTTCCCGGGGTTGCGAGCTTGGTTGTCGTGTCCATTCAGGTGCATGGTGGGTCTACAGCTGATGGTTGACCGTTTCAGGGCACCCTTGCGCTTGTCGGTTGCAGCATTGTTTTTGGCGACAGAAAACTGCATGTTGCGTCACCTTGTCGCCAGGATCCCTTGCTGAAGCAGCTGCAGCGTTTGATCCACGAGGTGGCAACGATGTCGCGAGCGATCATGACGTGACAGCCGGAAGCAAGAACTTAAAATGGTGGGCAACTATGATAATAGTTGGCCAATTACTATGATAGTTCTAAGGCCATTATCATAATAATTGGCCAGGAACTGAGAATAGTGCCAATTGCTATGATCATGGTTGGCAATACGAAACCCTCACTGTAAAGGCAATGGAATGCCATGGACTTCTCGGCGTGATTTCCAACTTTTTCGGAATCGGTTGCCCCATCTGCAACTGCAAACTGCTGGAGTTCCTTTCATCAAGTGATACCTCTGGAGGAAGACGTTGCCGAAAAAATGTCGATAGTTCTGGACTCAAGGAGCCCCATACACTTTCCATGCGTGCTTGAAGCCAATGATATCAGCCATAGCCACAATTCACCCTTTCCAAGCTGCTGGTCCCGTGCAGCAACCCACAGAAGCCACAGCTACCCCCACTTTCCGTCCCAAGTTAAGGCATCAATCGAGCCATGTCAACAGATCGATTCGAAGGACAAAGTGAATCTGGGTCATCACCATTTCGGGTTCAATCAGGCTGGTCAATTAATAACTACCGAAGGGACCAACAAATTGGCATCATCGTGTCCCCCGTTTTTTGTGGTCATCATTGTAATAGTCCTATGTCTCGTGAGGTTCCATAGGACAACTAATTACAGCAATAATCATGTCCTCATTAGTTCACATACTATCTTGCTTAGTCGATTTGATCCTGGTCAAACTCTGATGTCCAACATTGAGCCACCATAACCATCAATTCACCAACATTGACCAACAAACCTGGCCAACCCAGCTGTTATCCCCTTCGGATCAACCGATATCAACCAACATCAGCCACTATTCACCATTGTCAACCGTTCTTAACCACTATTAACCATCATTAACAACTGTCAGCCATTATTCACCACAAGTTTACTGCTTGGTTTCCCAGAAGGCCTCGTGATTCAACCGGACCCACCTGGCGCCAAACCCGCTCTCACAGCGCGCGGGCTAAGCATCCAAACAGCCACCGCTGGACCGTCCACGGCCAAGGCTTCACCTTAAGACCATCCAGTTCGGGTGATTTGTTTCGTGGTTAGTAATGGTTAGTAATCAATGGTTGAGAATGAATGGTTAGTTGATGAATGGTTAGGATTTCTGGTGATTTTTTTCGTACTTAGGAATCAATGGTTAGGAATTTAGAAATCAATTGCTGGTGATGAATGTTCAATGTTTAGGAATCAATGGTTAGGAATCCATTTTTAGGAATCAATGGTTGATGATGGGGGTTGGTAATCAATGGTTGGGAATGAATGGTTGATGAATGCATGGTTGGTGTTGGTGGTTCGTAATTCGTGTCAAGTGATAGTGGTTGATGATGGTGGTTAGTCGTGGCAGTTAATTAATGATGGTGGTTGGTTTTGAATGGTTAGGAATGAACGGTTAGTACTCAACGGTGAATGATGGTGGTTGATGCTGATGGTTTCTGGCCATTCATTTTGTTGCTCATTTTGTGGTGAGTATTGGTTGGTAAATGGATTTATTTACGTCCATTTCATAGTGGTTCATAATGGTGATTCGTACTGGTCATCACCAATTGCATGCCTGCAGACCCGAGCATCACCCAGCAATATCCAGCTGCCAAAGCGGCATACACCCATGGACTCCTCGCATCCAATGCAACGCGAATAGTGAATAGATGTTGATTCTTATGTAATGAAGGTTTAGAATGATTGGTACTTGGGACCATCAAGCACGAACCAGCCTTATTTACCACTTATCAACCAGTAACAACCATTATCAACCATCTTCATGCTAAATGATCAACTGCCATGAACCATTCTGAACCAATCGCTCAACAATTATGGTGAACCATCTTCGTTAGATTAGTACTAACCCCAGATTACCATTAAACATCGTTGTTATCATTCACGACTACCATTAATCATGATGTTCATTAGACATTCCATTCTTAACAACCATTGTCCTTGTGAACCATTGTTGTTGACCTAGTGAGTGAGATGATCATCAGCACAAACCAAACTGATTGATGATGAATTATCGTGAATCTTATTATGAATAATTCTTCAACATGGCTTCTATTGGTTTATATTTGATGGTTCGTAATGGCTAATGCTTTACTGATTCATTGTGGTTGACAATGGTCCATGATGGATGCTCCCACCGAGCGGTTGCAGGAGACTCGTAAGTATTAGCTGATGATGACAAATGACAGTACCAAAAATACCTACCGATTGTAGTTCGTGAACATTGCTTGATAAAGGACAATCATCACTAGCTTGTTGCACAGTCAGTCTGATGGTCAGCCTTGATAGTCAGTGTTGACTAGGTCAGCCTGAACGGTCAGTGTGGACTAGCAGCCATGGAATAACTCACACTAATGGTGATGCTTATGACTTAGCGATTCAGAATTTCGAATTGTTCATGAGTAATCATGACCAATTAAGAATGGCTCATAATTGCCAACTGGTTCATGGTTACTACGATTGCAAGCTGGTCAATATTAACAGCTGATTAACAATTCTGGATTGAGAATGATAAAAGAATGTTTAATCCAGAATAAGCTAGTTAATGAACTGGTTCATTAATCAAATCATGAGCTGGTTCAAACTAAACATAATTGATTATTACCAGCTGGTTCATGAATTAAGTAAATGGCTCATGACCAGCTTCATCATGGCTTAAGCCGGCCGCTGGTGATCACCCATCAGCATGGGCACCGCTGCAGCGTGTCGGCAAGGCGCTCACAGACGCCTTGGGAGGAATCGACTTGTTGACCAAGCGCCTCAGCACTGCGGAAGAAACAGCTCAGCAGCATCAAACGACCATCGCTATCTGCCACTATGAACCATTATGAACATATGAATAATGGTTTTAACATAATGACAATCGCTAATAACCACTATCAACCAACTAGTATGAACCACTACTGTGCAAAACATGAACAATATGTGTATATATATATATATATCATTATGAATAGTGATGTTCATAATGGGTGGTTGATAGTGGTGAAACTGTGGTTCCACTATACAGGTTGATATCGATGATGACGCTCATGATGAACCACTATCAACATAGTGGTTGTTGGTCAATCTTATTAGCAGTCGAGGTCATTATCAACAATATCGTGGGTTTGACCACGATTGACAATCATTCTGAACCACTATCAACCACCTATTGACCACCATTCTTAACCACCTATTAATCACCAGTACTAATCACTATTAATCATCATTGACCACAATTTTTAACCATTGTCAACAATTATTACCACGGTCATGCACCATTAATGGTCCAAGGACAATCATTAGTCATCATTCTTAACCACTATTGTCCATGATTAATGAATCACTATTCATCGCCCATTAACCAATATAGACTAGTATTAACCATTATGAACCACAGTTTAACCACGAGTATCAATCATGATTAACCACTATCAACCACCCATCAACCACCATTACTAACCACTATGAATCATCCTCAACCACCTATTAATGACCTATTCACCACTATTCATCATCATTATCAACCACTATCAGTAACCATTAACCATCATTCACCATCACTATTAACCACCATTAATCACCTATTCACCACCATTGACCACCACTACTAACCACTATCATTAACCATTCACCACTATCATAAGGCACTCCCAGATCTCTCAGCCGCCAAGTTGCCAGGATCCAGTCCCATCAGGAGCGCCCGGCGCGCCGCCATAGGTGGCACACACGGGAGAGCCTTCCTGGCGCTGCGTTGAGTGACGTGACGTTTCTGGTGCCGTGGAAGAGTGGAATGGTGGCAAATCATAGGGTGAAGGGTGGTGATTCATGCTGATTTATGATGATTGACTGTGATTTATGGTGATTTCTGGTGATTTATGGTGATTTGTTTTTGATGTATGGTGATTTATGGTGGTGAATCATAGGGTGAATCCTGGCTTAGCCGCGGTTATCTGACTGTTAGTTATGGTGATTCATGGTGATTGATGCCTATTTGATGGTTATTTGATGATTATTTTTGTGATTTATGGTGGTGAATCGTAGGGTGAATCATGGGTTAGCCATGGTTATGTGATGGTTATTTATTGTGAATTGATGGTTGATTGATAGTTGAGGAATGGCTAGTGACGGATAATTGGTGATGAACCACATGGTTTACTAAATGATTCTCTTTGGTTGAGTAATCATATGGTTTTAGTGAATCATATCGTTGAATTTAGTGATGGTTTATTGGTTCAGTGGTGGTTAGTGATGGTTAGTGAATGGTTAGTGAATGGTAAGCAACTATGAATATGGTTTATGATCAAATGATGGCTTATTGAGTGGTTGGCAATGGTTGGTTGAATGGTCGATTGAATGGCTAATTGAATGGTTCATTCATGGTTGGTAATGCTTAGTTGAAATGGTTCCTCATGATTGATTCAATGGTTACTGACGGTTGATTCAATGGTTCCTGATGGTTGATGATGTTTAAGAATGACTAATTTTGTTATGATCGCTGAACCATGTTTTTTTAATTATGATCGCTGAACCATGAATTTTTGTGTGAGGATTGGTGGCGTTGACGGTGTCATCTGTTTGGAGTAAGTATGGCAGAGTCCTCGATCAAAAAATAGACTTGAATGATGTCAGACCAGTTTCACCACTGGACATTGACACGCCAAGTCACGC
This sequence comes from Symbiodinium kawagutii, assembly GCA_009767595.1. Taxonomy (NCBI): domain Eukaryota; class Dinophyceae; order Suessiales; family Symbiodiniaceae; genus Symbiodinium; species Symbiodinium kawagutii. Next base: position 456,669 of record VSDK01007782.1, on the reverse strand, counting down.
AAACAAAGGTGACTCATCCAATGTTGACTCAGGGTTCAAATGAACCTAACATTCCCTCGCACTTTTCACTGGGAATGCCACAAACAAACATCGAGCCCTGCTTGAAAGGTGACTGCCCTGATGCGTTTCAGCCCAAAAGTCTAGCGCTTTGTCCCCGTTCGAAGGTGGAGGGTCAACCATCAGATGATCCATAGACCCATGGATGGGTCAAAACACGCCAGACAGGCAGGTCCACGAGTTGTCAGATTCCAATCCTCAGTGACCCGCGTACTGAGCTGCAAAAGAATATACTGGTTGATAATGGTTAATGATGATTCATAGTGGTTAATGATGGTGGTTAGTGGGTGGTTGATAATGGGTCAATAATGGTTAATCATGATCGTTAATCAAAAATAATCACCAACAAAATGTCGCTTGTAAAAATGGCAATTTGAGGCTGGGCCGATTTGTCGGGCCGCGTCTCAACCAGTACTAACCACACTCATCATCAAGCACTCTGCAACCATCATTGATCACAAAAAATATTATGTACCACCACTAGCCAGCTTGTTGACCATTGTCAACCAAGATGACTGAACTGTAGACTTTAAACCTGCCTATCCCACTACCATCTCCATTCGTCATGCCGTGCCCTGAGTTTCCAGCCACGTCCGACCACAGATCAGTGTCCGAAAGGATCTGGGAGTTGTTGGGCCGAACAGGACCGGCACGTGTGCTTGAATTTGATGCTATTGAATTTATTAGCACCCTTGTTTTATGCACCTGGTTTTACATGTATAACATGTTCCTTGTATTTACAATAGTTTAGTCATTTGCATGTTGTAATTTATCTGTCTAGTCATCTGCACAATTCAATCCGTGTGCAAGTATGTGAATGTCTCAATGACTTATGTATGCAGACATGTATGTGTATATTGCACGCATGTGGTTTACTGATATGATAGACTCAAAGATCATTTCTGTCGAGGGCAAAACCCAATGATCAACAGGGAAACTGCCCTGCTGTGTTAGCAAACCCTACTGTGCGTGGCTCGTACTGCCAAAGCTCATTGGAAATGGTTGATCACCAAACCGAAGCAACCAAGAATCAAGAAATGCTGGCGGTTCCACAATCATAGATGACTAGTTCCATATCAAACAACCAAAAATCAAAGTCATCCAATGCTACCCCTGGTTGTTCACCACCCATCAATGACCAGTTCCATGCCGAACTGTTGGGATGTTGACCCATGGCTGTAGCCCTTGACCCATGGCCGATACCAACCACCACCAGCCCTCAGCCTGAGAGACCTCCTGTAGCGTGGGGTTGCGCACCGAGATGGTGAAGCCATAGATGTTGATTCCCTTCAGCCTGGAGTTGGACACCGACCTTCCCGGGGATCGGGGCCAGGGTGGCCAACATGGACTCAAGTAGAAACATGGCTATTGATGATTAATAGTGGTGTGGTGAATTCATGAATTCCTACTGATTATTGAGTGGATATTAGTGAGTTATCTATTGACCGATGGTTAACAACGGTCAATAGATTCATTTGGTGGTTTTTGGTGGTTATTAGTGCTTTATTAATGGTTATGAGTGGCAAATTCATAATGGGTATTAAGCGTGTGAATTCAATGGTCACAAATCTTCAATGATGGTTGGCTTCAGATGCAAGTTCCACCAACAAAATCCAACCACGGTGGAAACCGAAAGCTCAAGGGTAGATGGTTCAGATCCTTGGAAACATGACGACTGCATTGGAGGGCGATTCTGCGCTGTGATTACTGAGCCTCCTGTGGTCTAATCTAACCACCTGCAATAGGCAATCAACAGGTTCGGTTCGTGTGGTTTCGTGCACAAGAAGGACGTGCTGCTGAACAACATCGAACACCTCTACAGCAATGGGCAACAGGACGTGGAAACCAACAAATCATGGAAGTTTGGGACCTGTTGACAGGATCCATATGCCATCCTCTGTCATAAATCATCAGTCATGAGCATCACATCACATCACATCACATCACACCTCATCATCATCATCATCATCATCATCATCATCATCATCATCATCATCATCATCTCATCATCATCGTCCATTATTTACCATCCACCATCCACCATCCGCCATCCACCATCCACCATCCACCCACAAACCTAGGCCCCGCACGGTCCCTCAACGAAGATGCGTGCAATGTTGTAGGGTCCCGAGGTTTGGCCGCTGTCCCGATAGCTCAGGCAGCCTGAGGAAGTTTCCAGCTGGAGATCAACCTTCTTCGGAAAGCCAGGAGGTTATTTGATAAGGGATGAAGTATAGTGGTCGATAGTAGGATATAGTAGCTATTAGAGCTATTTCATAAGGGATAATAGTGGTAAATAGTAGGTATTAATTGTAGGGCGCCCCGCACCGAAAAAAGCGTGATTGATGGTCAAGAAGGGCGCATAGTGAGTTTAAGCACTATTGTTGGTCATCCCTTATGAACATTGTTAACCACAAGTTCATACCCTGTACAAATGATGTTTGAACTAATTGTTTTGGTGGTTAATCCATGCTAATCCCCTATAAGATCATGTTCAAAAAACCACCAACCAGACAATTGGTGCACCATTCCCTACAACCACCAACAACGGAAGCCCTCTTTGACCCCGGCTGACAATACGAGGCAAACGATGCACTGCTGGCACAGGACCTGTCACGTAGTACCTCAAAAGGCGAGCCGCGGCAATGCTTAGTTTGATGAGTATGGTAATTGATGATCAAACCAAACAATGGGTACACTTATGGTTCGGTCATTGATGCCTGTAGTTGCTTTGATAATTTCATCATCCACGGTCAATCAATGGTTAGGTATTAATGATTCAGTGGTTATTGATGATTGCTATACTGGGTGATGGATTCATCATTGATGATTTGGTCATTGATTGGTGATGGTTTGATTCATCAATCAACCATGGTTTGATGCTTAACGGATAACAATGAAAGTCAGTGGTGTTCCTACAATGGTTGATGTTGAATGATTTGTGATGACCAATTCTGCACTGGTTGCACGAGTCTGGTCCCATCAAAGCATGCGGCCCCTAAGACTTGCCATAAAGTGGATCATTGGCAATGATGGCATCTTTATTCAGTTTGGTGATGTTTGATCACGTCAAGATTCAGCCTTGGACCCCCCAAAATCTGAGAATCACAGGAGACAAACCACCAGGGAGTTTTCTCCATCAGCCACAGCTAGTCATTCATGTGATACCTGCAAAAAATAGATATCATGGTGACATTTGGTGACATATGGTGACAGGGCCGGTGACAGGGCCGGTGACAGGTCCGGTGGCAGGGCCGGCAGGGCAGGCTTCGGACGGTCCCACCGACCAGTGCTCACCCATCATCGAGATCCACGGCTTGGCAAAGCTCTCCGAAGTCAAAGACACGCGAGGCCTGACCCCATTGGGCGACATGCTTGGACCCCTGCGATCCACTCAACATCCTGGAATCCTGCTCATGGGAGCTTCACTTTCCGAAAATGAACCCAGCAGTGGTTAAACTAGGGCGTGCAACCTAGATTTGAGAATCCAAAACGTGGTTGGTTTATTACTTTAAAGATGGTTGATATTGGATGATTGTAAAATATTTGGACCAACCATTGTACCATCAATCAAAGCAGATGGTTGGAAACCGTTGCAGTAGCCACTAGTGACTATACTAATCAACTGGTCGCAAATCTATAAATGAGGCCAGATGCCGTTCAAGCTTAGAAGCTCTAGAGTGAGCAGTCCGCGCGCATAAACACATCTTTTCTCTGCAAGTTTCAGCTGCAACTCTAGGCAGAGTTGCTGAAATCCTAAATGCAACCCCAAAGGTCATGAGATACACTGCCTGTTAACTGCAGAATTTCTTCAACGCTGATCACCATCAGGTCCAGGATTCTTCATGGCCACACCACTGGAAACCGCGGCGTGTTGTCGATTCTGTGTAGCTGCAGCTACCGAAGGATGGATGGAAACAACTGCCACAGGTTGAAAGCCCACTGGTTGATTCTCTCAAGGATCATGAGCTCGAGAGTTGGAACTCCTCGTCGAAACGCAGCTGGACGATTTCGTCTCTTAAGCGCGTGCTCCGGGCAGCGTCAATTGCTGACTTGCTGCATGAATGCCTGGTTTCAACGTGGTTCTTTCCCTTCTCTAAGAATTAAGGCTACGATACAGTGCATAGTTTCAACAGTGAAACAGAACTCATCTGCACCGAAATCGACCAAGCAGCTCAGGCAAGAACCTTTCAACAACAATTATCTTCCAACATCGTGCAACAAAAACACGGCGTTCGTAAACCACAGAAACCCCCGCATTCGGAGCCTGGATAGAAGAACCAAAGCACAAGGCCCAGACCCCACCACCAGAGGGCGTGGCCGATTCGAATCAAACCTCCGAAGAGTTCATCTGCGTAATCTGCATAGCACCATGCAACATTTCGTCCCCAGATCCACCGGATGGCCATTCCCTGTACGATTTCAAGGAGCCAAATATTCATCGGAAACAGCAACACGTACAGAGTGGGAGAGCTCTGGAAAAAGTAGCCATACACATCCACCAGCAGAGGCATGTACAGCACATTGCCCAGAAATTGCGCCAAGCTGGTGTATGCCTTGCCTCTTTCGAAGTAAGTGAAGCTGAATTCGGTGAAGCTGTACACCAGCGACAGCAGCACACACCGAAGTTTGGTGTCCAGTGGATACAGGAGCAACCACAACGTGAAGCAAAGCACCAGGGCAGCCCGGCCGGTCCTTGGCCAGGCTCATGGGCACACCATTTTTTTCATGGGGCACCCTGTAGCCTGAAATAGGCCTAGGGCCTAGTCAAAACGAAAGGGATTCCAAACATATGATGCAAATCCTTCCACCACAGATCAATGAGAACGCGCAGATTGACCTGAGATCTTTGAATGACCGGCAATCGACCTCAGAAAAATCACGGAAACGGTTTACCACGGGAAATGAACTACGAATGGTTCTGGTATGTGGCTCTGGGTCAAAACCCTGTACTCCTGGTTCCCCTATCATTCACCATTGTTTTCCCTATGAAATTGTTCGGGATTATCCTCCATTAGTTGGCTGATTAACTGCTGGACCCAACTCGCCATGTTTTCTTAGACCCATCAAGTTGAGCCTTCAGCACTGTCTCACCCTTTCGCACCCAAGGCAAGCCCAGCCCCCCGAGAAACCATGGCGCACGCCCCGGGACCCGTCCTGCTTGGCACGTGGCACGTGAAGTGCCCCAAGCGCCGCTCAGCGCTCTCCCCGTAGACCATCTGCACCTCGCGCAGGCACCGCTCCAGGTCCTGTGGGGCTGCGGCGACACCGAGTTGGTCACCTATGGTCACCTACGGTCAGCCTGGTCCCCCGGCTCAGTTCGAATGGACCTCGTTGCTCAGCCTGGTGACCACTGGAGCTGGAGAACTTTGCAGATTTGATCTGTTGGACAACTGGAAAAAGTTGGAATCTGTTTGGCCCATTTGGCTTAGATTGCTTTGGAAACGTGCCGTCGCTCCTTCCCGGTCTTCTTGGGAAACAGCCACGAGTGGATGATCCGGCGTCCAGAATTTTGTGGCAGCACCATGGTGAGCAGCTGAAACGTTTGGCCGCAAAAGTTTGTTCAATGGCATTACTGCTTGGTGGTTTCAACCCCTTCATGGTAATGATGGTTGATTATGATCATTACTGGTTGGTGGTTGAACTGGTTGAACCAACCCCTTCATGAAAAATATGCTTGTCAACCAACCAAATTGTTAATGATCACTAGGAAAAATAAGAAATGTTTGAAAGCACCAACCAGCATGAAGTTCCACACTTGCTCTTTAGTCTTCCAAATCTTTTCTGCTGCACTTATGTTGTTTACCTACTTTTTCTGATTAAACAAAGGCATTTGCTGGTAACCATTTCTCTAGGGATTGTTGAGCTGGTTCGTGTGGAGTGACTACTGTAACTGCTCGAAGACCATGTTCTACACCGGCCCAGGCTTTGCTTTGTTGAAGTCAGCAAGGGAAGAGGCCGATGACAACGAAGGCACGCCAACATCATCACAGGGCAACAAACAAACGCAAACGACACCATTGTGTTGGCGGGTGGCTCCGCTCACTAGCCTAATGATCGGTTATACTTGGCAGTACACCACGGACTTGAACAACCCTATTGGCAGTCAAAGTCATGAGTGCGCAGATGTAAACCACTCACCTGCCGGCACTGTCCATCACAACTTGCTCTGTAGCCATTCTAGTCAGTATCTATCGCATTAAGGCCCTTCATTAAGCAACCATTGTCCGACATTATTGTGACTGTTGGGTACTAACCAGTGCATGAACCATCGAGGTTATGGAGTTATCATCCGCAATTGTCTGTCCCCGACTATGAACTCTCGGTTGACTGATAAACCAGTGTTGAGCGTCGTTCACATTGCAAATTTGTGTTTAAAACGATAAAGCACTATTGCCAATCCAACTGATTCTCATGATATTGAAATTCTGACGATTGCTAACACAGCTATCGTTGATCGCAAATAAGTAGTACATAATCAATGTCTAATGTTGATCACTGATCACTATATAATACAATACATCATGATACATCAATATGAACTGTTACTAACCTTACTGTTGCTCATCATCAATACACCAGATGCTGTGATGAACAATGGCAATCCTAACCAGCAATTTACCGCCACAACCATCAACAATTGCGAACCTTCATGTACCTTACATTCTTGACCATCAACGATTAAAAACCAATACTGATACTGTTCTTAATCCACAATCACCAAAAATATTACACCAATTGTCACGAATTACTATGGTTAATGAACAATCACAATCAGCTTCGAATATTCGCTATTGTTATTTTACACCAATAATAACCTGATATACCAATAACCAATCTTGATAACCAATAATCACCTTCATAATCAACAATTGACCGTAATCATACATAGTAATATCTGACTCCTATCAATGGCCCTAGTATACCTTATTGTGAATCCCTACTCCTATTAATCACCTTACCATTCATTGGTAAATACCATACTTATAGCTACAGTTATTTCTATCAACAACCTTACTACTATTCACACTTGGCCATTACTTAACCATTATTGAACATGAATCACCCTACTAATATGTGTATTGCGAAGAACTGACTGCTTCAAGCATCATTGCGTTGGAGGCCAAACCGGAACCTTGCTAATCATTGCTAATAATCACTATTAATCACCTTGCTCCTATTAGCACTACTAAGAGATATTACTAATCAGTTGCTAATCAGCATTTCTCATAGCACTACTTATTACTAAGGTTTTATTGCTCATAAGAACCAACTGCTCCAAGCATTGCTAAGTTGGAGGCCAAACATAGTTCACCTAAAAAATCATTGCTAAGAAGAAACATCGATTTCCCACCTGCTTCGCTCCGGGCCTCCACGTCGATAGAGCCGCCCGCGGGAACATCTTCCACGGCTTTGAAGAAGATGGACAACCTGAGCCGCAGGGATGGCAGGTGGCGGAAACGGCCAGTTCTGGGACTGATGGCGGCAAATCAAGCTGGCTTCATAGTGCTTAATAGTGGCTAATAGCTGCGAGTGGCCGGGTGACAAGTTGGTGAAACGATGGTATGGTAGGTAAATGATGGTTAACAAGCTGGTGTTTAGACGATCGTTTTTGATGCTTTGACAAGCTGGCATATGGATATTTGTGATGGCTAGTGATGGTTAATGATGGTTGATCATAGTGATTAGCAAGGGGTGGTAATGGTTCGCCTATGGTCAGTGACGCTTCATGCTGATTTATCATGGCTAGTTCTTGTTCATGGCAATCAGTGATCGTCAATGATTGGACTAATGATGTGACTGGGATGGGAACATTATATAGTCTGACCCATAGCATGGGTTGGTAAGCGATTTAATTGTAAACAAAATAAAAACAGGTTCATGATAGTGACAATTTGTGATTCTTGTTGGCTGGTTTTGATCTTTGCTCATGCTTCAAAGTTCCCGATGGTCAATTGTGATTAGTAACAACCAGATACTTTATAAAGGACTCCCCCAGTTTGTTTGGTCAATAATGGCTACTGATATGATGCTTAGCAGGGCTTGCCATTTACCCATGATTAATCTTTACTGAGCATTATGAACTCCATTCTTGGCCATCATCAACCTTTACATGTCATTTATATACTGACTCCATTATTAACGGGTTCATGCTATTAATAATCATTGATTAGTCCATTATCAACCATTAACTCCATGATTGACCATTCTCGACCATCAACTGCACTTGTCATGGCTGATGATTGCTGACTAACCAGCACCCAACCCCCAGCGCTGGTCGAAGTGGAGGACCGGAGCTGCTGGTGCAAACGAGACTGGTGGATATGGATGAAAAACGGGTCCATATGCCATGCTATGCCATAGTGGCCATAGTGGTTCAGAATGCAAAGACTGTTGATGGTTGATTGTTATGGCAACCTTCGTGCAGCTTGATGATTGGTGATCGAAGACTCCTGAATGATGGTTGGCCATGGTTCGTGCTGGTGAGAATCATCTTGTTTCGCAAGGTCTGTGCAGGATACCCAATTGGTGGAACCGATGAGACCCAACAAACATGTGCCATCTTGGTGTTCAAGTCGACTGAAGTGTACATGCTTCAGTAATTGCCACCATCAATTAACCACCACTGATCAGCTTCGAGATCATTTGCTACTATCAAGCAGAATCCGACTATACTTATTGTTAACCATCCTCAACAACATGCACCACCAGTACCCGCTACTATCCACCACCAACAATCAGTCAATCCTCATTAACCATTCTTGATCAATTGACCATCATCAGTAATTAACCATTATTAACCAGTATCAATCCCTAGTAATCCTCAAAATCACCTTCTTTAATCATCTTTGAGCATCATTGAGAAATCATTAATGAGTCAATCCTCATGAACCCTGGAAATCATGTGCGATCATCCTTCACCATCATTGACCATCCTTAACCAGCTCAAGGGATGATTGCTTATTCAATCTTGCTTAATCAACCATCACCAACCATCATTAACCATCATTAACCATCATCAATCATCATAAGCCATCATGAACCATCATGAACCATCATTAATCTCTAGTAATCACGTAAATCATCCTTCACCATCCATGCCACTTCAACCTCAAGCTTCGCCCAGGGACGGTTGAATGGTTTCAGTCTCGCGTGACACCATGGGATCCACGGGTTGCACCAGCGCCTAGGCTGAATGATGGCGGTAACTTCATGGCGCTTAATAACCACAGTGGTGGTGGTCTGGCTCAATCGTGGTTAACTACTAGTGGTTGATAGCGGTCAAGAGTGGTTGATAGTGGTTAAGAGTGCTTAACTAGTGGTTCATAGTGGTTGTTCATCGTGGTTAATAGTGGCTACGACTGGTTGCGCGTAGAGGGTTTGATCATGATTGACAAGGCCGATACTGGCTAATGATGTTTGGTAATGGTGGTCCACAATGGTCTGGTGAATGATGGTAATTCCATCCTCTTTGGCTGGGCAAGAAGCTGGCTAAACATGGCAAACAATCTGGAGAATTCTGGGGGGTTATAGTGTCAGAACTTTTGTTGGAAGGAAGTTTAGAAGTCAAACTTCTGACCTGTGGAAGGTTGTAGCAGGTAGTCTCGAGGAAGAGATGTCAACAGAGACATCGATGTGCGCGACAATAGGTACACGGATAGCTGGCTAGCTGGAAAGATAGATTGGGTAGATAGACAGCTAGCAAGCGAGCTAGATAGTCAGGCAGAGAGGTAGCTAGGTAGCTGGGTAGATTAAGTAGACAGATAGCTAGAAAGTAGATAGGCAGACAGTCAGAAGACAGACAGACAGACAGACAGATAGATAGATAGCAGATAATTGGATAGTTAGATGAATGGATAGATGGATAGCTCGGAAGATCGAGACAAATAGGCAGAGAGATAGACAGCTAGATCCAGAGACAATCAGACGGGTAGACAAAGGAGCCAGGCCAACACTTTCCAGCCTCCTGTCGCTCTTTCAATGGATTGCTCAGTCATGCATGGCAGCCTGCCTCCCTCTCCAATAGGTTTCCTATGTTCAAAACTTCCCCCACCACCTCATGCGGTACTACTGGTACCTGAACACCGATTCTTCAAGAATGAAACTCTGGCTTACCCTTTTTCATCAAGCAAGGTGCTTCGGATGAACGAACAAGAGTTACTTCACAGGCTGAGCCACAAACTCAATCAACAGGCAGTCGCGATCACAATAAAGAGCCGGCTACTGCCAGCGGATTCCCCATTGCCATTTGCTGGTGCATCCATGCTTTTTGTAGTGGATCAACTGTTTCAACATTTGATTGCTGGTAAAACTCGCCGACAATGAAGCTGCAAATCATTGGAAACCTTCTGAAGCCGGCTCCCATGTTCTGGAATGAATCTCTGACCTAAACAAGCAGTCAACCCTGCGAGAATTCCCTAGCCCTACTCCTGGCAAACGTTGCAACCCACCTGTGTCAATCAGGAGCCCGGACATTTTGCAGCCGTCCAAGGACAGGGACACCACCCAAACCCGTTCGATAGAAATTGGCCTCGGGAAGCCAAGCGTTTGAAAATCTGCCCATTCCGCAGATTCATAGCTCTGGGAGGAGGGTGAATCACCAATGAAAAAGGCCTAGTCGCGGTGAAGAATGTTTCTTGAGTTTTTGTTAATGGCGAACTAATGGGGTACTAATGGCAAAACCATGATTAGCAAATGCTTAACCAACAGTTAACTCATGGCTAATTAATGGCAAACTAATGGTTAAGTCATGGTGAACTAATGGTAAAAAGGCGCTAATAACCAACAAACGAGGCTGAAGAGTGGTCACTGACTGGGAATGCGAAGCAACAACAACCAACAACATGGTAGTTCACCACCGTTGACCCAACCACTAGATTGATAAGGAGACTCTGACAGCAATCATCAAGCCAAACAAAGGTATCTGGTCAGTGGTTTCAACCCTCTGAAAAATAATGGTAAAGCAAGCGACCATCGCATGTACTGCGGAAAACAATGAACGTTTATACCATTCTTTCTGGTGGATCTAATGGGGAAAACACCAACAGCATTCGATGTAAGCGCCATTCACCGCTCATTGGGTTTGATGTATCCATTCTCAACCACTATACCCAATCAACAAGCAAGATTTCCCGTCATTAACATTCACGACCCACCATGAATGATGGACCGATGATGAACCATCATTCACCATGATCTAAAATCATCGTGAACATTTGTGAACCATCATTTATCATCAACGAAACATCAATTTCACCAATTGTTTAACCAACAACTTCACAACTTCACCATCAAGCTCACCAACTGTTGAACCAGCTCATTAACCCATTTAACCAGCTTATCAACGCATTTGACCAGCTTGTTAACTCATTGAACCAGCTTACTAACCAACAACACATCTTTGTTCCCAACAGCTTCTGGAACGTCGCCCACTCCAAACTCCCGCACCGTGAAGTTCACGATGGTCACGTTGTGATCTCCCGGCGAAAAGACCTCCGTGAAAACGCGCCGTACTCAACAGGCTGTGGCTATGGCCCTATGGATCTCCATGGGACCCCCAAGTTATGGTTGGTTTACTACTAGAAATGACAAAAAGTAATGATGTCGTGATGGACCTTCATTGCTTGAAAGGGTCTATTATGTCATGACTTGGGGGGTTGATTCATCTATAACAAAGGATGATTTGGAGATAGTCCCATGACTTGAGAGACCACCATGTTTCATCATCCAGAGCATCACGAGCAGAGCAAGCCGCAAAGGTCGCTTCCCGACCTGCACTGACCACAGATTCAGGGTGTTGGTGATGGGCAAGCTCGTGTTTCCAGGATAGACCCTGAGACCTCAGCTGATGCACACAGCGAGCTGCGTTTCAAGCTGTGAAGCTTGCGAGCTGCGGCAAGGATTGGACAGCTGCAATGAAAGTGAATGTCTGGAGCTGGAAAACCTTGCGTCATTTTGTGGTTCACACTCAGTTTCCCTTGAAGACATTAGTTCCAGCCAGGCATTCACCACCTGAGGTATGGCAACTTCGCTGCTCAAAGTGTCGAGTTCAACATCTCAATCTCTCCACCAGTGACGAGTTCGACACCGGACTTCAAGAGTTGCTGACAGGTGGTCACAACAAAGATGCGAATCGAATTTGGTGTTTTTTTCGGCGGGTCATCCAATAAATGAAACGACCAAGCACATCCAGTTCCATCCTGATTTCAGATCAGTTCTCATTTCGGTCACATGTCTTTCTTGGGACAAGCTAAGCTGCCGGACCCATCACCAACGAGGTCATGGCCGGGATATAGCTTCGATCCTAAGGCGACGCAACGGAGGCCGCCTGTCACGATCTTCTTGCTTCTAATCTCCTGTGGCTGGCTATTGTTGAAGATTGTCAACATCAACATGATCGCAACAATCAACACTATCACAGTCTTGGCTATGGTTTCTTTACCAAACACCCAACATTTTAAGAATCAACCCTGTAGCCAAACACTGTGATAATAGCCAAATGCCTGCTTATAGCCAAAACTTTTTATTTGCCAAATATAAGTAGCTGCTTATCTACGGCCAAAAAATCAGCCATGGGGCTATCACTGGTGACCTACCTATGAAGGTGCTCACCATGGATGGCGCTGGCGTTAAGGCTTGGGCCAGCATGGTGTAGGTGGCTTCATTGCCGATGAAGCTCCAGCCACGCAGATCCGGCCTCACAGATCCGGATGGGACCCAGGCAGCGCATGGTAGGAGTTGCTGAGGCACGAGGCCGGGCAGAATCATTTAGAACCCTAGAGTTGCTGATGAGGCATGAGGCCCGGCAGAATCTAGTAGAACTAATACCAAGATCTTCATATATCTTCATTTTTGAAGCAAATTTGTAACATTCCAATGACCTCAAAGAGGCAATGCTGTGCCTTGAAAAATTTAGTGATAGGCCAAGGCAAGTTTAAAGGGCAAATTTCTATGTTTGGAACGACCATTTTGATGCTACACGCTGACACCACAGGAATCCAGCCAGGACCAAAGCTGGTTACTACTCAGTATTTGTCATTTTTGTTTATTTAGCATTGAACCATCGTTAATCGCCATTATAGTCCATCATTGTCAACTGTTGTTGGCTATTCATGCAAGTATGTTGGTTGCAAACCCGCATCATCAAGTCTAATTAACTATGACCACTATTGACAGAAGCATTAATTAGATTTAATTAGACTCATTGGGTACAACTAGGTACCACTATTGTATCAAGTCTAATATCCCTTTTGAAGCCTTGGGTACAAACTTCATACAATCGGCAAGAAAGCCTCTTGGCAACTCAGCCAGGAGCCGGCTCCTGTTTCGCACACTGGCATTAACGGATGATGGAAATCCACTCATCTGCTGAGATACTTACAGAACAGGCCAGTTATGCATCTATGGTACACATCTACACGACTATATAATCATCCTGAACTAGCATACCAAATTTGACCATCCACAAGTGATCAATGCTTCCAATATCATAAAGAATATTCATTTGGATAAGCATTCTATCCAACAGAGTTCGTGTGAACAACATCCATTTATGGATGATTCATCCAATAGATCGATGGCTATAAGTTCGTGTGTACAAAGAGGGTCATCAACGTGTCATCCAACATCAGCCCACCCCTCGGTTTTCACGAGCTGGGCTTCCAAACGTGCCGTAGCCCGTGGGTGCTGGCTGAATCGTGTCATTCAAACGAGATGCCTTGGATGGAGCTGGACTGCGGCTGCCGCCACACATTGAGACATGTGTGGAGTCCTCCCAAAAGGTGGATGAATCCCATGTATGTAGGGATATCATCTACAGTTTCTTGATCTTTACTACACTATCAGTAAGCCTGTCATCAGTCATGATCAAGCATAACCATCAACTGATCATCAGATCATCAACTGATCATGAAAATTGATGAATTAAAATCATCATTATCGACCATGACTAAACATCAAGATGAACAATCATTGAAACTAAGATAATGATTGGTATAGTTTAACTATATGATGATCAGTCAATGATAGGGTATAATTATTAACGATCCCTTCTACCAAAGATAAGTTAATGATCGGTTAAACTATACCAAGATGGTGGTTGATCTCCGGTAATCTGATGCTTAACGATCCCTTCTACCCTGGTTGAGCCCCTGTGGCTCGATCGGTTCACCAATCTGCGGCCTGGGCCCCCAGGCAGCGTCCCCGTCAGGGGACAGGGTCACCTTCCCCAGACCGGCGCCTGAGGCGACCATGGTCATGAAGAATGGAAGCCAGATGCTTCAAAGCTGAGGTTTTGCGATAAAAATATGGGATCATACAGTAATGGATCATATAAGCTGAGGTGCTGCGATGAAACTATGGGATCATAATGGATCATGCCATGACTGCTTGATCAAATGAAACATATGTTCCTCGAAACCATGACCATCCGTGACCATTATTTTATGACATTCCTATAGTCCATGAATATCCATGAGGTCAATCATATTGCGCCCAATAACGGTCAAACACGGTTCAACTTGTGATAGTTGCTATCGTTACTAATGGCTAGAAGTGGACGATCACCGCAAAACTCCAGGTTATGGTCGATCATAGGTGATCTTCCGGGGAAATCGATCATGACCTTCGGCGATCAACCAGCTGTGTGCTGCGGTCAGAACTGGTGATAGCAAGGATTATTCACTGGGTGAAACAGACCTATAACTGCCTACCTTGATAAAGCTGCACCTAGATTTTCAACCATGGTCACAGGCAGCTATTCACCTACAATTGCCTTTAAAGCTGCCTTGAAAACTGCCTGTAACCATGGTTGATGGCTCTTGCCCAGTGTGGCATGGGATCATCTAAGTCCTCCAGCGCGGGGTCGCCTGCGTGGACCACCGGAACTGCTTCCAGCATCCGAAAGCCCTGGCATTCCAGCGGCAATCAGATCTTCCACGGCCATCAGTCGATCTTTGCGAAAACGATCATAGGCATTATTAAGAGAGCAACCACCATCAAGGTTATGGTTGGTTCAAGGTTATGGCTAATCATTATGCTTGGAACCACCATCAAGGATCTTTGCTCCAGGATCTGAACCGTTATAGACTTATAGACGTACCGACCATCAAGGTTCATGGTTGGTTCATGGTTCTGAACGGCCCTCATTCATGACCTAGCCATGAACATAGGCATTATTGTGTATTGACCATCATGAACATTATTACATGCTTAAGAATGGTAAAAAGGGACTAAGCATGGTAAGCTAATGTGACAAGATCCTTGGTTGCTCAGCCTAAAATATAGCTAAAACCTGTTTTTTCAGTGAATGATTCAACTAGATTGCGACTAGAAAAAAACAAGATTAAATAGTGATGTGAACCGCCTAGTATACAACAACTGGCAAACCAGGCAACCAACCGGCCTGCTGCTCCCAGAAGCACTTCGAAAATGCTCCGCTCTCACATCTGATTGAATCCTGTTTGGTCAACAATATTCAATCATTACAATCCACATTCATCGAGTGTAATGGTCTCAAGCAAATGTTTTTGATGTACACCCAGTATGGGATAGGTTCACAGCCTCAGCCTTGCAACTTTAAATCAACTATCACCGTTATCCTCAACTTGGTGAATTACAAATAGCTATGTATACAAGAATTGCTGGTATCTCCATATATGGCTGAGGGTCAAGGGCCCCTGCACCCCAGCTGTTCACATCCCATAAATCAGCAGTTGCTAGTCTTTGTTGGGATGTTCCCCTATTAATTTTGGAGATTGTGGGTAATGAATCATGCCCAAACAGGTGGTATATCCCCTATTCTCGTTGGTTGTTATCATCTGTCACCAACCATCAGCCTCAACCAAAACCATAGCCGTCTGCTAAGTACCATTTGCTTAGTACACTCCTGGGGGCCGCTCCTGGCAGGGCTCCCATCGCTCCCCCTTTAAAGGGATCTATGGATACCCTGTGGCTCCTGGCCAGGCGAACTCCCAACCAGCCAGATCACTTGATCCCTAGGACTACTGGGAAGCTCCCGCCACGGTGGCCCCAGGTCAATGGCACCGTCGGTGCGTGGATGACAAAGTAGGAATCCGGCCGAACGTCCGGCGGCGGCCTCCAGCTGTTGATGAGAACGTGGGAGCTGATGAATGATGAGAGCTAATAAAACTGATATATGATATCCAATAGTTCTTGATAAGTGTTGATATGACTTTTATTACTGATGTAGATATATCTGATGTAGATCTAACTGACATGGATATGATTGAACTGAGAATCGTTTAGCTAATGAGTACTGATTAGTGGACGATGGCCAATAACCAGAATGACATGTACTGACTAATGGCATACCTGGCCTGTTCTCAGTCCACCTTGCTAGTTTTACAGGCTAATCATCATCATTCCCAAAAATGCTAGAATCCTAAGGGTCTTGCTGGATGACATATAAAGGCAGCTGATAAAAATTAGTGATATCACTGGATGATATCAAATAATATCTCAGCTCATATCAAATTGCTATAAGTTGGATGGTTCTCAATCGGCAGCTGATAATAAATAGCTATCAACCATCTTATGATGATATCGGTAAACTAACCCCATGAATTCTCATAACCCTGGATATAGTGGAATAGCCTTAGCCGGACTTCTGAACCAGCACGAGCAAAGGGTCGACGAGAGTAAGTTTCTACGAAACTGCCTCACCTTCCGAATCACAACAGGATGGAATTTGGGATTCAAACATGGCAGCAGAAAGGCCATACCCTTATGAAATCCCCCTATTATTAACCATGATTAATGGCTATAACCCCTAAAAACCACCGTCAATACACTGGCTCAACAAAACCAACACGTCGCTCATAGAGGCGCCCCCTTCCACCGCGCCGGGTACGGTCAAAGCCCCGAAGCGGCACGGCCATCTGCAACATGACCTGGGACGGCCAGATACAGCGCGGTCAAGAGCTTGACCGTCATTAATGATTAGTGACCCATATAGTGAATGGTTGGTCATAGGTGGTGAATTGGCTGGTTTATGGTTGATAGTAGGTGGTTAATTAGCTGATTCATGGTTGATTGTGATAATGGGTGAGAATAGGCGATTAGAATCAATGATCTATGATTGTGGGTCAATATGAAGTATCAAAATGGGGGCTAGATGAACATCCTAACAGTTGGACTAGTAACTGGTCTTCATGGGATGTCTGAACATCACTGCTTGCCATGCGTTTACCTTTCAGCTAGGTGATCACCATGGTCAGTGCATGATTACTCCCACTGGTTGCTCCAACAAGAGAAACCATCAATGACTAGCGTTGGGGTAATCCGAGCTACGATCTGCAGTACCAATCTGGCCATCCGAGCTCCCTTGCGTAGAGCACATGGCTCTGAACCCCCTCGAAGGGTTCCAGGCCATTCTGCGGCAGGCATTGAAGATGCGAGTCAGAACGGTTGACACTGCTTATGGGTATGCATGTTGGTGATATTCGCTTAATTTGCCTATAAGCCTCTGAGAAAACAAGCAGCTTATAGCATCTTACAGATACATATGATGTTTGAAGTTCATCAAACTTGCGTCAAGAAGTCAAACGGGAGGCGCAAGGGGAATCGATACATTCAATGCTTTTCCTCCGCACCAGGAGAGGTTTGATCTTTGAAACAAGATTTGAAATTTTGAGTATCCCAATCTCTCATCCCTACAAACCAGGGAAGGATTTAACTTTTAAGATGTATTTACCTGTGGATTTGCACCCATGTATCCCGGTAGGGCGCTTCATCCCATGCTGCGGTTCTCGGAAGCACCTGTGGGCTGGTGAGCACTCGCCCGATGGTTGCGAACTCCCGAGTGGGCCTGGGTGGGCACCACTGATCCTCTGCTGCAGCTAAGTAACCATTAGTCACCATAGTCATTGCTTAACCAATGTTGACCATCGCGAATCATGTGTGTTCACCATGAACAGTCGGGATCAACGGTTTCAGTTGTTTTCCTTTTCTCGCGATCGTTACATTCTCGGCCGCTGTACTGTCAGGCCAGTAGCTTCGCAAGTCGCCCCTCTGGAACCCCGCTGTTTCCACACTGCACCGACTTGACCGAGAGGGACTTCATCAACTGCCTGTTTTCATGTTGATGTTGTTGTTGGTGGTGGTTCTTGTTGTTGGTTCTTGTTGTTGGTCGTTGTTGTTGCTGTTGTTGTTGTTCGGTGTTGCTGTTGTTGTTGTTGTTGTTGTTGTTGGTCGTTGTTGCTGTCGTTGTTGTTGTGGTTGATGCATTCTCCCTGTTGCTTCGCTGAAAGCAGGTGCTTACCTCCCTGACAAGAGCATCTCCTGGCAGCGCGGTGCGAGTCTCAGTTTCCCGCGCATTGTAGAAGCGTCCAGTGGCCACCCTGGCAGCAGGTGGTGATTTAGCCAAGCGCGGCGGTTGAAAAAGTGCTGCACATGGCTGCCCTGGTTCAACAATGTGAAGCAGCTACGGTATGGTAGGCTACTTGGGGAACTTCACTTCACCATCCAATGCGATACTATCTCCAGACTAGAACCATAATGGGGGTATCGACCTTTCAATGCTAGTTCTTCACAGGTCAAGCATACAAGGTCGTGGTAAACCCCTGGCCACTCTGCTGAAGGTCGGGAAAAGGACCACTACGAATTTGACTTTCCCACTGTGGCTTGTTCTCCCCTATTCTAAAGCAGCGAACAACCCGAGCCCAGAATGAACCATGGACAACCATCAATACTTCTCGCATGGGACTCCTTACGAATTGTAACAACACCAACAAGTATTCATTGATGTTAGAATACTGTACCGGTATCCTTTTCAGCTTAAAAAACAGGTCACCGATGAAACTTGATTAGTATGTTTGAGCCCGGTTTCTATACAGAGTGATACCCCCCGTTTGTGCACTTACGTTAGCTCACTAGGGCAACTACCACCTAGAAAAGATATGACAAAACTTAGGTGGGTCGTAAAACAACATATCTAACCAAGGGGTATCACTCCGTATCATCAAAAACAAAAGGTTCCAAAACTGCTGACCATCACTCAGGGTCTCAGGATTATGGTCCGCCGCGAGTTGTTGGGCGGTGAACTTTGGTTGATCATGGTCCATCAGAAGGGATCACGGACAGCAATAACCCATCAAAGGTATGCAATAGTGTATGTATATATCTTCGTAAATATCCAATGGTATGTCAATAACAATAGATGGATTATACAACCAATCAATAGTATTCAATAGTTACATCCTTTGTACCAACTACCTCGTTAATGGGCTTGTAACCAATGATAACACAGTTGCATGGGGACATATAAACGTGTAATGATCTGAACAAATGTAAGTATTGATCATCCAATTCATCAAGATGGCTAAAATATGCTAACATAATCTGCCGCTTAACTCAGGGGGTACCACCATTTAACAGGCGCCACAGCAGTAGCAGGTTGAACGCTCTTTGCGAATCATCATCAACTACTCTTGCCCTGATTGCTTCGTCCCTGCTATCCCTGCAAAAAATGCTAAACCGTCATTCCAACGATGCTCAAAAGTCAAAAGTGTTTACTCGAAAACTAAAGGCAACTAGCAACATCAGCAAGTGATCCAGCCTATTTGGACAATCCGTGGTTTGCAAATGTGGTCAATACCCATTGTCAATGGACACCTAAGCCATTCAAGCAATAACAAGCATGGTCCTTCAGGTTCCTTGGATTTCACGGATATTAATGAAGTATGTATGAACAGCGCCGTCCCCTGGTGCCTGAAGTGTGGCTTTGTGCCGTCATCCTTCATGATCTGCACCATCAGTCGGTGAGGTAAGGCCTCAGCGCAGCACGGTAATCTCTGTGGCCCTATGAACAGTAGTCAACTGGTCATCAGCCTCCATCATCACTGTCAAATTACCTCAACTTACCACATTCTTTCTATGAAATCCAGATATGACCACCAGTACAAATCTCGTGATTGCTTGCCATGACCAAAAATTGACCATCATTGACCAATATTCATCAAATGTACTATTCAGCAATCATTATTATTGACCTCCTTCATGAATTGACCTGCGCTATGATCAACCAATCATGATTGATTAGCCAGCTAGTTCACTCAAATGTTGTTTACCATTGGTAGCGCACCGGACCAAGTTGCTGGAAGGTGGTGATCCGCCACCACTCCTTCTGGGTTTCTGACACACCAGTGAGCTGCTATTATGTGTTGTGTATGTATGGTGTCCGTATTCTCTGTAGCATCACATTACTATTCATTGCCATTCAATGTTATGTAACGATAGAATTACCTGGCACATGTCTCCCCATAACCTGCCAGAAACCCACCCACAATGCATGTCTTACGCGCTGAGTCTTGCACGCCCGAGGCCGGGAGGCGAAAACTGTAGATGTCCATCTCATAAATCTCAGCAGAGCTGGTAGCTGGGCCCACCGGGAGGGTCTCCGGACCCCCTAGCGGCTGAATGGCAACGACGTCCTGTTCAGCCCAAGCCTCTTCACAGCTCTGTTTTGGCGCTTCGGATGGCCCATCAGTGGTTGGATACCCCGCAGCAGAAATTATCAGTTTCAATGGGCAACAAGACTAGTCTGCCAACACTGGTGCTTGATGATTCGGGCATGTCTTGTCAGATACCAGCATCCAATCACAAAATGCTTACGGAATGCTATAAATCCTGCTGGCGGTTCGTGGTGAAACTCTACCATCTCCATCATTCCAACGAATACACTATTCCAGTTCACCATTTTACAGTAATAGACCAACCGTTTGTGGGGTTCCCTGTTTTGAAAAACCACCATACAGTAGTTGTTTAGCCATGATTGTTGCTGATTTATGCCCTCCAATCCCTATGAACCATCATAATCCCTACTAATCCCTATCATTAAACCATATATAACCATTCCCTATCATTAAACTATCTAACCATCATAGAATCGTGAGCGCTTCAAACTTCTGTCACACATCTCCAAGGAGGCGACCAATGGTCCGAAGAGGTCGTTCATGTTGGGCGGCATTTCGATTTGGATGTTCGGAATCTGTGGCGCGGTGCTGGTGGTGCCTAGGCCTAACGACACCTGGCTCTCATGGCACAGCGCACTGGTTGACTCCAGTAGTCCATCCTGGTTGAGTCACTGCCTCCAATGACCTGGAAAACACGGTGGATATCTTATATCTCTACTGGGCTTATAGATATGCACACGCCAAGCAAATGCTTCTTTTGAGAATTCACGAATGGGTTTGGGCATGCGAACCATTCATGGACCTATCATGACCTATCCATCTTGGCTCTTTAATCTCGCCCCCCAACTGGCCTGAGGGGCAAATGGAACGACCTTGGTTCAAGCATAACTCTGACCCTGGTGCAATCAAGTGCCAGAATCGACATGATGTTGAGGGATGATGCAGTGAAACTCAAGAAAAGGTCCTGTCTTCTAAAGGTCCTCTCAAAAAAAACAGTCGTCAGCTCCCAGGAAGACTGGGCAGCATAGGTACGTAAGTTACAACAAGTTGGACTCTGACCGTTGTGCTCCGCTGCTGTGATCCCGCACCGGTTTCCCAGCGCAGTTCACCACTTCTCCGCAGCGTCGAAAGGTTCCAAAGATCTGGCGCTCACGAGCACTGGGCAGGACTAGGATGAGGATGACAACAACCACATGTCCAACATACTGCAACAACTATACAGACACTGATTGGATTTGGTTTTGTTTCAAGGCTCTCAAATGTTCCCTTTTCGGTACTCTGAAAACCAGCGCGCGGCCGATCGGGACAATCTGGGAGCGACAAATATATGAACACCCGCGCAACGCAACCAATGCAACCAACGCAACCAACGCAGCCAACGCAGCCAACGCACCCCAACCAGGGCCGAAGCCAACCAACAGGGCCGAAGCCAATCAACCGACGCGTTCCTCCACCACAGCCCCCCGTTAGGGCCCTAAAACTTGGACGGCGCCACCACGAAGCAATGAATGCGCAGGCTCCCAGCAGCTACCCTGGGGTCGGTGATCGTTGGTGCTTGGTGAAGCAATGGTTGGTTGGTATAGGAATGACCGGCAATGAAGCTTAATCATGATAGTTATCGGGTGCTGAATTGAGGTGAATAATGAAAAATGAAAGTTGATTGCATGTAGTGAAATGATGGCTAACGGATTGTTGATGATGATCGATTGATGGTCAATGATAGTGAGTGCTGGTTGATGATGATGATGATGATGACGACGACGGTAATGCTTCGCGGGGACTAGATAACCAGCAAATACCAGCAACAAGTCAGAACCGACAAGATGTTTAGCACATTCATACGTGTTTGGTGATTTGGTTTGCTTTTCTTGGCAGTGACACGTGCGTGGTTATTCGAAGTGCACAGACTGACTGAATGAAACGGGAATTTGGCTGAACTAAAGCCACCAACAATGACTGGTGAACAATATCTGACCGTTCGACCAGGAATCTCTGCGGAGTGTGTATGACATGGCATGACTGCAGCCGGCCGGAAGTGAGCCACTGCTGAGAGCCGGCTACCGACCTTGTGACCCCAACGACTTCACGTTTCTGCCATATGACGAGCCGGGGCATGTCACCATTCAAGCTTGCGGTTACGTCCCAAGAGCCAGGTACCTTGTCATTTTTGGGAACTGCCATATTCCACGCTGCTTGAAAACAACCCCTCCGGTGGCAAAACCCACCCTGGATTTGGACATGATCTTACAGTAACCTTAATCTTCCCAGACACAACTAAACCGGCGTGGTTCCCGACTTGACCAGGTGGTTGCTTGGTACTCAATCATGCCATGGCTGCTACCCCGATCATCAAAACAGTCACACGGTCCTGACGACTGTTGGCGAATTGCAGCCCCCTTGTTCGCTGCTTCCTTCCGACTGCTCACTTAATTGTAGCACCATGTTTTGTTGGTGATTATGATGATCACACATAAGTATTCCAGCCGTCATGAACCCCTGTCGGCTTTACGAAACGTCATTGTTGTTTACCATCATTCATTGTCACCATCATTTAACCATCATTCAACCATCATTTCAACCACAATGTAACCATTCATTGACTGTGGACTATCATGCCTAATCCACGGTTTTACCATGATTAGGCCATCATTTTACCATGCAAAATCATGAAATATCATTACCTATCATGCCTAATTCCATCAATAATAATTCACCATCAATTAACCATCATTCAACCAATTCAACCATCTATCAACCATCATTCAACCATCATTTCAGCCTAATTCCATGACTAATTCACCATGAATTCACCACCAATCCCAGTTACGTCAAGTCCGATCGATCTCCGCAGGTCGTGGGCAATTCCCAGGCCTAAAAACGCTGCGCCGGCCGTTGAATTGGTAGAAAGGCGAGTTTCTGGTGGTTGTCGAATGATTAGTGATCCTTGCTGAACATAGTTGGGTGATTGGTCAATAAATGATGGTTGTAGTGGACAATGGGTAGTGATGGAAGATTTTCCGGAGGCGGGTTTTTTTTCACACCCGTTTTTTTTCCGACTTCGATTTTTCAGTTTCTAGTTAAAATGTGCTGAAATTATACCTTGAGTTCAATATAGTGGAAATACACCCGCGGAAGTTCACGGCGAACTTCAAACCACACCACCTATGCAAAAGAAACACGTGATGAGAAGAGTTATAGCTCCCATCCTGTGGTTTCTGGACCAGAAAACGCCCAACGAGTTTATCACGGCATTATTACCCTACCCCATGGGTTTCAATGTGTTTCAACCACAACCGGCTGCCACCAAAAATGGTTGATACTAGTGATAGTATATCGCTGCTAATAATATGGCTGCTCATGAATATGAATTACAAAATTGCACATTGCCATTAGCATACCAGCATACGTACATGTTTCACCCGGGAAGAGTGACATGGAAGCGCTAGTACTGATTTAGCATTCAACACCAATCTTCTACGCAATTCTTATGGCCAAAACCTCAGTCGCATGGTGGCAGCCCGCTTGCCAGGGCTGCTAGTTAAGCATGTAGCCATCCTGGAAGGCTGTCAGCATCTGTCCTTACCAAGCTATGGGGATGTTGAACCGAAATTTTGGATAGTTTGCGTTCATGATAAATCCATGAATCCATGGATTGATCCCCATTCTTGTAAGTGCTACCATCGTGGTAGTATCACTTATACCCCCCAGTGTATCACCGCTATTGCGACCCCTAAGTACCCATCTGCTTGGCGGTTTCAGTCAAACCTGCTATCTGGCAGCCGTTGGTCAGCTGGTGCTCACCCCTGAGCTCTCTGCGGTCAATGGCTCGACCCAAAGGTTCAGCAAATTTCCTCCTTGGTGCCGCGATAGCTACGCCAGGGGCCCCGCGAGTGTTTCATGACCAGTCGCCATGCGGCAATCGTGTCGGGCAACACTGCAGGTTCAGACCCAAAACATCGGAAACCATGTGACGGATGATGATTCCCTGTAGGAATCAGAAACTTGAAACAGCAGGGTGGTAGAAAAAAGAAGAAATCGGACCAACTGTACGGTGGTGCAGTTGGCCGGGGAATTGCAGCTTCGAACTCCAAGCCAGCGCTGGAAGACGACTTGAAAAACGCTACCTGCCTTCGCTCCGTTAATGCACAGGTGTCTCGTAGGAAGCACAGAAAGACTTATCTATTGGCTCTGCCTTGCTTCGTCCAAGTGTAGATCAACTATGTGATCAACTGCCATAATGATCAAGTACTTGGTTGATCGCATGGTCAACTATTCCTGCTATCGAGTTATTTGTCGACCATGTGATCAAACAAAGCTATACGTGATCAGCCATAGCGATTCAGCATATAGTGATCATAGCTATAATGTGAACATAGTGTGAACATAGTATAACATGGATCGTCCGTTCCTTCGGGCTTCAGAAGTGACCATAACCCACTGGGGAAGAGTCTGGCGGCGTCGTTGGACAGGGCTTTGCAGTTCAACGAGCCAGCAGATGTTGCAATCATTTAATCATTGCTAAAGTACTGAACCATATCCATCGTTGATCATTGATCCTTCCAAGAGAAGTCATTCCCAAGAGGACTTCGGTTGGATGAAGTTGGATGTTGGTTGTCAGTTGAACTTCCATCAAGTCATCCAACCAGCTTCTAACGAGTCAGTCATTCTGCCAGCTTCATCCAACAACCATCCTCACCGACGAAAGGTCTTGGCTTCTACTGAGGTCAGCAGCTGTCCTACTGTACTGACGGAGGGTGGATCAGGGCTGCCATAATCAAGCGCTATTGACAACTGGCTGTGGGTCAATATTAACCAACAATAATGGAGGATAATGACCAATCAAACTATAGGGAATACAATGGTTGATAGTAAGGGAACCAGGGGTACAGGGTTTTGACCCACTGCCAACTATCAACCATCAACCATTGTCTCTATAACCATCATAGACCATTCTTGATTGGTGAATAATCATCCACCAGTGCAAGCAGTTCAGTTCAACAACTCCTCACCGGCAATTAACCAACGATTAATCATGAACGAATCATCGAAGAAGCATCGACCAACCACCATGCACTATCAATAGATCATCAATTCATCATCATCTCACCATAATTGCATCGTTTGATCATCAATCAACCACCGAAAAAAATACCCACCAAACCACCATTCGACCGCATCACTGAACCATCACTTGATCATCACAACCCATCACCATGCAGCACCAAACTACGTCTCAGAAGTTGGTCGGTCCCAACCTTCCCAGCTCCAAGGGACGTGAAATCTTCGCCGTGGAGTACTGGCCGCCCATCATCTGCAGCTGCAAACGTGTGGAGCCGTCCTGCAGCCTCCGTGATGGGACGCTGGTGACCGTGACAGGGGGAAGGCCCACCGGGGGTAGTGGTCCTTCAGGGTGACTTGAGGGGAACTTAGGGGTAACTTAGGGGGTCACTTGGAGGTAACTTTATATGAACAGTTGAGAAACCAACCAGCCGTACCAACTACAACTTTAAACGCTAAGTAACCATGTTCCGAGTACTAATCAACCATAAACCGCTAAGTAACTATTGACCAGCCAACACTGTTTGATCTGTTTCAGTTCTGAATACTGAGAAACTGCCCAAAAATGACCGGCTGGGTGTCTTGCGTGACTAAGTTCTCGGTGGGGTCGCCGCCCACGATGTCCTTAGCGCGATTGCGCCAGCAGAACAACATCAAGTAACAGAAAGGTCGTGGTCGGTAAGTGGTCAATGATGGTGAATAGTGGTCAAGTAACAGTGGTTCATATTGACCAATGGGGGTTGGTAGAGACATCTTCAAACATAATGGACTGAAATATCGAAGCTCATATCTTGAAACTCTACAAAAAAGTCAGCTTGACTTTGCTGCAGTTTCTTCAGGAATGTCTACATGAACATGTTTTATGTAAATACTCTACATATACTACATAACTACTACACATATACTCTACTGGATAAATTTATATGGGTGTTTCTCAAGCCATCGGGGTCCCCAAACCATCCAAATCTTTAACCCATCACTAAACCATCCATCACTTTCGGGCTTCCCATGGCGGCCGGGAACCGCCGGTGGGCCGCCCGCCATGGCGGCGCCAACGGCGGGCCAAGGTTCGAGGCCAATGTCCAATGCAAACTGCGGGTCGTTGTTTCCAGCACCTGGGGAACCCAGCAGCGAAGCCGCTAAGGTTCGGGTGGCCAACTGTTAGATTTGTTCGCTTAACCAGCAAATGATAAGGATTGATAAGGATTGATAAGGTTGGCTTATGAAGCGGAAAACTTTTAGTTGGATATTTTTTTGAGCTGGAAAATTATTGGTTGGTTGGTTGGTTGGTTTGTGTATTTATCATTGTTACTTGTTGGTGGGTTTAAAAACCTGCCGTTGTTCAAAGCAAAGTGGTCAATAGTAGAGGATAGCAATCAACCAGTGGACAAACAACAGGGTAGTTGTAAGCTGTTGACTTGGGAAAGCGCCATGACCACGTAAGACTGGACATGCCACCCAATTTCATCGTGATGATAGCATTGTCGGACCAGTAGTTGCTTGGCATTCCACGTGTTTTTACCCCCGAATTCCCAGGTTTCGGAGCCAAACGACCACCACGACAACCTTGCACCTACCATGACCGCTGGTGACCCCGCAAGGCCGCCATGTACCCCAAGAATTCACCGCGCAACCGAGGTCCCTGGCCGAGCTGATAGAGGCTCTCGTCGGAAGAGAAGACATGGCCCACCTGGCGCTGTCAGTTGTCATGGTAACTAGTGGTTCACTAGTGATAACCGATGGTAACTGCTGGTTAATGCTTGTGAATGATGGTTGATGATGGTTGATGATGGTTAATGCTGATAAATGACGGTTGATTTAAATTGTTGATGATAGTTGATTATACTAGTAACTAACTAGTGACGAGTGATATTTGATGGTTAATGCTGATTAATGATGTTTGATTTAAATTGTTGATGATAGTTGATTATACTAGTAACTAACTAGTGACGAGTGATATTTGATGGTTAATGCTGATTAATGATGGTTGATTTAAATTGTTGATGATAGTTGATTTTACTACTAACTAACTAGTTAACGAGTGATATCTGATGCTCAATGCTGGTTAATGATGGTTGATTTAAATTGTTGATGATAGTTGATTTTACTACTAACTAACTAGTTAACGAGTGATATCTGATGCTCAATGCTGGTTAATGATGGTTGATTTAAATTGTTGATGATAGTTGATTATACTAGTAAGTAACTAGTAACGAGAGATTAATGATGGTTAATGCTGGTTGATGATGGTTGATTGATGACGTACAGGGGGTAACTGCTGGTTGATGCTTGTGAATGATGGTTGATGATGGTTGATGATGGTTGATGATGGTTGATTTAAATTGCTGATGATAGTTGATTATACTAGTAACTAACTAGTGACGAGTGATATTTGATGGTTAATGCTGATTAATGATGGTTGATTTAAATTGTTGATGATAGTTGATTTTACTACTAACTAACTAGTTAACGAGTGATATCTGATGCTCAATGCTGGTTAATGATGGTTGATTTAAATTGTTGATGATAGTTGATTATACTAGTAAGTAACTAGTAACGAGAGATTAATGATGGTTAATGCTGGTTGATGATGGTTGATTGATGACGTACAGGGGGTAACTGCTGGTTAATGCTTGTGAATGATGGTTGATGATGGTTAGTGATGGTTAATGATGGTTAATGATGGTTAATGCTGGTTGATGATGGTTGATTTAAATTGTTGATGATAGTTAGTAACTAACTAGTAACGAGAGATTAATGATGGTTAATGCTGGTTGATGATGGTTGATTGATGACGTACAGGGGGTAACTGCTGGTTAATGCTTGTGAATGATGGTTGATGATGGTTGATGATGGTTAATGATGGTTAATGATGGTTGATGATGGTTGATTTAAATTGTTGATGATAGTTGATTATACTAGTAACTAACTAGTAACGAGAGATTAATGATGGTTAATGCTGGTTGATGATGGTTGATTGATGACGTACAGGGGGTAACTGCTGGTTAATGCTTGTGAATGATGGTTGATGATGGTTGATGATGGTTAATGATGGTTACTGCTGGTTGATGATGGTTGATTTAAATTGTTGATGATAGTTGAGTATACGAGTTATTATTGATGGTTAATACTGGTTGATGATGGTTGATTTGAATGCTTAATGATGTTTCATGATATTAGTAACTAGCGGTACATGATGGCTTACTGCGGCTAAATGAAGGCTAAATGATGGCTATCTGATGGTTCATTGGTGATTGATGTTGATTGGCTTGTGATCAATTGATGGTACCTCATGGCCAATGATGCTTAATGATGCTTAAGAATGGTTGGCGCTTGCGGACGTCCACCCCCGGCACGCATGCAGGAGCGGACTGTTCGTGTTCAAGAAACTAATGATAGGCAGAGAATCTGCACATCCTCAGGGTGAGTCATTCCATCACAAGCAAACAACAAAAACCAGATAAGAATGAAGACAAATCATGAAAACAGACAACGGCTAGCCAAGGACATGCAAATCATCTAGCCAACGCGAAGCTAACAGGAGCTGTGCCGGAAGCTGGAGTGCAGAATACTGAAAATAAACCACAAACTGAAAAGAAATAACTAGTTAAAATTATAAGTCGCTACAAGGCAGGAACACTACATCCGTTGCTTCTGGCAATTTGTCTGCGTCTAGATGCTTAAGAATGGTTGACGATCATTGACAAATGATAATTGATGGACAATGATGGTTAGTGGTGATTAACTGATGATGAACTGGCGGGAACTCATGGTCAATGATGGTCAATGATGGTTGACAATGCTTAGTAATGGTTTTATAATTGATCAATTGATGGCTATTTGATCATCAAATTATTGTTCATTGATGGTGAGTGATGGTGAATGATGATTGATTGATGGCTGGCTATTTGATGATTGAATGATGATGATTCGATGATTAATGATGATTCATTAGGTGAATGATGCTGCATGATGGTCAATCAACGGTTGATAAAATTGCTTACAGTGGCCAATGAGCTGGTTGAAGAATGGGTACTGGACTGGTGAATGCTGGTGATACAAGCTTGTTCGTTCACAAATAAGCCAAACTCATCGATACTTCCGTGATTTTTTGGTGGATCATAAGAATTGATGGTCCCTGGACATGGGTGCATACCAGTTTATTCATCATCAAATATAAACTGGCAAAGAATGCTTAGCACGGGTAGGGAAAAACGAACCAGCAGGCCATCGTGGGTGGCTGATTATGGTCAACGGGCTTGCTGATTGGCTGGGTGGTGCGGGCAATGGTCAACGGAAAACGCACGTTGGTATAACCCACGCTGGCATACGACTGAACGATTGAGTGCTGGGTGCGGACGATGGTCCAATGCTTGGTGAATGTTGGGGTCAACCTTCGCTTCCCGAAACCATCTGGGCCTTTCAATGACTCGGTTACATTCTCTAGCCCAACCGTTACTTTCTGAAACGATCAATCATAGATTTAGGCTACACTGGCTTTGCAAATGTCCATCCACAGGACGAAAAGCTTCGTATGCTCCGACGTCAAGTTTTCGTACTCTCAAGTTGTGTCTGTGGTTTTATTCTGTCTGCAAGTGTTTCTGTGTTTTTTGCTGGCTTTTGTTCTTAGCTCTGGTTTCTCCAGGCGTGTTCTCCGTTCTTGCGTTTGTCTTCCTGGGTTTTATGGGTTGTTCTAGATTTCTTCTAGGTTTTTCTAGGTTTTTTGGGTCCTCCCTGCTGTTTCACTCCATGGTGAAACCTATCGATTGTTTACCAAGCACATCCAAGCACCTCGGACCAACCAGTTTCAGCACCGCAGGACCAGCGCCTCCAAAGCTGCATATCTGTAACCTTCAAAGTCATCGTTGGAGCTGATGAAGAACAACTGGAGCGGCTGCTACAACGGTGGCTGGGACTTAACCCCTATGGAGGATACTGGTTGTTAAAAACAGGAGGGTTCATTGGTCATAACAGCTTACAACTGCTTGGTGGTTAGAATTGCTCAATGTTTCTTAATTTCATCCCAGGCAAAAGCAATTGGATGAGCATAAAATCGCCATGTCATTCTGGTTGGTGGTTAATCTGGTTATAAGCCCTACAGAAAATATGCTTGTAAACCAACCAACCATCCCAAATATTGGGCTGCACTCTGCGGTCAGTGTTCATCCCAAATATTGGGGCAAATCAAAAATGTTTAAAACCACCAGTGATCCGATATGGCTGAATCTTTTCGGAGGTGCCAGAAGTTATTGTCGCTTCCTGATCGAAAAAGATTGTTTCTGAGGATGCTTCGCAAACAATTGCCATGAACTATGGATACACCCAAATATTCCAAGCACGCGTTGGTGGAACTATGTGACCAAACAAAATCATTGAAGCGTCTTGGATGTGATGTGCAACGACTTGGCTGCAACGAAACACCACCGAAACCAGGAACAGATTAACTACTGTTGTTATGAAGATCTCCCCCAAGAAAAAGGAACACAATTTGCGCGACTGAAATTTGCATAACTCTTTGTTGGCCAGTGCCGGTCTCCACTTGTGACGGCATGATGCTTGGAATTTCTATTTTACCATGCTGCTATCTAAAAGCCACTTCCGGATTATGGGATCACATCGTCCATTGTAACAAACAACATCAACCAAACAAGAGCTGTCCCATGTTCAGGGCTGACCTCCCTTTTTAATTTTTTTGTTCTGCGAATGACACTTTCGGTGCTCGACGAGGGGGACACCCCCGTACCGGTCCAGCATGGCCCTTTGGGGTCGATGCAGAGGCAAAAAGGAAGGGAGTCAAATGACTTGGCATGAGATTGATGGCATGGCTGTATCCGAGCAAAGCAGCTTAATTGTTTATGAATCTATAAACATCTTTCAAGTTTGTCTCACAGTTATCTTGTATGAGGTTTAAGATAGTTATAAACTACCCTTCTCTTCCACATTCCAACTTCTTCAGTGTCACATGACCACCTTCAGAGTCTGTACACGGCTGCCATTGCTGGCTGCCCTGTTGAGGCTTAGCTGGTAGCGGCGGCAGGTGCCGCCAACTTCTCTTGCTCAACTTTCAACTCATCTTCAGACAGAACCAGAGCTGGCATGATCATGTCCAGTTGATCCTGGAGCCAGCCGGATGGTTGCCGCCAGGGCGATTTCCCAGGTGGTAACCTGCAATCTGAAGGTAAAAATGCATTGAAATATATTGAAATGGAAAATCTATCACCAAGAACATTGAAAGAGATAAGAACAGTGCCATTGGTACATCAATAACATGGACCAGATCTATTACCATTGACAGATATGAGTATTCATCATGGGAGATTTGGTGGTTTCTCAAAATAGGGGTACCCCTAAATCACGCAATATCAGCCGTTTAAAGTAAGAAGGCAACCATTTTTAGGGTCCCGCATTTTGAGAAACCCACATTTAAGTGTCAGTGTTGATAGTGATTTTAGAAGATTGATATTTTTGTAGATAGATATTATAGATAGAATATCTACAGATTATCTACAAATATCATTATTTGAGAAACCCACAGTTTATTGATTACTGATCATGATAATTCATTCTTGATCATTTTGGAGATACCTATCATATGTATATATATATATCATTTGATGATTGATAGATCGGTATTGATCTGTAGAGAGTGCCTTGAATGTCTTGAAGCTGGACATGCCCAGCGCAGTAGCGTCGCAGTTCAGCTGAGGAGTGGAGGTGGTTCATAGTCTGGATACTGATGGTTGAGTAGTAGTTCTTGGAACAATATCCAACACAAGCCAACCATCAGAACCCAGACTATGAACATCATTAAAGTTTGTTCATAACTAAAACTCATAAACTCTGAACAAACATTTATGAATGATGACTGCCCTCCAAACAATTTCGCCAACAAAAATTACCATCAAGCTGAGTGGTGAGCCATCCATCGCTGTTG
This sequence comes from Symbiodinium kawagutii, assembly GCA_009767595.1. Taxonomy (NCBI): domain Eukaryota; class Dinophyceae; order Suessiales; family Symbiodiniaceae; genus Symbiodinium; species Symbiodinium kawagutii. The sequence goes on along the minus strand of VSDK01007782.1, from coordinate 424,188 downwards.
ATTTGCCCATGGCCTCCCCGCACCTGAGTGGCCATGGGACCCTGACCTTCGGCGGCGGTCCGCGGCTGTCCATCTGTCCTTCACTGTGGCGTCGGTTTCCTCCTCCTTCCATGAACGAAAGACCTGGCGGCCGTTCCGAAAGACCTGTGGGAAATTGTGAAGTTGAAACCAGGGTATGTACCCGTGGTTACTTATCACTGGTGCCAGCGGCAAATGGCATCACAATCCGAGCGTTGACCCTCTCGCACATTCGTCTCATCCAGTGAGACCGGTGTCAAGGCGGAGCCGTTGACTTATCAACAAACTTGCTTTTGTGAAGTTGCCAAATTGCCGGGGTATCTTTAGCATGTAAACAGGTAAACACAAGATTTTGGCCCGAGAGTTCAGCCTACTCACTGGCCTTCAAACACAAAAGAAGTAGAACACGTTAATAAATTTGTAGCCACAGGATGTTATTGTCACCTATGAATTGCTACAACTATTCAAGCGCTACTAAAGATCTTGGTAGCCCTCCTTTAGTAGGTTACAACCCATCATTAATCACGTTAATCATCTTCCATCAGTAATCGCATTGCCACTGTTAATCCAGGTTCATCATCGTTGAGTTCTTAACCAGCTTATCCACGAGCTCTTGACCATATATCCACCAGCTCTCTGAAACATTCGTCTCAAGTCGCTGCGCGGATGGCTGACCAGTACATCAACCAGCTAACCATATCATCAAGCATCAAGTCATCAACAACCAGCATCTTATCAGCACTGATCACCAAGCATATCCAACCATATCCAACCATCCTTCTCCGGCTGTGGGTCAAAACCCCGTACCCTTGGGGAACCCCCATAGTTGACCATTGTTTCCCTATAGTTTTGCTGGTGAACTCATCCACCATTTTGATTGGTTAATATTGATCCATAGCCATATAGCTGGTATATCCCCTACTATTGTTGGTTATCATCCTCTATTATGAACCATTCACCTATAGTTAACCATTGTTGTTGGTTCTTACCCACCATTATAGGTTGGTTCAGCCACCTAACCAACCCTCCAGCCACCCGCTCAGCCACCCGCTCCACCTGCTCGAAGGATCTCAGGAACTCCCGGCCCTTCAACGAACGGATCAAGCCCAGGCCACACGCCGCCGCCGCCGAACGCACCGCCAGGTCACCTACGGCCGAGCCGTTGCGGGAAGGTGCAGCGCTGTTGTGCACTAGAAGAACGGCTGCATATCTATAGATATCTAAGGTATATGGTTTATGGTATATATCTATATCTGAATAAAGATCTATATCTATCAAAGGAATATGGTTTATATCTATATATCTGAATAAAGGTCAATGATAGGTATATGGTATATGAGGTATATGGTTCAATGAACCAACATGTAAGAAAATATATCGCCGTGAAGTGCTAGAATTATGAGAAATCAAAAGGATGGTACAAGTAAACCGACGCGTGTTTAATAGCAAGAGGTCAACACGGCGTTGTTTCTATGGGTCGTTGTGTGAAAGTAAGAGGTATATCAAACAGCAACCAGTTAGGATGTTGAGAGTAAGTCAGTGATGTTCCAGAAGTGCGGTTTACCTGTGGCTGAGCATCTCGATTCAACAATTGTGAATGTCACCAGATACCTTCCCAATGGGGAGGTACATCCAAATGGAAATCGAATAAGGGTCGGTTCAGAAAATGCACACGTCAGTTCTAGTTCCTTTCAAAATGAAACTGCAGCACTTCAGGTCACCGTTGCACAAAAGTTAGCTCTTTTACCCTCGGGGGAATTGGATACAGCAATGGATAATCCACCACATGTAGATTACTTACCTACTGGGAACGGTGATTTCCTATTGCTATGTCAAATCACCAGAGCGCAAAAATTGTTTCCCAGATTTCCAACAAAATAAAGAAATACATCTGCCTTTGGGTCGGTGCACCCAGTACCCCTTCTGTTGACTTTCCGAAATGACCAGTTTGAAGGTTGGGATGTGAGCCACAGCCTTTGGACGGTGCCTTGACCGGCCCCACATCTGACGGCGCCTGTCAGTGTGGCGCCCTCTTTTTCCAGAGATTCTCGGAGGACTCCCGGAAGGGCCGAACGGGACTCCGCATCCATCTTCTCCCAAGGACACAGAAACCTGCCAGGGACGACCTCTGTGGCTGTGAGCACATCTTCTGTTGGTGATGGTGTAGGATAATGCCCCGCTAAACGGGGTATGCATGCATAACTATAGATATATACACATGTTTAAATTAATTCTCTATATATTTACTTATTCATCATTGATCATCTGTTCAAAATTATGTATGATCATGCATCATTATGCGGGTATGTGTGTACCATGCATGTACCAAGAGGTTGTGCGCATGTAGGCATGCTGTGTGCATCATCTCGATGTAAAACACATAGACACATAGATACATAGGAACGTGCGTAGATGCATATGACATCTGCATCAGGTAAGTATACTGGCCTGTTTGGTTGCTTGTATGGTGCAGACTGCTGGTCTTTCAGTCTGAAACAGCTGAAAAACTACATATGGCTGTGGGTCATTTCCAACTCCCCCAAACTGCCCAGTCGTATGTAGTACGTAGTTCCATTCGTAACAAAGACTAGTTTGGTCAGCTATGGAATGTGAACAGCTCAGAGTCCCACATGGCTCTAGATGGCTCTCGGTATCTCTGGGTCAAAACCCTGGTACTCATGTGTTCTCAAAAATGATCAAGCCAGTCTCTGTTGAGATGTTTGTCTACACATTTCTTGGATGGTTTTGACCTGTCCCCGTATGATTGATACCACGATCATGCCTGTCCGAACAAATTCCCAATGGTTTCTTCCTTGCTGGATCTCCTGTCATAGCTCCCTTCCAGTCAAATATCCAAACACAGCGGCAACAGTTTTGGCAACAATGATTGAAATAACTCCAAACTAGTCATCAACTGTCCAGTCTAGATCGTATATTTCAGACAACATAAATCTGCTGAATAGATACACGTATCCAGCATGATGCATGTTATGAAAACGTATCTATGATTTACAGTTGTCCATCCATGCTCAATATGATGCTGCGTGCATCCAGCTCCAGATATCCTGGATGCCCAGGACAACCCAAGCTATATGAGACCAGCGCGACCACAAGATGCGGCTCTGCGCTGCAAAATTTGCTCGCCTTGCCATGTGAAGCATCAGGTCCGTCTCTGTGACTGCTTCGTGGCAATCCTCGCTGCACTTTCTTGGTGCTGATCGTTGGCTGGGGGCATAAGCAGAAAGTTTGTTGATTATCGTGTCTTATAAAAGGGCAATCTGATACAATCTGTTTGTCTGTAGTTGAAGAGGCTTTTGGTTCGACATCGGTGCGTTGGCTATTGAAAGTTGTTCTGAATATTGACTGTTTTCCCATTGGTCGTTTCCCTCATAATTCAACATCATCATCATCATCAACCACTACTGAACTTTTATTTGGTTGTAAACCAAAGGTCCCATTTTCGAAGCAATTTTGTGCCAATGAAGGCATTGAGCCAGAGCCAGGAACAAGCAGAACCTATGAATCCACAGTAACCAAGAATGACCGGAATTGAGACGGGGCCAGAACAAGAACCAACCGTGATCAAACGTAACCAGCCTGAGCCAAGCATAACCAACGACCAAGAACGAATGGTCATAACTACAATTATAGTTAACCAACCACAACTATAAGACTTGGTCGCTGTTGCAGAAAACCTCACCAACCAGGTAGCTTTGAGCCCCGAGACCCAACCAACTCCCCCCAAGAAATGTAGTAACTACTATCATCATCACAAGTAACCCAAAACTGCGACAAGCCATGGCGAATCGTTCTAAGAGAAAGTATTTGTTTTACAAAATGGCCAAGTACAGCCATTTCCTTGGGCCTAAGTACAAGTACTCCAAACAGAATCTCATCATAGAGCCCAAAAATCATTGGTGACCCTCACGGCATGCAGAAAAATCGGCCATCCCCCAGGAATTCTGAGCTTTTAGTCGTCACTGTTCTTGAAGGAGGTTGGTGGTCAAGAATGGTTGGCTAGTGGTTCATGATGATTACTGATGTAATAGTTTGCAATGGCTGAGAATGATGAACAGAAATGCTCAATGATAGCTAAAAATGGTCAGATATGGCTAATGGATTCTTATGGTGATTAATAATGGCTCATAATGATTCATGTGTTCGGATGTCTGCCCAAAACAAAACCCAAACATCAGTTCACTGGCGAGCCAGTTGATACACCAGCGAGTCAGTAGGACCACCTAGACTCAGGCAGCCGGTCGCTGCCAAGTCATCTAAGGCTCCGTATCCAAACACACGTTCTTGGCAGCGTTGACCATATCCGCTCTGCGCGAGCGATCCGACATCTCCTTGAAGAGCATCTCCAGCTCCTGGGGGGGCCGCCAAGACAGCTGGTAGTGATTGGTATGGTGGTTGCTAGTGACTGGTGGGGTTGATATGCCACAAGAACCACGGGAGATAACAAGCGACAACAACTGGTTGCGGTGCACTGGACTCAGCTTCAGCAAAGATGGATGGAAGGCAACCACTGCCAGCGCCTCAGGGTGCGTCCCACGACTCTCATGACGGGGTTCAACCTTTTTACTTGACTGAAACGAGACCAGCTCCCGTTGAACTATGTGAGCCATGGTCAATATGGTATGAATAGGGTCATGGATTCCCTGATGGCAATCACAAAAGAAGTGGTTATTGTTCCCTTTTTTTCCGTTTCATGGGCAAAAGTTGTTTTGATCCAACCATTGGCCAGTTTTCACCCCTGAGCGCGATGCTCGATATCAATGGTACAAATGGGCAAATGAACCATTGACCAAGAGCATCACAACACAATTGGATGACGAAACAGAAACCAGAAATTTGTTGCTCCCAGCAGCGTCCTGGCTTTTGGTGGCCAACAGTTTTCGCCCTTCCGGCAAGACCAGGACATTCACAAAGATGGCCCCAAGCCAAAGCAAAGGGTCCTGGACACCAAGGTGTTTGAACAGTTAAACCGCACATAGAACAGCTGCGTCGTTGATGGTTAACAATGGCAAATGATGACTGAACATGGAGGATTTCCAGATATTAGTAACGATGAATCCTGAAGCGTGACAGGGTTTTCCTTGGCCCCCTATGGTGCTGAATGGACAGCCCCAATTTTCCGTGACCGAACTGGGCAAAGTGCCACTTGGGGGAGCGAATCTTCGTACGTGACAAGGCAAGCTTGACATGAGGAACACTCCCATGTTACCTTTTCAATGCTCAAGATTTGGCACTGGGTCAGTTCACCCTAAGTCCCCCTGGTTTCCCTATCATTAGCCAGGCTGTTTTCCCTATAGCTTTGCTGGTTGTCCCCCATGAAATTGGTTGGTTCACTGCTTGACCCATGGCCATATATAGCTGGTATATCCCCTACTATTGTTACTTATTATAACCTGTTATTAACCATTAACCAGCTAGACAATCATGGTTGTTGGTTGGTCAACTGCGGCTGACCCAGCCCGCCACAACCCGCCACGCACCAGCGCCTCGTAGCCATCTCTGGGTGGCAGCCGAGGCTTGGTGAGGTACGCTGCCACCAGAAACTTCAGCATGGCCTCGTCCGCACAGAGCGCTTCCTGCCGGCACCGGTGGCACCGGTGGTTGGATCTTCGCTGGGGGACCTGGTTCTGCTACACCTGTGCTTGGTGAAATCTGTTTCTGAACGGGTCTCTTGGTATATGGATAGCTTGCCATCTGTGTGAGGCAAAAAGCAGCGATGGGGTACCAGTCAGAGTTGAGGCAAACAGCATGCATGTGTGGTGCCAGAGTGTTCAATCCACCGGACAAACTCATTGCGGGTTTGTGACTCGTTGATGCCGATTCGTCGAACAACCTCACAAGCAATGGTACATGATAGGTGCTGAGGCTCGTGCATAGAACCTGCCGGGCACCCCGGGCACCCCACCAGGCCAGTCCTGCCCCTTCTTGGAGGTTGAGACATTGGCCAAGAGCATGGCGTACCAATGCGCCATCTGAGCTCGACCCTCCAGCCATCCAGCGCGGAGTGCTTCGGTGAGCCGCTTGGGAGCGTTCCCGTGTGTGCCGGTGGCAGGAGCTGCGACTGCCGGTGACTTTAGATGTGGCAACTGGCATTGGATGCAAATTAGCTAGGAGATACTGACCAACCACATATAGCTACGTATTACATTACATATTGATTGACTGACATAGGAGATACTCACCAAGTACATAATCATATCATATAATCATATATAATCACATAGTATTTCATGTTATTTCATGTCATTTCATACATTTGTTCATATCTAGAATCTGAAAGTATCTGAAAATCTCTGAAAATGGCATCCTTCAGGTCCTGTTTCCTCCACCTTGCGGCTCCCAGACCACCGGCGCCTCCGCCAAGGCCGGCACGGCCGAGAGGTTCACCAGGGACTTCAGCGAGGCGATGCCCGCGGCCAAGGTGCTCAGGGCTTGGGCTGCGGCGATCTTCTCAGACTTCCTAAGGGAGGAGGGGATCCGGGGAGCCCCAGGCGGTGGATCCCCATGGTGGTGGATACACGGGTTGCCTGGGATAGCTGGGTTGAAGGATAGCTGGTTGATGACATGGCTTGTGAAGACATACTGGAAAGGCTGGTTCAAGGAGCTGGTTGATGGGAAGCTGGTTGATGAGCAGGTTGATGAACGGTCGTGATAAGCTGGTTCAATGAGCTTGATGAGCTGGTGAATGAGCCACGGTGAGGCGGTTGATGATGGTTAATAGTGGGACGGAAGGTGGGCCAGAGACAAAAATTTCTGGGGCTTCAACGGCTCTCCTAAAGCAGAAGAGCACCCAGAAAAGTGGCCCTACAAATCCGCCATCCTCCTCCACTACATGGGACCCCCACCCTGGACATCCACCCCGTTGGGACCACCACGGCAGCTCCAAGGGGCTCCGAGCTGCTGCCGTAGCCGCCCTTGGCCGCCGCCTCCGCGCTGTCCAGCTCCGCCGTCTCGGCCAAGCGCAGCAGGGGCCGCGCGACCTTCCGCGGCTCGCGCTTCGCGAAGTCCAGGAACTCCGTGTCCTGCAACGGGGACGCGGACACCACCAGGGGGGACGCCCCCAGGGGGACGCCACTAGGGGGGCACCACCACGGGGGACGCCACTAGGGATCACCAGCCACCAATCATGAAGCAGTTGGGAAGTTCAGTTCAGTGAGAATGATGCGTATTGATGAATCGTAGTTGATCATTTCATACCCTCAATCATCATGAACGAGCATCTTGAAGCAGTGATAAATTGGTGATCATCATCACTGATGAGTAATAAGTCAGAAGGAACAAGATAAACATCATTCACCATCCTTAATCATCATTAACCTTCTTGCTGACCACCATTAAAACCATTAATGATCCTTGATCATCATGAAGCATTGGTGGTGATAAGCATAGGTGATTATCAGTATTGACTACAAATTGAGCATAATCTGGCATCCTCAATCAGAAGTAACCAGCTTACGTACAACCATTGAAACTCATTGACAACCCTTATCCAACCATTCCTTAACCTACTGGACTATTAACCACAATTAACCATCATTACCCATGATCAACCCTCAACAACCATCATTCCCTTTGAATTAACCATCATTAATCACTAGCTCACACCTAAATCAATAATTATTGCTTAATCATTCACCACCAAAAAATTCCCCACTACCTGACCATCATCACCCATTCTTAACTGATCTTCACTGATCATCAACCATCATCAACCATCATCAACCATCATTCCCCATCAATTAACCATCATTAATCCACCCTTAACCATGAATGATGGTGAATCATCAATCCATTAACCAATATTAACAACTAGAAACCATTATAAACCACTAGAAACCGTTATCATCCACCATCAATCACTAGTCAACCATCATGATCATCATCATGATCCACCAGCCACACACCACGAAGCTTCGCAGCACCTGGCGCTCGCGCCAACCAACGCCGCCCCCGGAGGCGCGCCCTCGTCCTCCGTTTGGCTCAGCACGGCCTCGGCCGCCAGCCGTCGCACCTCCGGCTTCTGGTCCTGTGGCAAGGGGATGGCATCCAGTGGGATGGGTTACTCATGGGAGCTCACCGGATTGTAATGATGGTTGGTTTCGAATGAGTCACCATTGAGTTAGTTATACTAACACATGATAAAAGCTACTCAACGAACTCCAGGATCCTAGTTCATGATGGTTACACTCCTGGAAACTAACATAGACCCTGACAGGTAGGGGTTAAATGACCACTTTCCTATTGGGATACCCTTGTGGTAGGGTCCATGTTAGTTTCCAGGAGGGTGACTGCTCATAAACTGGTGAAGCTATCATAAAAGGTGAAGCTGTTCATGATCTACTGCTCATAGTGGCTCATGATGGTTCACTACCGGTTAAGTGAGGGTTTAGTGAGGGTTACTATTGCTTTATCGTGGTGAACAAACTGGTTGATGATGGTCAATGATGCTTCATTGTGGTCGATGTGGGAATCGTTAATGATGGTCAGGTCATGGTTAAATGAGGCTTATGCATGGTGTTAACTGGTGAGTAATGATAGGTCTTGATGTATGGTTAACGATGATAAATGATGGCTACTCATGGCTACTCGTGGCTCATGATGCCTGTCAGTGGCCAACAATGGTGAATCATCGGCAATGATGGTTAATAACCAAAATATACTTTGGAACTTGGGAACATAGTGGCCCATCATGATTGATGATTTACATCGATCAATCATGTTTCAGAATCAAGAGGGATTAGTAAGTAGTGCCATATCATGTTCGATAAACATTTTGGATTCATAATACCTGGTTGATACATAATGATCAGTGATTGTTCATCATTAATGATGATGCATGATTATATAACGGCCAATAGATGTCAATCAAGTACTGGCTCAATATCAGTATTCAAACTGCAATCCATTTCTGCGGATTACCTTTTGGGGGCTAGGCTAGCTATGTTTGGAGCATGCTCATGAAGATCGTAACATGCGATGTCACCATACAACAATGACCTGGATATCACAATAATAGGTATTCACTACAGCATACCAGGATATCACCTTCAGTGGTTCATTGGTAGTTACCTATGGAGAGTAATGATGGTTTATGACGAAGTTGGATGTTGGATGTTGATGATGATACTGATGCTGATGACACTGATGACGATGAGGAAGACAATGAGTGGTGAGAAGGATGAGGATGACAGCCCTGCAAACATGCATCCAACACAGTACTAGTTTTTAAATCTTGAATCACAGGCGCTCCTTTCATCCGCCGGTACAATCCCTGCAATTCTTCACGATCGCAAATGATATACGTAGACGTGACCATAGATTCCAGCACTCCAGCATTGAGTGCATTATTGAGAAGAGGATGGTCTTGTTGTATTTACTGGTTGTCGACGCTGGTATTCCCAGTGTTGATAAGCCTGCATAAGTATAGGTTGTTACTACTGTCCATCTGCCAACCATTCAACAAGAATGAGCCAACCATTCACCAACCATTCACCAACCATTCACAAGCCACAGATCTTGCTGTTCCGCTGGTTCTATGACCATCACAGCTCTGCGAACTTAGCTCCTGTAGAAGGCCTAGCAGTTCGGTCAGCTGATGATCATAGCCTTCTGCCATGGCGAGGCCGCTGCGATGCTGACAGCAACTCTGCTGGATCACTGCCGCTGTAGGCACATGGTCACACCGGTAACAAGTCCAGAGGCTTGCTGAGTATGAGGATGTGTGAGGCGCTTGTGCCTGAAAAACTTTCCTGCAACGAAGTTGGTTTGTCAAACGTCTCATGGCCCTGAGCTTTATTGAGCCAAATGGGCTTCGCGACACCCAACAATCCTCAGCAACTCGCTATCATCAACTTGTGGCAGACAACATCCCAGTGAAAACATCTTCATGATGATCCGCACCAAATTGAATTTTTGCGAGCGACACATGCATCTCCTAAGCTGGTCATTGTGGGTAATTACCGCAATCTCTCTTTGACAAGGTGCCATGGTAGAATTACCTGGTGAATTCTAGGGGTGAGTTCACCCGCCTCATAGAATTGCTAACCCTGGTTGGAACTGGTTATAGGGGTTCTAACTCACCTTATAGGGCTATTTCCCATGCTTAACTTCCCGGTTATCACTGCAGCTGCACGTCATAGCGCAGCAACAGCAGCGCTGGCACCTCTTGACCTGAAACCATTTCGTTGGTGGCCGCCGCATTCATCACGATTTGATAGGACCTGGCGCGGTAGGCACGACGCATGGCATTGCATGGCACCGGCCACCAGTTGCAGGTACCATGGAGTCAAGCGGGAAACACCAAGGTGGCATGATCAACCACTGCTCGCAATTCTTCATCAGCCTGGTCGTTGCAACCACTCTGCGTCCACAACCATCGCTTGCTGGTCGCAAGCCGCGAATTCCCAAGCTTGGGAGCTGAGTTGCCAACGTGTCCGGCGAGAGCCCGTTGCGCTTTTCGAAGATGATGGTAATCTCACGCCTTGGGCGCGGCTTTCGTCGATGCCGTATTGGTGAGGGATAGGTCAATGGCGTGGTTGAGACCATGGTGTTTTGTGAGTTCATGGTGAAGACATCAACCACTGAAGTTGATCATGGTCATCAAAAACGAGTGAATCACCTGCGTCCAAGTCAATGGAGCCTGCAACCATCCAACCTTCAAAAACCAGTTGGTTCTGCTTGGGATGTTCGTCCAGCAACTTTTGTTGCTTGGGATGGCATCAACCCATCCAGAATTAAGCCCTATCATTTATCATTTAACATCATTAGCTCATTAGCCATCACTGACCATCGTGAACTCATCATTAAGCATCAGTATATACCCATATCTTTAACCAGCATTGGAAATCATCAATCGATATCGACTGCGTATTTGGGCTGGTTCGTACTGACCCACAGCTAAGTTCGGAGCATTTCAGTGGTGAGGCTTCGATAGAAGCAACCGTACGGCAGCGGGAAACCACGTGCCTGGGAGCGGAGCCGGTGGATGCGGTGGCTGATTGGTTGCATGCTGGGTTGGCTGATGTTTCTCAAACAGTACTAATATCATCTGTTTAAATCTATAGAATATCTAAATACAATGGGGATAAACAATACCAAGTGTAACTGGTTGGTTGATGTTGGCTGCTTGCACTCTGAAGACTTCGAAAGGCACCTGTGTTGCTTGGGTGAAGGCTCGGAATCAACTATGCCAGCGATACATCCGTATGTCCGCGCACGTGTACATAGTATGCTGATGCATGTACACATTCATACCACTACACGCAACTACTTACAATACATTATATACATATATATATATATATACACATGTAAATATACATCTACAAATTTCGCATGTGCACAACTGCACCCTGATGCTTTGGTGATGAGTTCTAACTGCGCTTGTCGTTGGCCCAACGGCCCTGGGAGTCTTGTGCATTGCTTCAGTCGGCGACTCGCTCAGGTTCATGCTGGATCACTGCTCCAGAGTTCCCGAAAGACGATGCCGCACACGCTCTGACTGGCCTGGAGGCCGTGCGGAATGGCCATGTCTAGTGCTTGGGAATGGCCAATTATATGAACGGCGTCAGGATAAGCCGTGGTGTGTTGAGGCTTTGCGATCAAGATTGGTAGTAATGAACCTTGTCAAGGGCTCATGTCGAACGTACAACGGTTGAGCTTGACTATTTATGCTTAATCTTGAGAATGGTCAAAACCAGACGGTCTAGGTTGATCGCGGGTAATTGTGGTTAACAAGGGTTGATAGTGATCAAGAACGGAAACTAATGAATGGAGATAATCAATCATTGCAATGCTATCTGCTTAGACGGGTTTGTGGTGCTTGATCTTGTGCTGCAATGATTGACAACAGTCAAGAATTCTCCAATCTACAGTCCGTAATGGTTGGTTTGGGTTGTCCCCTTTACGAACCAATTAACTAGTTCTCCACAGTCTACTTCCGAGGTTTGGTCGTCACCTAGGTATGCCCGATCCTAGAAACATGCCTGTGCAGATTTGGATATACCTGTGCGCACATGTATGTACATGTGTTTTTTCCATGCATGAGTGGTGCATAGTGTCGATGGCCAACAAGAATTGGGCATGGCAGCAACGAGGAGAAGATAAATTTTCATGGGCTGGAGCAAGGTACAAGGTATACCCTATATGGGATATCAACCACTACCATCCAACCAACCAACCAACCGCCTAGCCAGCCAGCCAACCGAACAATTGAAAGCTGAATATGGCTGGCTTCAAATGACTTCCCAACATTGCTTTTGCAAAGCGTTCCATGCATGTCGCACGATGCCGTGACACCACGAAACCCTGTGCCTGACATATCTACTGCAGTGCTGTAATAGACATTGTCTTGTCTAATGGTCATTGGTACATTACTACATTACCAGTACTATCTTCTTGAAATCATCATTGTCACTATAGGAGTTGTGTATACCAATGGTATGCTATATGTTTATATGCTCAACAGCAACCAAGGCGAGGACTAAAGACCTACAAGAAACCTTCTGGAAGTCACCAAGGATGACAATTTCAGAACCACGGTCATTCCTGTGCAACCAGGTGTGCCCAGGAGTCAAACACAAAGCGAGTCCAAAAGAAAACACAGTGAAATAACGCTCCCCCAAAAGAAAAGCAGACCCCCTGCCCCTTTATCCCTCTAAACCAATCAAGCAGAATTCCTGAATCTGTCGGATTCATTTCTATCTGTCGGATTCATTTCTATCATGGGTACAACCACTGATCCTGGTCGCCAGTTACGGCTGAGACACTAAAATGAACGTGATGTTGCTGATACTGGGAAAACACAGAGGCCCATGACACATCTTGATAAAAAACTTAAAATACTGATACCGATGCTGAACATGATGATGGTGAAATTGACTGTCCTCGACATCATCAACATGACAAGCATGCCGGCCACTGTGTGAATTTCAATCAGCTTGTTTATGATGAGTTGGGTTGTTCCCAGCCATCGTCGCATCCAACAAGACCACAGCCACTTCTGGGGGGGAAATTTTCCGCCCAAATCTTTTCACGGTCCTCTGAGCGCTCGTCGCTGTCGAGGTTGAAGCTGCTCACAAACGGCCCCTGCGCACTGCTGCCCATGTGTCGTATCGCAGCCTGTGACAGCTGCGCTGCTGGGAACGAAATGGTTCATCTGGGTCTCAGGTCCTAACGCGCACAAATTCATAGACTCGTACAAGGTGGGGCCGCCTAGTTGGCTAGCTGAGCTCATAACTAGGATAACTATAACTAAGGGGCCCTACCTTGTGCACAGATTCATATGATTAATGTCGAGATTTACGAGTCCACTGGAAACGATTCGTATCGCAACAGCCAACAAAATACTATTTGCGAATGGATGGCCACGCGGATACGACAACCTTTATTGGGTTGAGTTATGCCGTCATGAACGGCAGCATCCCAGCCCAACCCGAATGCTGAAGCAAACACTGGCTGCGTAGTGCTGCTGCTTTGTCAAAGATTACCGTGGGAAAACGTCCCTCAGAGATGCGACCAAAAAAGAACGCCTCTGGGATTCTTTGGGGTACAATCTTGTTCATGTTGGTGGAAAAGTTGCTCAACATGAATTCATGATACAATAATACGATGATATGGTTTGGATTGGTTTGGGGTATCATGTGATTCATGAACTTGTTGCTGATCCTCCATCTCCCATCACCACCAAGCACCGCTTGTTGCCCCGAGATCTCAGGTTGGAGGTACCACTCAACGAGGACGCCCCAACTGCGTGACTGCTGCCGCCTGGTTCAAGTAGGTGATGGTGAGGCTCATATGTCCCTCGGCCTGGCCGATGGTTTCAGGTAGCGATGGATGCCATGGCCCATGGGATAGCGACCAGCCGTGATCCCCATCTATTTCGGCACCAAGCTATAGGGGTCATCCACTATCCCCATCTTGGAAGATCTACAAATGCGGTGATTTCCAGGTGAATGCCGAGAGTGACCACCGAAAATACAGGAGAGCTCTCACAAAAAACTGCACAAAAAATGGGGATTGAGAATTCCATTGCAAGTCACTTGCAATTCGTGTTTCCAGTCTTCAGATGTCAGCGGCACCTGTGTGTAACGGATCCCTTGGGCATCTGCGTCTCCCGTCTTGAAGGTCAAGACGAAAGGAGAAGACTTGGACCACTCCTGACGTGGTCCCCAGGGCTGGAAGGCCCACTCCAGCAGCTCTACATGTTTCACTACACAATGGAGAAGCCATGAAATCCGCACATACCGCTAGTTTCATGTAGTTCCATATCAACTTGTGATCCATTGAGTAGTTTGGGGGCCAAGTTATGAACAGCCCATGGTGCTCCAGTTAGCTAAATCGCTTAAGAAATGGCTGATTCCATGCATTCAAAATCTGTGTATGCAAGGCTGAGACCTAGTGTCAACTGTTGACTAGCGTCAACCACAACTAATTACACATGATTCCCCACTACTCATCATGATCATCATCATCCCAGCGCATCATCATCATCATCATCATCATCATCGTCATCATCATCATCATCATCGTCATCGTCATCGTCATCGTCATCGTCAATAATAATAATAATAATCATCATCATCATCATCGTCATCATCATCATCATCATCGTCATCATCATCATTATCATCATCATCATCATCGTCATCATCATCATGATCAACCAACATGAAGCACTCAATCAACATCCTCATCATCCATCAGCTAATCTCTCTTGTGTCCCAGAGACAGCATCAATCATTGTTCAGCATTACTTTGCCTGCATTATCAACGCTCATGACCAAGCGAGGTTATTAACCATTCTCAACTGCCTATGATCTTTCACCATCAGCAAGATTACTAATCGGTTAACCACTATTCAGCAGCTTATCAACCATTCAATCATCACCAGCTTAAGATTACTTAATCACCAGCTTATCAGCCATTAACTCACTATCAGCCATCTCATCAACAAACTTCAACCATGAAATAAACCAGCTGATCAATCATTAATCACCAGCTTAATCACCAGCTTCTCAACCATTAACTCACTATTAACCATCTCATCAACAAGCTTATTATTCACCAGCTTCTCAACCATTAAGTAATCCTCATCAATGATCATAAAGCATCACTCACCTGCAGAACGAACTCATCAGCTTCAACCCACCGTCGCCGCCCCGGGTCCCGTTGCGTCGGCCAAATACCCAGCTCTGTCAAAGTGCCTCAGCAACGACGCAGTTCCCTGTCCATCAGACAGGTTGATAGGTTTGATTTATGAGGCTTGATAAGCATTGATAAGCTGGTTTTTAAATGCTTAAACAGCATGATGATTTAGAATGGGTTTATCACCAGTGATAGGTTTATCATGATGGTTCATACTGGTCAATAGTGGTTTATGATTCAGGTTATAATGGTTAATAGTGGTTTAGAGTGGTTCGGTTTGTGATGGTTTATGATGGTTTATAATGCTTTATGATGGCTTATAGTGGTTTGTAATGGTTTATAGTGGTTTATAATGGTCTGTGATGGTTTATAGTGGTTCATCATGGTTTATAATGGTTAATAGTGGTTAATTAATGGTGGTTATTAATGCTGCTTTTGTATTGGTTAAAGAGTTTGACAATGGTTGACTCATGGTTGATTGATTGGCACTTAGCTGTTTATTGGCCGATAACTGATCTGCGAATCAGATCAACAAGCCGGTTGATATTGGCTAACCAAAGGTATCGATGTCTCAAAGATACACCGCTCGCTTGTGCAACTACCAGCACTTCTGCGCCGTGAACATCACACAAACCGGCCATCCAGGCGTTCCAATCACCCCAAGAATGGAGGTTCACTCCCTGCCATCACCACCATGGCTGGCTACCTAGTCCGGTGCAACCAGGGAACTCTGCGAAGTAAACTCGACGACACCCGCTTCCGCCGCTCGTCCGCCGCGCTCCCAACAGACTTTCAGGCGTCGTTCGAAGCTGGACATCAACTCACCACGGATCACACCTGGCAGCGGTTGCGGAGTCCCGGTGGTCAGCCGCCACCAAGGGCGTTTTGACCCGCCGGTGTTGGGAAAAATGTTTGGCTCACCATCGCTGGACTGAGTCAAACTGAGAAACAGTCATGGTAATGACAATAATACCGAGATTATAACTTGGTTTTCAGGTGGCCCAGCCGAGCACAACCTATGCTTCCCACCGTCACTGAGCCTGATCTTAGGCTAAGCTCAGGTTACTATGTTGTAAATCACGGGGGTGTCATGGGTTTTTTGATTGGTGGTTATTTGCGCCATCCCAAGAATTATGGTTGTCAAGCAGCCAAACAGCCCAATTGCTGGAGAAGTGAAAAGAAATCAATCAAACCACCAACCAGTCATCTAACATTTTGGGGAAAAAAACAAAAAACAAATCAAATAAAGCCACCAACTAGTGGCTTAACCATTAATGTTGGCTATTATCCCCTATTTTTAACCAATAATCAAAACACATGGCTTACTTAACAACAACTGTCGGATCAGCCTCCAACTACTCAGTCCGTGGCAAGCGCCGTCATTTCGTCACCTGGGTTTGCTCACCTTATGAAGCCCTAATGAAGCATGACGAACCGCACGGAACCATCATGTGGGGGGTTCTCAAGCCATAGGTAACCCCTAAATATGTTGGGTTTATTACTAAAGGTGATTAAAAAAGGATGAGGGGGGGGTACCCCTATTTTGACCACATAACGATGATTCACTGTCAAACCGTGACTACCCCTTATCAACCAACGTATTATATAACCATCGTGAATGATCATTGACCGTCAAATAACCATCATTGACCATCATTCATAACCATGACTTACGACCATGACGAGCCATCAATCAACCATTGCGATCAACTATCGTTTTACCATCATTATCAAACATCGTATACCATTTCTATTGACCACCATCTACCATCATTACTGAGCGCAGTTTACCGTTGTCAACCAACATCTACCAGCATTCTCAACCACTACTAAGTTTCATTCAGCATGACTCGTGATCATTGAATGCCACTTCCCAGCCACTGTGCACCTGAATTTTGCAACTGCATTGACAGTTGGACTATAATGGTTAGCAACGATCCAGAATGGCTTGTGATGGTTAATGATGCTTCCTGACAGTCAATGATGCATGATGTGATTCCATGACTGCCAATGACAAACCTATCCCTTCGTTGTTTGCCGGAGCTGCAGCGAAATTGGGACAAATCACCTGAACAGCAGAACAATCATCGCTTGACGACGAATGTCCGAATGAACGGCCCATCGTTGTGGGGTCAACAGCCAATTTGGGTGCAGTGACCAGTAAATGCTGCTGAAATCGTTCAAGGCTGTGCAGTGGCACCCATCATGGTAATGGGGCGAAAAATTGAAATGTACTGGCATTGGGGATTGATGCAGTCACTAATTTGTGTATCATATTTCTTAAAAATTGGACGCCATGTGCCGTTGCACAAGCAGATTTGCAGGGAAAACTGCATGAATTTGCGGCTATCCTACCCATCTTTTCCAAACAGTTGCTTCACCATCTTTCACCGACTGCGCAAGTCGTGCCCATTTCAATATCCGTGACACTTCCTCCATCTCTTGCAGAGCATCAGTGTTCTTCCAGGCATTCAGAAGCCCAACATCTTCGTGAAAAATCAGCTCCCGAAGTTTCCTGTTGAACTTGTTGGTGTCTCCAATCTTCTTCAAGATCTCCTCTTTATCTTTCTGGCGACTGGCAGTCATGTTTTCGACCTTGAGGTCTTGTAGGGTGTACTGTCTTCTTGCGGCTAATGCCTCCTTGTTGCGGATCTTCAGGCACTGGGGCATTCCCATGCGATTAGCTGCAGCGATTTCGGCGATACACCACGCTCTGTTGAACAAGTCCATCGACGCATCCACAGCCACAACCTGTGCAAAGGAAGGATTGTTGCGTGACAAGAATTCTATCATGTCATCGAATTTGTTCATTTCGCAGTCAATGCTCTCACCATAGATGTTCAACGGAGGAGTCTCATTGAAGATCTTTTGCGCAGCGCAGGGGCAAATCGGATGCGGGATCATTGTGACTGGATCCACCTCTTTTGTGGGATTCGATCCGCAAATGCCGATGTGCTGATTCACTGCGAAGGCACAAATCCAGTACGTCTTCTCAAGACATCCATGCTCCATGAGCATCTCTGCCAACACCTGGGCACCTCTGTTGTCGGACAGCATCTCGGCCACCATTTCAAATTTGTGCTCCTCCAAAGCATCTGCAACCACACTGGCGACTAAGTCTCGAAATCGGTTCGACCAGTTGTGAGTGACCATCTTCGTTGGCACCACCTGTGCCTTTTGGTTGATCGACTCTGCGTAGGAACAACCCGATGACGATGTCAGTGGGATGATGGCCAGTCTGACAACGTCGTTGGTCGTGTGAAGCTCTGGCTTGAAGGAAACCATCACGGTGTCACCCAGCTGTCGATAGAAGGACATGATGTCCTGCAAAGTCATTCCCCGACAGGCGAGTTCTTCTGTCTTCGCCTCCCAGTCTGCTCCTTTGTCGTTTTTCTTCTGCTGTCCAAGGCAGGGTGCGAGCCGACACCAGCGGAAACAGCACCTTCTCTTGCAAGTCAACTTCCAGCCGAGAGGAGGGGGAGATTCCCTGCATCCTATCAGATGAAAGGCTCCAGAGAACAGAATGACACCAGCTACGTTCGCCATGCTGCTTACACACTGTCCAGTCACAAGTAGCGCCCACTGATCTATGCCATGAAGTGAGTGAAAAAAAATGCATTCCATCAATGTGAAGGGCACAACGAGTGCTGTGAGCAGGCCAACCACAAGGCCGAGAGTGTGCAAGAGAATTCTTCGCAAGCTTGTCTGCAAAGGACTCGTAGCAAGCGTTCTTCCGTGATTCCTCTCAAAACGAACGGATCGTTGCAATAGATAGGTACATCGACACAAACTAGCAATGACGAGGAGAAACCAAATCACAAAGCAACCGGGGACCAAACAAACAACCCACAGCGATGCCCAAAGGAAATGTAGTGAGTTCTCTTTGCATGCGTCGCGTTCTTCCTCCCCATAGCCACTATAAGGTGCGTTTTGGCAACTTTGAAAGGTCTGCAATGCCGAAAGCAGCAAAATGCTGCTTGAAAGCATCAAGCACACTTGTAGCCAAAATGATCGTGCCAAACACTTTCCAAATTTTGGGCGATTCAAGGCAGGCCAAATCTGATGCAATCGGTGTTGAGCAAGGTATTGTAAGGAGACCAGTTCACCAAGCAGAAAGATAACCCGTAGCGCCCCCTGCACATGGACTCTGTGCTCATCTCCTCCGATGTTTGTGTATAGCATCACGACCAGGAAGTGAATCATGATGAGACCCTGGAGCCAGTTCAGCATCAAGAAATATGAAGCCATCAGGATGTGCGACGTCGGTGCCGCAAGCCACATCCAAATAGCAGCCAAACCAGATAGCGCTGTTGATACGACAAGCGCTAAGGATCGTATGTCATCTCTGAGACGATACTCTGGACATGGGATCTCCATTTGGTATACCTCTCCGTCATCAACCCAACCAACGGAATATGAGTCTTTGCCTTTCACTTCCACAGGAATTGCCGAATCGAGCGCCAGCCAAATACTGAGAGCCACCACAATCAGCGAACAGCTGCACTGGAAGCATCTCCACTTCAGCCGATGTTGACATCTGCCAGGCTGGTCATCTCTGCAGCGCTTCCCTGGTGTTCCCGGTGGTTCACCGAGCTTCGCCGGTGTCACCGGCGGACTGCACTCGCGAGGCAAAACTGGAGGATTCGTCATGAGCTGCAACCGGTCGGTTTCGCCGCTGAGTTTTGAGTGGAAAAATGCATCCTTTAAGCATTTATTGGTTGTTTACCATAGCCATTCATCATAAACATGCATGAAAACCATAACCAGTCACCAGAATCATAACCAATCAGCGTAACCTTAATTACATTCATTGATCATAACTGATCATAACCACAACCATGGCTGTTCATCGTTCTTAACTATATCTATTTGTTATCATTGACCATCAAGAAAAATGACATAACCATTACCAAAACCATCCCCAACTCCATAACGATAAGCATCCAAGCACAACCATAACCACAACTCCATTCATCATTTTTAACAACACAAACCATAACCATCCAACCATAACCATCACCGCAACACCATTCATCATATAGTTGGTATATCCCCTACTATTATTGCTTATCATCTCCTATTATTAACCAACCATTAGCTAGTTGGCAGTGGGTCAAAACCCTGTATCCTTGGTTCCCCCATCATTAACCCTTGTTTTCCCTATTGTTTTGTTGGCGAACTTATCCCCATTATTAGTTGATTAATATTGACCCATAGCTAGTTAACAAAGAAAACTTCCATCACCGCCATCACCGGGCGCTCCACCCGCTCCGCGCCTCGGTTGCTCCTGCGCCATTGCCCTCCCGCGGCCACCACCGTGAAGTGCGGCGGCACCGGTGCCGTGGCGAAGCTGCCCTGGGCCACGGTGAACACCGCGGGATCCTCGGCCAAGGGCAGGGAATCAGCGGCAGCTCAGCGGCTCCTCCCATGCCGTCAGTGACATGAATGCTATATGCAACGCATATTTTGATACGTGAATTATGTACAGTAGGTGGATATAGATATGTGTGTGTGTGTGCTATATCATTTTTAAAGACATATGAATGGGAACATGTGTATGTATTCTAGACTTTCATCCATACAAAGTAAGATAGGTATGGGACAACTAGCTGATCTCAAACCGCATTAGTGCGCTGGGGTGGGGCAAGGCGCCAAGTATGGGCTGGTATTCATCCGGGGCATTTACCACAAACATCATCCGACCGCTGCTGATAATCGAGAAAAACAACAATAAAGAAGAACAGAAACATTTCCGAAAAAAAAAAACAAAAAGCATGGAAAAGAGCACAGTTCACATGTAGTGATATCACCCAAACTTGAGCTGCGTAGTCCAGCTTTCAGCACTCACAAGTTGGGGACACTTGAAGCCATCAGGGCGTCCAAAACCCGTCAGCGTCCACATCCCCCAAGGTATCCAGGTCCCGTAACCCCCCGGATGTGTCGCCATCCAGGTCTCGTTGGTCGCTTCCACGGCAATTCCAATGGGCGCTCCAGGTCTCTGCTGGACATCCGTCACGCCTCCATCCGTCGCGTTGAACAGGGATGCAACATCCTGAGCTGAGCCAATGCCGATGTTCCAAGGTTTTCTCAGCCAGATTTGCTCACCAGAATTCTGAGCTAAGAGCAGGAGTATGGCCGATCTTGGTTATATAACCCAGATTCTTCCAACGTTGCTGCCTTTTTGAACGATTCTTGGTTATAAGCAATAGCCAAGATTCTTGGCGAGCGACCAATTCTGGCAATGTAACAATCTTCATGCATCAAGCTGGTTAATGAATTTACCAGGCCACCAGAATATCCCCAAGTTATATATCCGCTGATGGAGCATCAAGTTTATCTTGAATTCCAATGGACCTCTTTGCTGATAGTTGGCAACTACTCATGGGCATGATATTCACAAATGCCCGGTCACCAATTTAAGAGGGTGCATCAACAAACCACCATGGCAAAAGGACGGGCAAGCTACTTCTGGCAATAATCGATAGAAGAGGTATTGGGTTCCCCAAAACTGAGGCCGATGTAGCTATCGACTGCAAGTATTCTTCTGGTGTTCTGACAACTGCAAACTACAATTTGTGACGCTGAGTGCAACTAGCAATCAGTGCATCAACCAATCAATGGGTGTCAATATCGAACATATCGTCCAAACCTCCGGAAGTTGTGAGATTCTCGACGTTGTAGGTTTGGGGGGCGAGGCCATCAACCAGAATCACGTCATCAGCCAACGTGAGTAGGTTAATCATCAACTCGAAGCGTCAATAACCTGTGGATCATAGCAATGAAATAATATTGGCGACGTCACCAAGATTAAGGCTAGACAAAGTGAACCCAGCAGCAAAACGTCGCTGTTGCGTGTGTTTTGGCATCAGCTAATAGGTGTCCCTGTTGGGGGTGCTTAACGTGCTACACCCTTGCTGTTCACATCCCTTGCTACCTCTTGCTGTTGGGATGGGTGAACTCTACTCCCCAAAATCCCCAAGTCACCGACATTGGCTCGTGGCTCTTCTTGCTACATCCAGCTCTAAGCCAATGTTCACATCTTTACCGTCTCTGGTTCCCTCAAACTGTTGTGCTAGTTGTACCAATGACCGGTCCCTGTATCTCAGGGCCAGCTCATCACACAGGACCGGTCCAAGATCAATTCGTCGCAGCTGATTAGTCTACAAGGAGAGCCACAGCAGACAACATTGACCAACTGTGATATAGATCCATAGTGTTAGACTCTGGTAAACTAATCTGGAAGTGGAAAATACACCATTTATAGCTGGCTTACCGACCTATAAAAAGGATTGACTTTTGGTTTCCAGGTCAGGGACTGCCAGGGTGCAACAAACTATGCCTATATGATGGCAGATCAGCAGCTACTTATGCTAAGCGGTAGCTGACTAACAGCTGGATCTCCTACTGCAGAACTGGCTGCTCAAAAGGATCACCTGCCCCAAAAATGAAAAATGACTGCGGAATCGCTAAAAAAAATGAATCATAAACCAGCATCTCCTCACCAACCATAAAGGTACTATGACCAACTAACCACTAACCACTTCACCAACTAACCACTACCCTCTGGTGAACCAACCTGGCAAAGCAGAATCCACCATTTTTAGCTGTGTATTTTTGTTTCCCTCCAAAAAATGGTGATTTTCAGATTGCCAGGTTAGTTCACCAGAGGGTAACCATGACCAACTAACCACTAACCACTTCACCAACTAACCATGACCTAACCTTGACCAACTAACCAACTAACCATGTCCAAATAGCCCGTCGTTTCCGCCACGAGACCTCCGATGTCAAGGGCACGTTGTACCACCGCAGCTCATCAAGGTCCAGATATCCATCCGAGGCGGCACCTGGCAGTGCCGCCGCCCACCCACAGGGGTGTTGCAAGCCCAGTAGCTGGCAAAGATTGGTGGCTAGCAGGCTATCATCAACATATATGGTTATGATATGGTTATGATATGGTTATGATATGGTTAATTATATATGGCTATATACGGCTATATACGGCTATATATGGTTATATATGGCTATCATTATCATCAAAATCGGTATCAACATATAAGGTCCAAATATATATAGCTATCATTGTGGCTATCATTGTGATCAAAATAAATCATATGACTATCATTATGGTCAAAATCAGTAGCAACATATGCGGTTATATGTGGTTATCATTCATAATGATAGTGCATGAATATCGTCTTGAATTCACAACAATGGGAACAATACCATCAACAAGAATGATTCATTATACTCTATCCCGTCACTATGCTTGGGTAAGCCCAGCACCCGCTCCTGTCGAGGAACTGGGCCCTTGCCCGTCTCGGTGACCCGCCTTCGTCAAATGATGCTGAGACTCGCCCGGCACATGTGAGAGGAAGCGATGCCATGTTGAGAACGACGCCAAGACGTTCGTAGGCCAACATGCCGTCCACGTAGAAGCGAAGAGTGCCGCTCATACTGCAGAGTGGGAAACGTGAAGATGTGGCCACTTTTCGGGTATCCAAAGTTTGTGTATAGTTGTGAACAAGAATTTAGATGTATGTTTCTTTCAAGTTTTTGTGCAACAGTACATCCCAACCACCTCGGAAATCCACCTACACAACCACCCAGGGTTGCCCACTCCGAGCAACCAGCTTGGTACAACCATTCGGTGAACTGGCCGCCGGGACCCAGCCTGCCACCATAGACCACTGCGATGTGTGTCCACTCTCCGGGTGTGACCACTCCACCAGACATAGCCTGGCAGAATCATGCAGCTGCAGCCTGGACAAAGCCAGGGAAATGTAGCACAAAACCACGTGAAAAAAGGGATGATAATAGCAATTATCAATTATTCAATGACAGAAACTAAAAATGAATTAACAATAACAATTAACAATTGACAATGATGATACGCGAATGAGTAATTAACTAAACAATTAATCAATACGCGAATAGAATTAGTTAATAACAATTAATAATTGACAATGATAATGCAGTATATTTCTATAATTGATAATATGTTTATTATTGACTAATGCAGTAATAACAATTAATAATAATCAATGATAGAAACTAAAAGTGATAACAGTATATAATGTAGTGACTGGCTAATCATTCACAACCGGATAGTCATGCTGTACTAAGCATGCCAACAATCCAAGTATCTTTTTTGTAGAGGCATCTTCTGCAGCTGCTAATCTTGCGCCAGACTACAGGTTTCTTGCGCAAAAATGCAAACAGTTGCTCGACAGTCGTCCGAGCCCATTTTTTGCATAACCAAAAAATGCAACGCAAAATTCAGGCATTTCAGCCAGGACTTGCGAGTCTAAACCTTGCACCCTTTGCCTCAGCAAAAACGCCAGAGATCTACAGGACGCCAACCCAACCAACCCAGCAGACCAACCGCACGGCCGGTGCCATGCCCCGTTCCGGCGCAGCCTCCGGCTCTGCGCCGGGTCCAGCTTCTTGATGCAGAAACGGAGCGCCATCCAACCAGGGAGCGGTGGCCAGACCTACGCAGGAGCGTACAGTAAGCATCGCTACCACCAGGAAGTAGGCATCATGTTACAGGTGGTTTTTCACAGAAGGGGGCCCAACAAAATGCTTGGTTTGTTACTAAATGACTATTAACGGATGATTTGGGGGGGTCCCCTTTTTTGAGAAACCATCATATGGCTAATCATCATGAAGTTTCACTTGTAACACTGCATCATAAAATGTTATGTCATGAGCATTGTCCAGCATGTATATTATATCACTATCATTCAGGAGGATTGTTTCATGGTAAGTGAACTACAACATATGATAACTAAGAGTCAACAGTTGTGTATGGTTTTCCTGGTTTTCCTGCAATAGTGGTTCCGCACGGCAACAATGGCAAACAATCGCCAACACCTCATCAGCACCTTCAACCAGCCCCATGTCTTGATGCACTCCACTATCTAAGGTAGGGCTGAGCTCAACCTCCCAGCCGTTGCAGCCACTTGCACAGCTTGTTGTGTGCCCTGATGCCATTCGCAAACTCAAGGCTTTTCCACACTTCTAAGGGTGGACTGTGATACACCTCATCTCTTCCAGGTTGGTTTCCCAGAGGATAGTTTCAACTCCATCACAGACTCACCATTCACAGAGTCAGCTATGCTCCCCAAGCCACCCAGCGAAAGAGCTGGTTTTGGATCACAGTTCCCTCCCAAAAAGCGCTCCGCCTATCTCCACTTCGCCATCTTCCAACACTCCATTCGCATCGGCGACACCGCAGATCGTATACCAACCAGCCTTCCTTGGTCCATGGTGATGTTGCAACCGGAAACTTGGATGCTTCATGGTGCGGTTGCTCCACCATGGGTCAGGGTGTACCTCCAAAGCCTTTTCTTGTCACCAGAAAACGCTGGTTGCTTGGAGGAAAGAGCTACAGCACGATCTGACGTAGCGGAAGCTGTGTGTGTGTTTCCGTATGTAGCCCTCAAAACTGGCAACCCTGTTATTCAAAATGACAACAATCAACTGTGATCTTCTGGGTGCTCGTTCATGTGCTCCAAAAAAAGACTATCTCTCATAAACTCTGTACTGATGATCAATCACCTTGTTAATACATGGCTAGTCATACATGCTTAGCTAAATGTCATATTAGTAATTTCAAGATATCAATCACATCAAACACGATGATATCTGAGTAACTTTCGTGACATTAATCATTTGTGATCATATCTGCTTAATGACATCTGGGTCACATGAACTAATTACCCACTAGTTGCTTAGTATTAACCCCATACCAGCACCATATTATAGGAACCCATGGCCTGATTTATAAGTTGGTCAATGCCAACCATATCACCCAGCTTCTCAACCAGGTATCAACCATCGGCTCATCATTCATCGTCAGCAACCATCAATGAATGCCGCATCTATTATCTGAGATCTGGTTCATCACCTGCTTTGTCGTAGCGGGTACCCTGGTTCTCCCCTTCAATTCTCATGCAACATCAATAAATCATCATCCATGAAGCTGTCAACCAGCTTATCAACCATGTATCAGCCAGATATCAACCATGTATCAACCAGATATCAACCATGTGCCAACCAGATATCAACCATGTATGAACCATGTATCAACCAGCTTATCAACCAGATATCAACCAAATTATAAACCATCTGGGTTTGTCCAAGAAGAATGTATCCCTAGAGTTGGTTGATTTCCCCATTCGTAATGGCCAACTGAACTTGGATGGTTAGCATGTGCCACCATGGCGACAAGGAAACCCAGATCATCCATCTCAAAACCATTCAGAACCATCATATGCCATTATTAATCCTCATTGTAAACCATTTTATATAATTAACCATTATCAACCATGTATCAACCCTTATAGGGCCACCTATAAAACCTTTATAGGGCCAGGTATCAACCAGATATCAACATCTGGTAAAAAAAAACCTTATTATAAAATCTGGTTTTTACAAAATCTGGTATAAAACCTTATAAAAATTTTATAGGGCCTTATAAAAAACCTATAAAAATCTGCTCGAAACCAGCCGCCGGGGCCACGTGTTTCTTTTGCGTGTCCAGGTGCTCGGTGCGAAGCCACAGCACCAGCGTCCATGCCTGCGACGCTTCCATGGGAGCACCTTCCGGCAGACCTGGGACGGTGGTGGCAGTGGGGGTTTGCAAAGGAAGGGGTCAAGAAGCTGGGTTTATAGTGGTTAATGATAGTGGTTAATAGTGGTTAATGATGGTCATTTATAATGGTTAATGATAGCGGTTAATGATGGTTAATGATGTGAAATGATGGTGAATGGTGGTCATTTATCATGGTTAGTGATGGCTGATGATGGTTAATCATGGTTTCTAATACTGGTTAATGATGGTTATGAATGAGAATTAATGATGGTTAATGATGGTTATTATAAATTGATGATGGTGAAATGATGATTATTTGATCGCTGATGGTTGATGGTGGTTGACTACTGGTGATTCTTTATCGGTGAATGATGGTGAATTCATACTTGACCGTGAAAAATGATGGTTCATTGATAATGATATGTTGATTCATTGCTGTTCGTAATCGTGAATGATGGTTATTTGATGATCAATGATGCTTGTTTGATGGTGATTCGATGATCAATGATGGTCATTTATCATGGTTAGTGATGGTGAATGATGGTGGTTGGTAGTGGTTGGTGATGGTTTATAATTGTTTGATGGTTATTTGATGGTTGGCGGTTGGTGGTGGTTGATAGCCGCTGGTTCATGATTCCATGATGCGCGGCTGCAACAGTCGCAGCGCAGTGTCGAAGCTCACAGGCGATCACAGACTGATAGCCAGTGGTGTTTTTGTTTCAACCCAGCGGTAAGCAACCAACCAGCTGGTGCAGGATTTCCTCCATCAACAGTATTACGAAGAAGCTGTATCTAACAGAGCTGAAGAAGCCACGTGCTACTTGTTACTAGTTGATTCAAGTTGATCACAACTTGAGTTGATTCAAGTGTAACGACTGATGAACAATGTCTATTGATAGACTGTTATTACAGTTATTACTGATAAGAACTTGTTGTCAAGTCTCACTATCACCAGATCATTCTTCAACTGTCGTTGTTGATCTTTGAGAATGAAGCAATCAAGATATGTTTCATATATAAAACATTCTCAACCATCATTAAGATAAATGAAACTGGACTAGACATGATTGAACAGTATCAGCATCACTCACCCGTATTCACCATTCACTATGAGGGTGCCATTTGAGTTGGCAATCCCGTTCACCAGTAGTTACCTTCTGTCAAATTAATCCGGAAGCTCAGAATTGCATTGTTTATACATAAGCCACTACAATTGGTGGATTTTGCCATTTCCAGCCCAGAGACTACGAGAGTGTAGCCATTTGACGACCACTACCAGCCGATATCTCAGTTCGCCACATCTTAGTTGAGCTATTATAATTGCTCACTTACCATTAATACCACCAATAGTGAATGTGTTGCTAATGTTTAGTGGCTATAGTCTCACTAATGAATCAGTAATGGCCAATTATAGCCAAACTATAGTTCTATGGCCAAACTAACTTACTAATTCAACCAATTGTGGTTTACCATTGCAAGTTAGTTATTTCGCCATTATCGTTGGCCATGATCCTCTTCTATTCCCCATTTTGACCGCTTAGAAGCCCTACAAAAGGCCAGAAATCCCCATGCACCACGACTCGCCACCAGTGCTCCTCCAAGGTGCTCAACGAAGCTCCAGCACTGAGGCGGGTAGCGGAGCCCCATTTGCCGTCAGATACAGACTCCACCGTGCCTCCGGGCGGCCAGTCCGATCCCATGGAGCCAGCGAGCCAAGGCGTGACAAACTCACTAAGCATCATAGGGATGGCTGAGATAACCATAAAAATGATGAAAAATAGCTAGATATAGCTAGTCTCTGCATCACAAGAACTATTATGACATGAAAAACTCACGAAGCATCATAGGAATGGTTGATACCATCGGATAAATTGTCTAATTGCTGATAACCAAAACCATCAGATAGTCAACAAGATGCCTGAGTCATCTCAACCATCAGAAAAATAATCTACTGATGACCATGGGAATGATGAAGGATAAGTATCAATAATCATAAGTTAATTCCAGAACCATCACAGGAATAATTTACTGACAATCATCGAAATGTCTTGGTTGATGGCGATGTGGTGCAAGCAAAATGCTTCAGCTCACCAACGACGAGGTTGACACCCAACTGACTTGTAATGCTGAAGGGCGAATCACCAGTCAACGATACCAACGGTAGATCCATATCAAAAAACTACCGTTGGATTAACATGGATTAGTCATGTAAGCATGAATACTGTAGGTGGTGATTTACCATCAAGGGGGCTCATGGAACTGTTGAGCACCCCTTTAAGAGTCAACACCAGCACTGCTTGCTGATCGGTAGTTCCGCCCGACCTGCATAGGTTCCGCTTCTCGAGCCGACCACATCCACGGTGCTCAGAAGCGATGGGTCATCATTCAAGGGCAAATAGCTCTCAAGGCCTAGACCGAGCGAAATGGTTGAGGCATCAGGGATGATAACCAACCTCTGCCGGCCTCATGTGGTGACGATAAGAAATGCCCAAGATTTACAGGTTTCTTCACGTGGAGATCACCAGAGAAGATCCATCAAGGCAACTTGAATACCTCCAGATGTACCCACGCTGCTGTCCAAAACTCTGCAAGTCAATGGCATGTGGGGCCTACCGCATTAGTCCGTAACGCTAGGGCCGTTTTAGAGGATCATCACTGCACGATGGATGGTTCATGGATGGTTCATGGATGGTTCATGGATGGTTCATGGATGGTTCATGGTCACTAGTCACTAGTGCTTACTAAGTTTGACCAACGGATTGGCAATACTTGATGGCCAACAACAACCAACAGCAAAAGCCAACAACAGTATGGGTGTGTAGAAGTTCAAATGATGGGATTCTGCTACAACAGTTCACCGGGAGATCCGTGTTTATAAAACCTCTAAGTCAGAAAGCACAAGCCTTCTGTAAAGTCATTGGCCATCAAAAAGCACCAGGTTGTTGATTATATCCTTACTCATCAACAGTTCTTGGCAATCACTAACCGCACATCAGCAACCATCATTCAGCAAATCAACCATGTACCAACCATCAACCACACACCAATCACACACCAACCATCAACCATCATACCAAGCATCAACCATCATATCAACCATCTGCCATCAACGGCCACTCCTGGCGGCAGGCCTGACGGGGCCCCTTCCCTCCCCGGCCTTGGAAGCCCAGGAAGCCCTTGGCCATGTCCAGCATGGGCTGCGAGCAGTTGGCCCCGCACTGCACCCCGGCGCCCAACACGATGGTGTCGCCACTGCGGAGGCCCAGTTCTCCCAGGCCGCCACCCGAGGAGGTGCTGCCCCCGGCCCGCCCCCGGAGGGGGTGCTTCCTGGAGCCGTTGTGGAAGGCCGATGGATGGGTCGAGGTTGGCTGATGAATGGTGGGGCCCAATGGTGGGTTGGCGCCTCAACTTGTAGCAGATTGTGGGCTGATGAAGGACAAATCGTGGGCGAAATGAAGGACTAATTAGATCATTGAGAGTGAGTTGATGGTCCCTGATGCTGAACGGTCTGATGTTGAGGAGCTGATAAGCAGCTGGAGTGGTCGGTCTACCAGTTGTGGTATACTCAAGTGTGTAAACTAGGCTCTGGGTGGCTGTGAAAAAATTGAAGACGTTGATTCAATTTATCAAGCTCCATTGCCAGCCTTGACCATTGTGATACCTCTGACTTCCAAGGGTTACCCAGAGGGTACTGACTCAGCGTTGGCAAGCAGGATTCGATCCACTCTCGGAGAATATCTATTGTGATCAAAAATGCAAGGAAAGGAAAGTAGCATTGTACTAGCATATCAGAGCTTCAAATGATACTGATATACTCTTGAATCATACTCCTAGTATATAGTTTTGTGAAGATGCCAACAAGGCTTCGCGCTTGGGGATCATCAGAGATTGTAACGGAAGACCACCAGGTCAGTCGGCACCCGGGTCTCAGATGTTCAACACGAAAAGTCAGGAACAACGCCGAATGCGTATCTGTTGAAGGGCTGATAGATTTTCATGATTGGCTAAAAATCATAATGGAAACACTGGTTATATGATTAGCCATTATCAAATGGGTTGATAGATGTTCATGATTGTGGCTCATAGCTAATTATGTTCTTTCAAATGGATATCACGAACTCACGTACCACAGCATGGAACCTTCCAGGTCCCAGTCTGGTGGCTTGCCTGTTCATATCAATCACATTGAATGGGTGTCTGCAGATGTACCGTTATCTGTCCTCACAAATGGTCTTCAGCAGTCATTATCCCTTCGCACGCACCTTTGTTAGTGAGCATCATTTACCAATGCTGTTGATGATTGTTGTTTGCCCCAAAATATTCATCATAGACCGCCATTGAACACCATGACACAGTACTGCAGAATATTAAACCGGATAACGAACCATTCTTAAACCAGTAACCATCAACCATAAGTTGGTTAATTCACGACTCCTGAACCATTCGTCAACCAGGTTAACAATATCTAAAACCAGTCAATCAAAGATTCCTAAATGAGTTAGTAGACTGGTTGAATATATGGCTGTGGGTCAAAACCCCGTTCCCCTGGTTCCCCACTATTAACCATTGATTTCCTCATAGTTTGTTGGTTATTACCCCCTGTTATGGTTGTTTGATATTGACCCATAGCCATATATTGTTCACCTGGACCATTCATCAACCAGGCGAACCATCATGGACACTGTCCTCAGCCGCACCTTCGAAGCTGAGTCGTAAGCCCGTCGAAGTAGTCTCAACCGCTCGCAAAGGAACCGAAGCACAGTTTTCCTCGGTTCAAACCCCGGCGATGGTGCAGTTGGTGATGACTGATCATGGTGAATGTGGGTGAATGGTGGTTGATCATGGGTAAATGATGGTCAATTTGCCAATGGATTCATTGTTAGTAATAATGGCAAATCAAAAGGTTAGATGATGGTTAAATGAGGGCGAAATGATGGTTGACGTTGATTAATTGATGTTGATTAATGATGGTAAATAACTATATGTTTTGGTCAGGGCTATTGGTGGTTAGTAATGATTCACCATTGGATAATGATGGTCAATGATGGCTAATGATGGTCCCTGCAGGAGCAACAACAATGGTCCATGACGGTTGAGAATGGTCACTTATGTTTAAAGATGGTTTAGGATGATGGCAAATATGGTCGTTGTGATGGTGAGTGCTGATTCCGTTCGCGGTTGAGATCATCGACAGCGATTGACTTCGTGCTTACTGATGCTTGGTGATGTTTGCTGATGATTGAGTGAATGATTGAACTGCTCAATGGCATGATTGATAAATACTCAAGAACTAAAGCAATGGCAGCGCAAAGCACTGACGCTTGTGGGACCGCTTGTTCCACCGGTGATGGCTTGGAACACCAAGGATGGTACTTGGGTGACCAGGCATGGATCTACGACCAGTCGTTGCCAACAGGATCCCTGTTGAGAGGTCCGCCTCTTGGGATCTTTTTTCGTCGTGGCCGTGGGTTAGTCACCAATTGAGCTGGTCAGTTCAATATCGACCCCAGCAATCCCCATGGAGCCTCAAGCTTTCAGAAATGCCCTTGGGGTCCCAACAAACTTGCTATCCTACAACCATCAACACGGCTCCAACAGCTCTAAAAGCCAAGGTGGTTCAATCCGCATTTCGCAGATTGCAGCGAGTGATCGACAACATGGTGATCACCATTGTAGTGATAAGTGAAAACCATTTTTGCTGGTGAGAATCATGATCATTCGCCATTATAGTAACACCGATGGTACTGGATACTCTGCATGAACCAACGATTGAGCGGTGCCGATTTGATCTGCAACAGTCAAACACACAGGACATGAGAAGTAGATGGATGATGGACAACTACTGATGGATAGCTAGGTGAAGATGACTGATGGATTAAGTGGTGGATAAATGCTGGTTCGCTGGTGGCTTCCCAGCAGAATGCACGAAGAAGGACTCGGGACAGCTACACCACCATGATTTCAGGGTTTGAGATCCCTGCAGGGACAGCCACAACTATCAAGTACTTGTACATTCAATCTTGATATGCGACTACAGAGCGGCAAATACATCGATGTCGAGCAATCATCCATGTTGCTACAACCTAATTTGAGATATCACTAACTCACTCACAGAGTCACAACAAGGCGGAAAAGAATAGAGACCTTCAGGTGAGTGATTTAGTTAGATCTTACGAGTAACAGTGATATCAATGATATCCTTTCAAGTTCAAGCTACACTCTGGTGATCTAACATGGCAATGGAAAATGTCCATTTCCAATAGGTAAGTAATCTACAAATGGTGGATTATCAATTGCTATGTTAGATCACCAGAGTGTAGCTCTGGATCACTCATTGAAGAACCGATAACCTTGAAAATCTGGTTGGTGGTGAGCTGTCCTTCCCAAGAATAGCGAGCATTGAAGCCATCATCCCACTTGCTATGGTTGAAAATAAGCAGAATATGCGAAACCTTTGGTAATAATGTTCCATTATTAGTTGCTATGGTTTGATATTATTGCCAACTATGAATCAGAAACCATTGGCACTAGAAACAACTATGAATCAGAAACCATTGGCAATAATATCCATGTGAGTGTGAGTTATTTACACTAGAACAAAACACTGATAGGGTAAAAGACAAACAGTATCCGTCAATTTGTCCAATTTACCCGCTAGTGCCCCGCAATGAAGTATTCAAAATAATGTCCAAACCATTGACGATTCAGGACCATTATATAACGATTGCTGCCTTAATAAACCATTTACATAGCCATTACCCTTTTCTGAATGAACAATCGACAATCATCCACCGGTATTAAATTGACTATTGATCATCAATATCAACAAACGTCAATGAAACATTAGTCCATTGATGAACCATTTGGCAGTGGGTCAGTTCACCCCGTACCCCTGGTTCCCCTATCATTAACCAGGCTGTTTCCCTATGGTTTTGTTGGTGAACTTATCTCCTATGAAATTGGTTGGTGAACTGCTTGACCCAGCTCGCCATTACTCATTGATGGTCAACCATTGCCTCAACGAAAGATGGCCCGTGCCGGTGGCCCTCCCTTTGCAGCCAGGGTGTCATTCAACTCATCACATCTGACCCTTGAATCTGCCAATGTGCTGGTGCGCATTAGCCCGCTGTTCCTGAGAGTGTTGGAAGATCATGAGGAATGATGTTACTGGTTGGACTTGACAAGAAAATTGAGTTGATGATAGTTACTGGTTATAGCTTGTGTTGTTACTTGACAAGTAAGGATTCAGAATGGTTGATGAAGTGTTGATGATAGTTACTGGCTATAGTCGGTTAGCGGTCGACGAACAATGATGACCAATCATAATGGTGAATGGTTCGTAAATAGTCATGGTTCATGGTTTACTATTGTTAGATTGAAAAATGGTACGCAAATCTTATGGGTTCACCATGTTTTGGATCAAGACTCACTTGAGCCAAAATAAACAGGTCCCTTTGAAATGATATGTGCAGACCCAAGCCTTCCAACCTGATGCACTATCGCAATCGTTGCTAGCTACAATTGTATAGGCGACGTAAATAATGATGGTTGGCAATCGTGAGAATGGTTGACAATGGCATATGATGGGTTTTCATGTTTGATTGTGATTGATTGATGATGTGGATGGTGATGATGACTTGTGATGATTAACCAATGGCAGTGACTAACAATGATGACTGATGATGGCCAACAATGATCACCATTGTAAATCAGAGTGAGCACTGGTTTGGCAACCGCTTCACCCAACAGTTGAAGCTCGGTGGGGGATATCCGAGTCGTATCCCTATGGTGATGTGATATTTCCTGACCAGAGGATGTATCAGGTAAGTGTAGCGGCTGACCCCTGCTGTCTTCTTCACCAGGCACCACCAGGGGGTATCACCACCGGATCCCTTGGTTTTGGCAGTTGGTAAACAGCAAGCCCATCGTTCACATTCTTTTACTCTATATATATTTGGTGGTTTCTCAAAAAAGGAGACCTCAAAAATGGTTGGTTTAACAATACACAATGATTGATATGGGATGATTTGGAGGTACCCCTATTTTGAGAAACCTCCATTTCTGTTTCACAGAACCAGCTGACAACTTCGGATCAACATTGATAATCAAGTCAGAATCGTCAGCACCAGCTAGCAACTACTGGATGGTCTATACCTTACGGACTAATAATTACCCTACGTGGCTCAGAAATATACTAAAATTCTGCTTCCCAACCCACGTCCCCTCCAAGTCTCGCAGTGAGCAGCGTGCTCTCGCACAAGGGATGTCCATTGATGGGATCTTCGTTGGTCCGCAAGCACAGGCGTTCCGGAGACGTGAAGCTGTCGCAGCTTTGGCTCTCCAGGATCAAGCGCAGCATGTCGCCGTCCTCCAGATTCAACCCCTGGTACTCGAAGCGGAAGGTCCTCAGGGTGGGCAGCAGCCAGTATTGGTTCGGCAGGG
>VSDK01007782.1:379167-388940 GCA_009767595.1 Symbiodinium kawagutii | reverse complement strand
GGGAGGGCCGGGGGGGTGGGCCCCAGCCAGTATTGGTTCGGCAGGGGCCCGGCAATGACAATGGCACCCACTGGTACCCAGTAGGGACTGCCCAAGCAGGTTTGTTCACCATATTCGTCCAAATCTCCCAAGTTGGGACAGTAGCAGACCACCGCAGTGACCACAGATGGAAAGGCGATGCTTTTGCCAAGTTCGCCACCATCAAAGACCACTTTATCTCCGCGCACGGTGCCCGAGTATTCTGAGGCATTGGAACGTGTCAGGCCGGTGACTTGTAAGGGACGACTCTTTTGACAGGCTTCTCGGGTTGAACTGTCCTGGGGAAGGCCATCAACATGGATCCATGTCCCGCCATGAGTGGGGACCATAGCTGTTGGTTCGGTTCACTTTGAGACGGCGTCTTGGGGCATGGCTATGGATACACCAATTATACCTAAACTTCGAAGCAAGGGTTATCAACCATTGTTAATACCTGACCCGCAAGATACACCTAAACAACAACTGAAAAGAACAACAACCACCTCCTTGGACAAACAAAACTGAGGCCCCATCCTCTGTAATCACAAAGGCCGCCAGGCGGATACCTCCTCCGGTGGTCAGGCCCACCACGTTTTCAGGGTTTCGATATGGAAGAAGCGACCTGGACATTGATATTTGCCCCACTTGACCAACTTGGTTGGGAGGAGTAGAGCCAGTAGAGCTGGGCAAAGTTGAGGATGAAGCCAGTGAGGCATCCAGAACTGCCACTTGGCCCACCTTGAACCAATCACTTTGGTTGTTGTTGATGTCAGGGTTGAAGCAAATGTCTAACCAGTTCCCTCGCGGTACAAAGGTGGGCCAGTTGGGAAGTGTGTAGCCCTCCGTGGGCCGAAAACGCTTGAGATCTGACCTGGGTCCGCCGTCCAGCTCCGCAGCCTCCGACGCCTCAGGCAGCAGAAAGGTCTCGTGTTGCGCGTGGCGACACCGATGCTGCGGGTGCCAGGCGGGGTAGGTGTCACTGATCCACGGCGAAGGTTGCCGTGCGAAGAGGATCCGAGAGGAAGCTTCGAAGGGGCAACCACCAGCAGGGCAGAAGACACAGGCGCCGAAGGGGATCGAGGCTAAGATTCCAGAGGAAGATGTTGTACATGCAAACTCACCAATGGGCATCACTGATGCTGTGAAGAGTTGGACTAGACCAAGTGGTTGAAAAAAGTTCGTCTGACCTTGTTCCATGTCACATCCCGAGAGCCCGGTACAGTAGCACACGGCATTGGTCCGAGCTTCACGGGCGGCCATTAAAGGCGCAGTTGGAGGCATCACCACACTGTCTTCTGAGATGAGTGGAAAGGATCGATTTCCTGCTGCATCCGCGGGAAGATGTGGGAAGTATCAAAAGGCATTCCTAGCCACCCTAGGGATGTCTATGTATGGAGCTACTGAGCTACTCCGATTTTGGGTTGGTGCTCGCCATATGTCAACCCCGTACGAAGAAACTCACGTGTTTAATCGCACCATAGCTTCCATCGGAGGTAAATCAGCTAGTTAACCAATGCTTTTTCATCACTTTTCTAAATCAGCTAGTCAACAATGGTAAATGTAACTCAAACCACCAACCAGTGGCTGTCCAACCACGATTGTTGCTTGCCATCCCCGATGGATTAAGCATTCTTCGCCATGGCTAAAACCACCAACCCGCGGTTTCTCACCGGAAATCACAGCTCCGAATCTTCCCACCTGTGCAGTCTGCCACACAGAACGCGTCGGCATCGGCTTCGGTGCTGGAGCAAAGAGGCACTTGGAAAGGCAGCGGCTCTCCATTGCCACTGTAGATGCCATCGATCCGCGCGGACCAGGAGATGTAGCCCAGCGAGCCCAAGACTCCTTGGCACTGGTGGCTGGTGCAGCTGATACGTGACAGACTTGGAAACCCACGAGTTGATTCCCATAAAAACGCATCAGAAAAACTTTTGACCGTGGTCAATCATATCAAAACCCTACCCTTCCAGTTACCTTAATGGTGGGTAACTGACCCTAAACAACAATGGTAGAAACCAGCTGGTTACCTACCACAGAGGTAACTGGAAGGGGAGGGAAAACAACAACCAAATGATAAACAAACTGAACCAACCAAATCATGACTAAATGTGGGGCTCGCCTTCCTCTATCATGACATCAAAAACCTCAAAGGCGTTGCTAGTCATCACCTCGACTCCTAAGATTGGCAGTTCGCAACTGCCCAGGGCTGACGGAATTCCAAGCAAGGCATGGCATCGGAAGGTGCGAGCAGCCAAACAACCAGCATCCTGCAGTGCGCTGCTGGTGAGTTGGTCATGGCTGGCAAAATGATTCCAACATATTTATGGCTGAGTTGACCAGCATGATGCTGGTTGTTTGGTGCAGAATGACCAACTGCTTTATTGGCAAAAAGGCATGGCTGGCTGAGTTGATGCTCAACCAGTATTTATTCCAACAAAAGCTGATAGTTGATGGCCCATGAATTTAACGGTAATTCTTTCTTATGCAAATATATATATATAGACATGTTATTAGAATGATAGCTTTTGATATGACATATTAATCATGAATATAACATAATCCAGTATTATCCCAATAATGTTTCTGTGCTGTTTCTTTGCTTTCTTGAGGTTCAGTCCAATGTTTCGCTGTCTTCTGGTTGGTCATGTGGGTGACGGCTTGTGAACATCCCCAAATGACCAAAGTCTTTGTTGGGATGTTCACCTACCGAAAAATGGAGATTTCATTCCACAGAGTCAGCCGCCCAAACGAGATATAAACACCCTGCGCCCAACCTGGGATGGACCCATTTTTCATCACTCAACCTAATCTCATTGTACTCATTGTAGGTTGGTGATTTTCCTAATCTCCGAAATGGATACCATTGGGATGATTACATACCCATGTGCTCAAAAGCCAGGCTTTAGGGTGCGAAGTCCGCCCGAAAACCCTGACCAGCTTCAGGGGAAAACCCAGCCTGTAGAGACCATGACCTTTTAATTCACCATTCAGATGATTCAAGATGATCAAAACGATGGGATATCAAAATTATCACAAATATAATATAGCATAATATTCACCATTCAGTATTCTTTGATATTATGGATACCAGTTGGGATATTCGAACATTATGGATACCAGTGAACGAACCATCATATTTATTATGGATATCAGTTTGTGGATACCATATGATTGATACCATGACCAAAAAGGAAATGTAACCATGAAAAAATGGTTCAAGACGACATCCATAATGTTGCTAGCCAAAATCTTTTGATTTTTTCGCGAATGGTTTTCCAGGGTGGCAACAGGATCAGCCAACAACAAGACTAACCCACTGTCGACCCCACAGGCCTCACACGAACTGAAAATTCCTTCTGCTGTGATGGCAACACTGATGAGATCCACATGGTCTGTAGAGAAACTGCCATCATCGGAGTAGCACAACCGAGCCCTCCCAGCCGAGTTGAAGCGAATTGGAAGGCTCCAAATCGACGTGTTGGCCACGTTGGTCCCCTTGGAGTGGAGGGTTTCAACCCCCAAGGCATCGGACAACGGCGAGTCTAAGACCTCCGTATTGAGCTCCAACGAACTTCCGGGTGCACAGGCTCCGGCTAAAACGTCCTCTCTGGTCACTGAGGCATTGATCGCTTTGAAGCGAATATTCTCAGCATCAAAGACCGAAAGCATGGGAATTCGCAGGGAAATGCGAACGATGGGCTGACCAGCACTCACCGTGATGTTCTCGCCGTCCTCAGCACTAGCAGCCTCCCCATTCTCGAAGATGAAGCTGAGACCAGTGCCAGCTGGGAGGCGGTTGGTTACAAAGCCCTCCACCCGGATGAGAACATTCAACAGATCTGCACGTCCCGATCCATAAGATCCGTCATCGGTAAAACAAAGGCGATAGTCTCCTGCCAAGGAGCAGCATGACTTGGTAATCTGTAGTCATGATCCAAATCAGTCATGATCCAGATCAGTAATGATCCCGGTTTATCAGCAACACAAGTCCAGGTTTTTTCAAAACACTGAAATCTGGTAATGGTAGATCAGTAAACCACCAATGGTTGATCATCACCTGTTGATGAACTGAAGGGAAAAAATCAGGATCTTCCATTTTTTGCAGGTACTGGCTCACCCATGAAACTGTTCAGCACTAAACTCTCCTGCTTTAATGAATGTCACACCATCTGCAAGGTTCACGTTCAAAGTGGTTGTTCCAAGTGCTTGGTCGGCAGCCGCCCCAAAACGTGCAGACAGCGGAGATTGCACCACCTGATTGCTTACAGGACCGAGTTGATCGGGTGCACATTCGCCACTTTGAGCTTCCGACTGGGTGAGATAGGCAAAAACAATGCGCACACGCGCCTGATCAACATTAAAGAAATAACCTTGAGGAAGGCTCAAGGTCAACCCGAAGATGACTTCACCCACCAGTAGGTCTAGCTGACCACTGTCAGCTCCGGAGGCTGTTTTGCTCCCTTGGAGTTGAACACTGATGCCAGTACCCACTGGAAATGTCGATGTTACAAATGGGTCAAAGATCTGCAACCCCCGTGGCGCATTGGAAACGGAGGAAGCACTTCCAGGTGTCGAAGCAGAAGTGAGGCTGAGCAATGCCGCAAGGCAAAGCCAGAAGGTGCCGTAGATCTGTACCCAGCGCATTCAACGCATGCCCACGAGTCAGGCGGGGCATCCATGGGTTCAAGCGTGTAATCTGCTACTCGAGCTTATTGGCTGGCTGGGTTTTTGAAGCTGGGCCTTTCTCCCAAGATTCAATCATGGAAGAGAAATAAGCTGAGAGTGGATCTAATGATCGGATTGATCGGTTCCTTGAAAGACATGTGAGCCAAGTGTGTTCTATGATTCTTGTGGCCACCTGTATCCACCGGTGAAGGGTTTCCCACTCCACATTGCTCTCATGAATGAACTCCTAGACTTGGAGCAGGAAAAAATGCGTTCAGTCCAAAGTGCAACTTCCCAGCATGTCAGTCTCGAATGTCCATGTGTGTGTGGGTGTGTGCGTCCTGGGATTCAACCACCATTAAAACAAATATTGAGCCTTGTTGGCAGATTAAACGCTTTAGATTACCATGGATAAACAATGGTTGTTAGGTAAAAAAACCATCTAAAAAATGATTGAATCCCAGGGTTATCGGCGTAAGCTCTTCTACCGGGAAAAGATCCCTTATTTATTTTGTTTTTTGTACCTGATCCCGTGATGGCATGGTTTTGTTGACTTCTGGCTAAATGATGGTTCACAATGGTTAATTGATAGGTTGTGATGGTTGATTGATGGTTGATTAATGGTTGATTCACAGTTGACTCATGGTGGATTAGTGGTTTATTACTGGTTGATTAATGGTTTTTGAATGCCATGGCTGGTTGATTGGAAAACGGAAACGGAATCTGGTTAATTAGATGGCAAACCTGGAAGCTGCGGACTCGCAGGACGTGATTTTGGGGTTTGGCTGCCCCTTTCCCACCGAAGGAGAGGGAAAAGTTGGCGTTTCTCAAAATGGGGGACCCCAAGAAATGGCGGGTTTCTTACTATCAATGACTAATATTGGATGATCTGAGTGCACCCATATTTTGCAAAACCTCCAAGTGGTCCCAGAGAAAAAAGCCAAATGCTGGGGGCCTTACCCCCCATTAGTGCCTTTCTATACGGGGTGAATAGTTTCACTCCCATTTCGTGCTCAATTGGGAAGCAAGACTTGAAGCACCTGTAACCCAAC
This sequence comes from Symbiodinium kawagutii, assembly GCA_009767595.1. Taxonomy (NCBI): domain Eukaryota; class Dinophyceae; order Suessiales; family Symbiodiniaceae; genus Symbiodinium; species Symbiodinium kawagutii. The sequence goes on along the minus strand of VSDK01007782.1, from coordinate 383,205 downwards.
GACTGGCTTTTTTCGGTGGTTCCAACAGAACCTGTGGGAGCAAACTGCTCGACTGGCAATTCACAACACCGCTTTGTCAAAGAGCGGTGTCAACTCCCGAAATGACTCACTCTAACCAAAGCTCAACATTCAAACGCTGTTGGTCAACGGCAAGTGATAACTAACATTGTAGCAAGTACCACAATTGTAATGATAGTGAGAATAATAACCTCAATTACCATAGTGATCCGCAATCACAAGTTTGTTATTGGTCACTGATTGTTACCGAATAGATCCACCATCACCATTACTGTAGTAATCCAGCATTTCTTATGATTGCTATCATTTACTACCACTAGCATCCATTAGCATGGTTTGGTCAAATTACCGTAGTAATCCACCATTCCTAGGTCAATCACGGTAATCCACCACAGTAATCCACCATAGCAATCCACCATAGCAATCCACCATTGTAATCCACCATAGTAATCTACGGCTGTTTCTGAGCATGACAAGTTGTGGTCACATCTCGCGTTAGTCATCCTCGGGGGAGTCAACATCCTTCCGAGCCCCCAGAGGAAAGCCCCCGGGATGGGCTAAAGTTGCCTCGTCCTCCATTTTTGCACCAGAAAAAAGTGCGAACGATGCATCATCCGCAGTGAGTTTCTATGCTAATAATGATTAATATTAACCAATGGTGGTTGATAATGGTTGGTGATAGTGGTGAAAAAGAATGGTTGATAGTAGTTTCAACAATTGTTTTCAGAAAATGCTCCAAATGAATATAATCTCCCAGTAACGATAAAGGGAGCATAGCCAATCATGTTTTTCTCAGTGCTTCAGAATGGTCAATCCTGGTAGGGCTGTGAACAGTGGTGATGGCTGCTAACAATGATCAATAGTGACCATTAGTGGCCACTAATAGTTGATAATGATAGTTATATAATGGCCAACTGAGGGTAATACTAGTGGCTAATGAGGGCAAACAAATTGCTGATTCCTGGGGAATTGATGGTTTACTAATGGTTTACTAATGGTTGAAAATGTGCTGCATGATGGTGACCACGAATTTCCAGCGGTTCTGCTTGATCATGGCCATAGCAGTGGCAGTGAAAAAAAAGGTCGCGGCTCATTGTGGCTGCGACCATGGTGAAAACCCGGTGAAGCTGGATGTGCGGCATTATCACCAGGATGTAACCATGGTAACTGCAACCCTGCAAGCTACCCCCTGTAACCATGGTTAGTAACCACTTACCAGCAATGGACATGGCACATCGAGGTAGCTGGGGAGATTCTATCGATCCATGGAAGACCCATGGGAGGCTACCTGCGACAAGTTGAGTCTTGCTACCTACAAGGTGGGTCCCCCTAGTTATAAGTTGGTTTATAAGCCACTTAACTATGGTTACATCTACCACAACTGGCAGTTACCCTAGTGAACTAACCCAAGGACTATAGCTGGTGAACGGGGTCCACCTTTTACCATGCGTCAACTTCTGGTTGTATCATGGAGGCTCACGAGCGCCTGAAGCGGCAAGCGATCTGACTACGTTACAGTGACGGATGATCGGTTGCATCCGTTGGGTGAAACAGCCACGGCATTCAGCGATCCAGCTGCGAAGCGCTCGTTCATTTACCTGCCTAACTTCGCAACGAGGTGAAAATTCTAGCCGCAAAACGAGGGTGAACTCGTCCAACGAATCCAACTGGGGGCCCACCGGCTGGAGATTTCATGGTGAAGCATGAGTGATAACTGGGGGTTTCTTGAGCCATAGGGGTAACCCCAGAACGGCCGGTTTACTACTGTCAATGGTTCATATAAGATGATAACTGATATAGATATATTTGTTTGGTCCATTTACTACTAAAAATGGTTAACATAAGATGATAAGTGGTTGATATAGCATACAATTCTGAGAAAGACCCATTTTTGGCCATTCAAACTGGAAGCCCCACACATCTGAACAGCTGGATCAATCGGCTCATGGCTAACGACGCACCCGTTCCATGGTCGTTACCCATGGCCGGGGCTCGCAGTTTGGACAGTTTCGCATGGAGCTCAGTAGAGTGGGCGCAGGGTCGCAGCTGCCCAGCTGGTAAGGCCTACCCGGTAAGGGAACATAGCTGGATCCACCGTGCAAGTAGAATACTTACTCATGTAGATTTAGATTACAAAGGTTGATTTCAATTGAGATTACTTAGTAATGTTGGTTTTCCGTTGCCATCTTAGATTTCCGGAGTGTATCTCCATTCATGCTCAAAGAAGCCTATATAGACCGCATCATTTTGGACAGGGGAATCATCGTCTTGCTAGGTGATTTTGATGCACCCTAGCAATACAACCCGTGGCTACCCACCATGCAATCATATTTGGCTCATGGTTGATTATTCTGCGAGTGAGTGTTGATTACTAAGCAGAGTTGATGAATGGTTGCTTGATGCTTGATTAGCCAATGCTTGCTGTAATGCAATAATCCTGAGTTGGTTACAGTAGTCAATGATTGACCACCGCTGGTTGTTGGTTGCGTCACTCTTGGTCCGTAGTCACTTTTTGGTTGAGTCTTATCCACAAAGATGATACGAAGTGATGCCGCCAGTGGATAACGGTTGGTTCATGGCCCACCAGGTAGTTATCCTGTTAATTCCCTGGACTTGTTGGTTACATCACTTGTATCATATAGGTGTTTCTCAAAATAAGGCCCCCCCAAATCATTCAGTTGATTGATCATTTATGGTCTTTGTTAACATTTGTAGTAATAAATCTATACCATCCAATTTTTGGAGGTTCCCAATTTTGAGAAATCCCCATATTACCCATATTCCTATCTTGGACCTACTATTGTTGACGATTCCCATTGAACACCACGACGTGGGCATCACTTGGTACCAGTGGTGAACCGAAATGGCTACTCCAGCAGTGCACCAAGGGACTTGTCGCCAATTGGAGCATCATGACATTCACCCCGGCATAGCTGATGACTATCATGATGACCGGTTTCTGATAAATAAATGATCCACCTGTGAAGCGATTTACCCCCTTTGTTTGATGTTAGATCACCAGGTACTTATGCTTAAACGGACGGTCTATCAAAATGGATCTAACATGCTTGCGGAAATGGCTGCCTGCCAAAACTGTGAAGAGAACAATTGGAGATGGATATAAAATCCTACAAATATGCACCGCCACCCTTTTCAGTTGAATCTAAATATGATAAAATTTGAGGGTGGTGTACCAATGTGGAGCTCTCACTACTCTGGCTGAACAACTTCCCAATCTTCGAAGCCCCATAGCCATTTCACTGTGACTTGTCAGTGTTATCCTCATAGAGATAATCCAAGTAAGGTATCAGGTTGAAGACCATGATCAACCAAGGGCTGCGCTGAAGCTCCTTAAGCCAACGATTGAAACAAGCTGCTGAATAGGGGGAATGGCCCCAAAGCTTACGCCTCCTGCCAAAGCTATGACTCACCAAGAGGATGGATAGGCCAATCTTAGATGTTGGGGGCGCTGCGCTGGAGACTCTATGACCGCGCGAACCAGTCGGCCATCTTCACAAACTCGTGCGCCCAAAAGACTCCAGCAAGAACCAGCATGTTTTTGTTCACATGAAACACGTTCAAGTCAAAATCACATAAAGCACCCACTCAGACATCCTCTCACGCTCCACTGTGCTTGCACAAGCACAAAGGATTCCGCAGGCATTCACTCACTACTCGAAGCCTCCACAAAGAGTGGCTTGATGTGGGAGAGGGTCACAATTGCAGGGGAGCAACAGGAATGTCTGTAGTGGATGACGATAAGACCCTTCATACCAGGCAATGGCCAGCAGCAACAACAACAACAACCACTACCAAAACAACCAAAACTACAACCACCACCAATAGGACTACGACTCCGACTCCGACTACAACCACGATTACAACTACGACAGCTGCTGCTGGCTCTGCTCCTCCTCCTACTCCTCCTCCTCCTACTGCTACTACGACTACGACTACGACGACGACGACGACTACTACCACTACTACTACTGCTACTACTACTGCTGCTGCTGCTGCTAC
>VSDK01007782.1:361667-374167 GCA_009767595.1 Symbiodinium kawagutii | reverse complement strand
AACAAGAATCTTCTTTGTCGTCGCTGAATCACTGGCGAAGGATCAGTGATACACAATCAATCCCCAAAGGTTGATGTTTATGGGTCTTAGGCGGAGGCAGTCCAATCCCCAATCATCAGTTCAGGTGAACCTGAACCCGGCTACAAGCTGATCAATTAGCCGTTGCCTGGGGGAGGGAAACTACACAAGGAAATGGCCAACCCGCCACGGAACTGCTGGATGTGAATGACAACGTTTGCTGGCCTCTATAATTATTGCTTGTTGCTGGTTCTTGTCACGCCATCAGGAATCGTTAGCCATGCCATGACTAATCAATGATCTCCAATAAGCCCCATATTGTTCAGGGGTAAATAAATTATGATCAAATCATCCTGTACCTGTCTCTTGCCCATCATTATCCATCCGTGACCGCAGCTAAACAGTATCTACTCCATGGGTTGACCATGGTTTGATCATTGAACGCTTGATTCAAAATTGTCCATCATTCCTGATCAATCTCATTCATCAGGCATTGTTAGCCATCAGCCATCAGTGGCTATGTATTGGCCATATATCACCCATCATTCAGCATCTCTTCCTCTCGCCACGTATCCGCCAGGAGACTGCATGAAGCGCAGCCTGTTCTGCTAATCTCATGGCGGCCTGACTGAGACATAGTCAACCTCTGGGGACACCAAAGATTTAGAGCTGGCTTTGATCTTTGGGGATGCCATAGTAGCATCACAACCAATACGTGGTCTACATCCCCTTCCTGTCGGAGCTGCTATGCTCAATGCATTGCTGATGACGGCCTGTGCACGCAACAAATGCTTCAAATTACACAGGAATAGGCCAGGAATTGTCAAAATCCCTTATTGCAATGAGATCGATCACATAGGAAGCCCCGAAATTTGCTGCTCTCCCAGGCTTCAAAATGGTCCGTCATTTGGCCAAAATGCTGCGAGAACCACTCACATCTTTCAATGCTTGTGCTTGCACCGCCAGTTGTCCCAACCTTCAAGTAGGGGGACAATAGTTTGGGTCGACCCACCAGTCACGAAGAGGCAAAATGATGGGGAAATAATGCCAAATAGTTGCTGATCATGCTCAACAACGCTTAAATTGTGAATATCGTTGATAAAGTATTGCATGTGATATCGTTGAAGCGTTCCTGGGAACAACTTAAGTGATATCAATCCTAGTTTGCAAAGGAACCTACGAACCAAAACGTGATATCGTTGAAGCGTTCCTGGGTGCCTAGCCCGACCAAGGTAAACCTTTCTGACGGCGCCCTGCTTGAGCGCCACCGGAATTCCTGCCTCCCACGAGCGATCGTCGACTTGAAGACATGCGCGAGCACCTCAGTGGACCCTCATTGAGTGGAAGAAACGGGTTGTCAACAAATATAGCTATAACTCATTGCTCATTGTGGGGTAGTTATAGGCTATTAACCATTAATAATGTCAACAAATAGCTATGATTCATAGGGGCCTCATGATTATAGCAATGTTGTTGTTGAAAATTGTCAAAAATAGCTTTAACCAATTGCTCATAGTAGGGTAGTTAAAGGCTATGAATCATTAATGACAAGCACAGGTGTGACAACAATGATAGCGACAAGAGACGGTATACAACAATAAATCGCAAGAATAAGAACAGGTTTACAAGGGTGCCACAATGATGAACATCAGCGGCCTACCTACAATCAACATTGACATTTCGAGAATTGTTAAGCATTTAAAATGACAATTGTTTCATCAACGAAAAAAGAGAGAGCATCAGCCCGCAGCCCCAAAACCCATTGTTGATACAGGAGTTTCCTCATAGATGTATATACATGTTGTGGTCCATGATTATACAGCCTCATGATCAGTTGTATATCCATGACTTCCAGATGATCCTCACTTGAACCATGATTCCAAGACCAGTTTGGTCAGTCCCGTCAGCCCAACAGTGATCATCCTCACGAATGTTCACTGAACAAACGCGTCGCGAACGGCACTTGTACAATCGGAATTCGTGGCGAGGACCTCCATACGAATTTAGGAAGGGGATCCCGGCAGCCCTGCCATACAGACTTATCGTAACCATCCAGTGATGCGCGCGAATTCAGAGATAGCACTTCAACGGTGGCACGAGTCAACTACGACTGGTGATGGAACCGAAGTTCCATGATGAAGCTGGTAACACTTGAGTGCCCCTAGCGAATTGATTCACGATTAAGGGGAGAAACCCCCAGCAAAAAAAAAACAGCAGAAAGGTCCACTTGAGATAGCTTGCGGTGCCTTTCATGTTGAACACCTGAGAGCTGAACATGGTGAATCGATGTGAATCGTACTGTTGAATGAGTTTGGGTGATCCTGTGCACCTGTGGCTTGCCCACTGGAAATCACGATCAAAAAGTTCGCTCTACAAGCGGCTACAGAAGATTTCCCTGAATCTTTGTCACTGGATCAGGAGAAATCACCCCATTGATTGGTATGCCAGTGATGCTTACGTGCAACTGGGTCCTTTATGACTCCTGATCACCTGGATACTGTCACGAAATTGTGGGTGCGCAGCCGTTCCCAGTGTCCTCCTGGGCATTGCACCGCGACGTCTTCTAGCACGGTCATCTTCACCTATCATCCTGGACCCAAGCAGCAGTGGCATCCACAGCAGCTGATGCCTTTGACAACCATGGTGGCCCTAGCAGGTTCACAGGGAGAGCAACAGCCGGTTGATCATGGTTGAATCTTTGAGGTGGCCCCCAGTAGTGAAGAGTTGAAGTCAGGAGGGAGAGAAATGATGGTTTTCATGGCAAACAAGTTTCTAGGTTGCACAACATTGATCAACTACCTTTCATAATGACTGGTCATGACAAAGAATGAACCTCTAACATAGGCTAAATGTTGTAAAATCCACCCATTCTTTGTGAATGACTGGTAGGCATGATCAACTACCAGTCATAATGATCAACTATCTTTCATAGGCATGCAAAATCCACCCATTCTGTACGTTCTCCCAGGGATTTGTGATTGTCCAGCGAGCTAAGTTGGATCACTCGAGCGAGTCGGAAACGTTTTTGCGCGTCCATCTAAACCTACCTCCAATGGTTGGTAATGATCCCGATTCTGGGTAGGTTCATATCCAGATTCGCAGCTGTTGATTCCTATCCTGTGGCACCAAAGATGTCACAATGGTGCCTCCAAGTACCAAAACTATTGACCATCACGAATTAAGCATTATTTCGGGTAATTGACCAGTGCTAAACGGTTAGCAACCACTATTAACTCCTATCAAACACCATCAACCATCATTAACGATTAACGATTTTAACCCATGGTTGACCACGATTAACCCCACTATTAACCCCTATTAACCACTATCATTTCTCCATTCTGACCCATGGTTGATGCCAGTCACAGCCTCAACGACCCACCACGGATCGAGCTCCACAGCACGCCTTCGTTTCGCTGGGCACACTGTCGCAGGGCGATCCTGTCGATCCCGGGTGGGTTGTGGGCGGGGCTCCGCTGGGTGGTGATGCAACGCGGATGGATCAACCAGGGTACCCCTGGGGGGTTCTAAAGCCATAGGGAACTCCAATGAGATGGTTGGTTATGTTGTTTATTTGCTAAAAGTGATTGAAGTCTTGGATGATTTGGGGGTACTCCTACTTTGAGAAATACCCACATGGGTGCGATGCTGTTTAATAGTGGTTGATAATAGTTACTCGTTGGTGGTTAGTTGTCTCCCAAGATATGCGCAAGCCAATAAACCAATCATCCCTAATACAGCTGGGAAGAAAATTAAAACCACCAACAAGCAATGAATGGTTGGATTCTTCAGGATAATCATTTGACTGGTGATTTTAGGCCTTGTGATTTCGTACCATTGTTGGCCGCTTCTAAATGTTGGTTGTTGTTGGCTACTATCCTCCATTATTCAGTAGGATTCACCAGTATATGACCAATTTACAACCAATGATCTGATTAGGCATAGCAAGGCAATCCTTTGCTAGCTCCCTCCAATTCCGAGTCAGTAAACTGCAAAAGGTCGTTTTCGCTTGCTGGGTCTTTACAGTCTGCTGGCTGCTTGGTGCTGATGAGCAACTTGAGCTCAATGATGGTTGGTTCATGATAGTTGGTTCATGATGGTGGTGAGAATTGGTTGAGTGTGTAGATCGTGCTTTACCCCAGCTACTCTCCCGAGTATCACTTCCGAGGAACTAGAAAGGCATGCATGATCATGCATGCCTTTCTATTCCGAAACCAAATCAACATGTCATCATTGTGAAGTACAGTTCTTTCCTCGGCAAGCGGCTAGCTGGCCCTCAGCAAATGTTACTGCAGTCGACCAATGTTGAACAGGCTCGGTGAATCTTTGAAGGATAAGGGGATGCACAAGGACCCACCCATAGCCATGTAGATCAACATGAGAAACCTTGGATTGGTGCATCCCATCATGAAAACTCACCTAGCTTTCCCGAGATGCGTTGTCAACCCCAAAGATTCAGTTGAACCCGTCAGGCTTAATTGTTGCCATGAATCATCATGAAGCATAAGCATCAACCATCATCAACCACCCCTGATCATCACCCGTAGCCATCAACCTTCCTGGTGGATCTGAGTTAACAACCCCATTTGCCAGGCCCTTGCCATGGTAGCCATGATTCAGCCGATTGAAGCTTAACTTGCTAAGGCCATCCCCCATTCAAGTGTTATGCCCCTGGTCTTGTGAAGCTCAGGCATTCAACCAAATTTCATCCACAAAACCATGCTATTACCTACATTTTAGCCATGCCTATGGTCTGTTAAGGGGATAACCATTCCATACCTTTCCATGGCATTCCCATGGCATTCACCATGTCAGCCCATGGCAAGAAGCGTCAACCACCAACCATCAGCCCCGCAGCCAGTGACGTGCCTTGGCACCTGCACACCTTGGTGGTGTGATGTCAACCAACGAGTGAACCCACCGTCCGTTGCGGTTGGTGATCGACTTTGTTTTTTGTTGGTTATGCGCAGGTTTCGAACCACAAATGGGGTTTGGTCTAAATTCAAGTTCCCAGACACTGGTGATAAGCATTTTAGACAAGACGCCAAATGAACCATTTTCGGTTGAAATGTGTTGATCAAACATTTTGGTGTTGCTTAGGCACAGGTTATGAACCATAACTGAAACCATTTTTTGGTTGACTGTTTTACCAATTTTTGTTGCTCAGTATGCACTTGTGTTGCACATCATTACTATCATTTGCTGTTGGTTATGCTTATTATCCTGGTTTTTTAACGATCTACCTGTCCTTGTGTTGCATATAATTCCCTAGTCGTGCTGGTTACTCTCATGAAAACCATCAACCCTGGTGAAAAGCATCATGAAAACCATCCCGAACTGACACTATCCATCATTGGCCATGTTGCTGCATCGTTGAGCATCATGCGCGAGATACCAGGTCCTGGAAATCATCCATACGTTCTAGAAATGTAACTCCACAACACTGAGTTTATCTCATTTTCGGGGTTTTGTGCAGACGTGGGATGGGGTGGAATTATGAACTCAATGTCCAGTGAAAAGACCCGTCAAGCCTCTTGCATGAGCCTGGAGGAATGGGTCAGCGAAATCCCAGCGTCTTTTACGAGGTTGGAACACCAGGAGACCGGGGCAAATGCTTTTGAAGTTTTCCCGACGATGGCAGGAGTGAAAGAATGCCAAGGAATTTCACTGCGACGGGTCAACGGGAACTGCTGCAAGGATCGATAATCAACTAGATGGTATATATGAACCATTAGAGTACATCTGGTTGGATATGATAGTCCATCTGGTTTATATCACTGATGTAGTGACGATGTAAAACCAACTAGAGTGCCGAATAGCTAGATGGGACTCGTAGTTCATGACCGACCCAATGGTTTCTGTAATCAAGCAAGCCCGTTTACACTGATAGCTGACTGGTGAAGCCCACCGTTATTGGTCAAGTTGTACCCAAATTAACCCAGCTTTGCAACCCAACTGCAGGTTCCAGGGTTCGCGGAACCCGTGTCCGTTGTACCACCCCCTGCTTCTAGAGATTGAAGTCCAAAAGCATCCTGCTGTTGGGAATTATTTGTTGGTTAATTTGTTCCAATCACTATTTGATGGTTCGGTTCTACACTCACTATTTGTTGGGTGAGTTGTATTGTATCTCCATGATTTGTTGGTTATAACCTGAGCCCCCCGACCACCACTGTGTGTTGCCGGTTCCTGGTTTCAACCCCTCTGAAAAATATTCGTCCAAATAAAACTTGTCATTCCAAACCACCGAACACTAGTTGTTTTACCGTGTTTGCCCACTATCGTTGGAGTTATTCTCCCGTAGTATGAAGCATTATTAGTGGTTATAACCCCTCAAAAACTTATTGATCAAAATGATACACCTCCCCTAGAAATCAGTTGGAGTCATTCTAACCTCCTAATCCCTATCATTAACCATCGCAATCTATATCAATCACTATTATTCAGCCCTATCGTTGGTCATTCTTGATTATTCTCCCCAAACCCCTTTGAATCGCCATTGTCAACCGATTATTACCGTATCCTATGATTAACCATTGTAATCCCTATCAATCCCTACTGGTGAGAATTTGGATCTATTATTAAACCATTGTTAACCTAATGTTGAACTATTATTGTTAAACTTATTGGTAACTATTAACTATTATTCGGATATACTATTGTTGAACTATTATGAACCTATTATTGACCTACTAACCCCCATCCACCTGTCGTGTTTGTTGCTTCGTTTCGGGATGGTCAAATCATAGCGTCAACGTCACCAACCAAGGCACAGCGTAGCGGCCAAGGCCATGAATGCTGCCACCAACACAGCTGCCGTTTCCTCGGAGTTCGACCAAAAAAATGGGGCTACGATCATGATTAATTCATGGTTAGGTGGTGGTTTCTCAAAATGGGGGTACCCCAAAAAATGGCTGGTTATTACTACAAATGACTACTAGTGGATGACTTGGGAGAACCCCTATTTTGAGAAACAGCCAGGTGATAATTGATTGGTTAACTAGTCGGCTGGTTAATTGGTATAATTGATTTCATAATGGTAACTAATGAGGTTATAATCAGTGAATTCATGGTTAGTTAACTAATTGATTTGTTGACTAGTTGGTACAAGTATTGGTTGTCTAACGGCTAGTTAATATCATTGAAAAGCTATGGCCTAGCAATCGTCAACAATCAACAGTACTAGGGGGGGATTAACGATACTTCAGTGTGAACTAGATTAAAACACAAAGGTCGATAACCCATGCAACTGTCGGATTTCAGAGCAGTTGCTGATTGGATGATTTTCAAACTGGAGCCTTCAAGCTGTAGCCGCTGCAAGTGTCGTGTTTGGGGCACAATGTGAACGTACACCTACAGGCAGCTGACAGGCAGCTGACAGGGAGCTTGGGAATTTGAAAGTGCCGGGTTGAAGGGAAGGGAAAGATAAACACACACGCCAGCACGGACCAGATTTACGCAACCATGGCGACCACCACCATTACAACCACAACCAGGTTGCAACACCCAACCGGTCTCGCCCCCGGAACTGCTGAAAAAAGCACCGCCGAGGAGCATAGATCGGCATGGCCAACGTCATCCCAGAGATGGGCAGCATTTCGTTCCAACGTTTCCGCCCTTTCGGCGGCGGGGCCCTGGCAAGACATCCGTTCGAACGGATGTCTTGAGCCCCTGAGAGGTGAGCGATGCTCCGTTCCGTGCTTTCATGGCGGGTATTGGGATTGGGGTTTAGGAATGATTAATGGTATCTTCTTCTTCTTCTCCTTCTCCTTCTCCTTCTCCTTCTTCTTCTTCTTCTTCTTCTTCTTTTTCTTCTTCTCTGCTTCCAGGGTCCCCCCCTTTATGATATCTATATACTCTCTGGCACACTAACCTGGATCCAGGTCGGTTTACCAAACGGGCAACGATATGATAGCCACCAAGCAAAATAGGGAATACAACGCTTACTGACAAGTTTCCCATTGCATGAACTGGTCTCTGAACTGTGTGGGAGTCTTGTCCGTGAAGGTACTAGCAGGGAAAGCAAACCATACATCTGAACAGCCAGAATCGACAGATACATCACTCGATTGGTTGATGGGAAAGTTTGCACTAAACCCGTGCTTTAACCAAAATTACAGGGGTTCCGGTGCATTGTCTCATCGGTCATTTCTGGGAATACTGGGTTTGCTAGCGCCCTATTATCCCTCCACAACTGTTGCTTATAAGTTCATTGTTCCGACCTCGCCACCCGCATCCAAACCATTAGTTTCACACAACAGCGCAATAATGGTTCACAGTTTGCTGATAAGAATGAACAAAGTAAAGTTACTCTGTTGAATAGTGGCTATCACTTTTTGTTAATGCTTACTAATGGTAGGTATGGTAGATCCATACCAATAGACCATCCCAAAGTTTACCATAAATACTGTAGCCTGTAGCTGTCAATTCCTCATCGAAACTGGCAGATTTATCAATATGGCTTTGTCATTACTATGACAAACAATGGTTCATAGGTTGTTAATTGTTATACTAATGAATCAACCACGGTTGCCTTACAAGCAGCACTTCCATGCTTGATGTTTCCGAGTTGTTGGTGATGGTTGATCAAGCTCGCCTATTGTGGTTTACAACGGCTAATAATGAATAACAAAGACAAATTGACGATAAGAGTCGGCTAATAAGATCAATCAGTGTGATCCGTTGACTTATAATGCTTATAAGTTATAAGTGCTGAATACATGTCGATAAGTGGATGGCATTACTTAGTGACCAACCATTGTGCATGGTCTTGATGGTTAACAATGTTGGTGCCTTGCAAATCTTATCGTGTTTCTTATCCCAACAAGCAGGTTTCTGCATGCTGGCTGTCCAACCTGTGTGTGTTGGTCACCCCAAGGCTAGACCTGCTCTGAAAAACTGCTGGGATCAAGAATCAAGAGCAACAATCATCGATCCTTTTGGCAACTCTTAACCCCGTAATTCCAGGGTTGTCCATGGAAATCATATAGCAGTGGTCACCTTCCCCACAGCAATTTCCATGAAAATTCCCTGTACCACAGTGACCATCCAGAAACGATGAACGTGAAGTCTTCCCGGAAATCACGACTACGTCACTATAAGCGTTACCTTGCACCCAGGGAACCGTTCGAATCGCAACAGGTTTCGAAGGGGCACGGCAGAACCCTCCAGGTCCATCTTTTTCTAAGCAAGACGGCCTTGGTTGAGAGTCTTTCTAAGCGTTCGACCGGAAAACTCACGGGCTGAATCGCCGCCGATCGCATCCCTAAAAATGATCATGTTAATCTTGCCAAAACCCTCGGGGGATTTGCAGGACACACAGAAAACATCTGCATATCCGCATGCTTCATCCCATTTACCCCGGGCATTCCAATAATGTGTTCGCTTGATTTCATCAATAAGTTGAACGGCTGCAACCGTACAAATGGGGCTTTTGTTCGCGGTTGTCCGCAGAATCGCGCTGGACATCCAGCTTTAGCTACGGCTTCATTAAGCGTGGTATTGTCATGTTGTCCATCGCAGCATTGGCAAATCGACGAAGCCCGCTGATCAATTCAAAGGAGTTGCTGAATCGAATCACAGATCCCATCAGCGACTGATCCGCCCCGGCTGAAAACGGGCTCACTTTTCAATGACCAAGCGTTGCCATTTCCCTTCGTCCGGCCTTGGCTCGCAGAAGGGTCATCCCATGGCTAGCCTGAACAGTGAACAATACGTCATGAAGCCATGGTTAGTTCGGGGTGCAGCCCAACTGCCTGCACATCTAAGTCGTGGAGCCCAGCAACCGGTGCCAACCCCCTCTGCCACTGCACTGGTTGCAGCAGCATCATACGCCAGTGTTGATACACAGTTCACGAAGCCATCAACCATTAGTATTTTAGACTGGTTCGTGGTTTTAACCCCAACCCTGTCATGAAAAATATGTGCAAGTCAACCCACCAGTCATTTGTTACGCTCTTGCGGCCGATCAAAGCACGCGGTGAATACTTTGGGAAAAATGTTTAAAACCGCCAGCGAGTAGATACATTGCTTATCAACATTGGAAATACCTGCTTGTAGTTGATAAACTATATCTGGTTGGTGGTTTCAACCCCTATGAAAAATACTGGTCAACCGCGCCACTTGTTGATTGGACCCTCCCAGCCGCGGCACAAGAGGGCCCAAACTGTCAATGGCAGCCAGGTGGCCATCTGCACTTGACGTCCTCCTTCTCTACCTGGGACCCCGCTCCCAAGAAAGCAGCTGGTTGAACTGTGGGCTCTCCGTAACCCAAAAAACCAGCCGCTGTTGAAGGTGTCACAACCCCTGGGGCACCAAAACCAACCGCCAGGTCTCATGACTCATTGCTGTTCGATGAGCCCCAGACGTCCAGCACGTTGTCCTGGTGCCCACGTAAGAAGATCACGTCACCTGCCCCAGCGATCTGAAACTCCACCGGCTGTGGAGTCCAACGGGGTTCTGAATCATCTGAATTCATATCACTTCTACCTGATGAACCAACCAAAATCCCATGGTTAGAAGTTTGATTAACTTAATTGATCATCATGATTCTATTCCCAAAATCCTGATCAACCAAGAGGAATGCTGACTTTTTATCCCCAGCACGTGACTGCATGTTGAAGTCGTTGGTCTCGGATGTCCTTCGAGGAATCATCAGGCAACGACCACAATGACTGGGCAGCAGCACCAGCAACAACAGGTAACATTCACCATATTCATAGAGGTTCACCCAGCTACCTGATAAGGTGCAACTAACCAGAGTTTCAAATATGTTCTCATCGGTACCACCTTCACTGGCATCATGGCTACCATTTGGTGAACCCCCATGGAACGTGGGGGCCGCTCCCCCGTATTAAAGGGCCAGTGGCCGGGATACCCCGAACGGCTCACCGCTCATCGCACCTGTGCGGATAGAGCCCTGGTGGTCTTCGTTGGTAATCCTGGAGCGCTGCCCTGGGAAGACATGGTGGCACAGGGCACCAATGGTTGACGAATGGTCGGGATAATGCCTAGGCCCGGGAGTTGACTCATGGCTGGTTTTTGCTTGATGGATGGTTGATGGTTGATTCATGGTTTTCTTGTTGCTTGAGAATTGGCTCAGGGATGATTCATGGTTGATAATTCAAGGGTAGCGTTCTTTCATGGCTGCTCAATGGTCCTTGAGAAGGAGTGCCTAGTAACAGGTGAAGTTGATCATAGTGTTCAGAGTGCGCAGCAGTGCTTCACGATGCTTTTTACTTCACTAGACAGTTCTAAGCATCTTTCCCCGTAGCTCATACGGCTGCGGGTGACCTGGTACCACTGGTGAATATCCCGGAAAGGACCTGATTCGTTGATTCGTTGGGAGGCTCATGTACCCATTATTCCAATCGTTTACTTTGACCCATATCCCTGTACCATGACATGACAATTTTCTCAAAATAGGGGACCCCCAAAATGGCCGGTTTATTAATATAAGAGATTAGTAGAGGATGATTTGGGGGTACCCATATTTTGAGAAACACCCACATGGATGTTTCTCAAAATAGGGCCCCCAAATAGTCTGCTTTAGATGATCAACGGGTGATTTTAGGGATCCCACCATCAGCCCCCAGTTTGAGATACTTGAGAAACACCCACATGGTCTCCATGCAGCTTTAAGCATCATCATCAACTATCATTCAGCATCAAGCTTTCGGTTCACGGCATCAATCTTGTATGAACTAACGAGCACTATATAAACATCAATGAACCTTCAAAGAACCGTCAACCATCAACTCACCATGGGTTAACCATTTAGTCAAGTCACTGTCAGTCTACCATTTGATCACCCATTAATCAACCATCAACTCACCATCAGGCAACCATTTAACCAGCTAATCAAGCATCAATTCACCATCAAGAAAACATTCAGGACACCATAAATCAACCATGAATGAAACATTACTCGACCATTACTTGTAAGCAATTCATAAACCAGTAGTCAACCATTAATAACCATTAATAAACCATTGTGTGCAAATGATTATCTATTAATTGCTACTAATAGACCATAAATGAAACATTACCGAACCATGACCCCCCTCCATAAACCATCGATTTCTTCGCTGCGGCTGTCCTAATCTGCTGCCAGTCTCCGGCTTCGGGCTTTCGAGCCTCAGGCGCTGAGGCGATGGTCGCTGGATGAAAGTGGTGCTCTGTTAGTAGCGACCTGGTCATCGTCGCTTCATCATTTCATGCATCGTGCATCATTGATCATCGCCCTCCTCCTCCTCCTCCTCATCATCATCATCATTCATCATTCATCATTCATCATTCATCATTGATCATCACCCTCCTCCTCCTCATCATCATCATCATTCATCATTCATCATTCATCATTCATCATTGATCATGGATCATGACCCTCCCCCTCATCATCATCATCATCATCATCATCATCATCATCATCATCATTCATCATTCATCATTCATCATTCATCATTCATCATTCATCATTCATCATT
>VSDK01007782.1:346844-360546 GCA_009767595.1 Symbiodinium kawagutii | reverse complement strand
TCATCATCATCATTCATCATTCATCATCAACATCATCATCATCATCATCATTCATCGTCCATCATTCATCATTCATCATTCATCATTCATCATTGGTCCTTCATCATCATTCATCATCATCATCATCATCATTCATCGTCCATCATTCATCATTCATCATTCATCGTTCATCATTGGTCCTTCATCATCATTCATCATCATTCATCAATCATCATTCATCATTCATCTTTCATCATTCATCATTCATCATTGATCATCACCCTCCTCCTCCTCCTCATCATCATCATCATTCATCATTCATCATTCATCATTCATCATTGATCATCACCACCCTCCTCCTCATCATCATTCATCATCCATCATCATCATCATCATTCATCATCCATCATCATCATCATCATCATCATCATCATTATTCATCGTCCATCATTCATCATTCATCATCATTCATCTTTCATCATTCATCATTCATCATTCATCATTCATCATTCATCATTCATCATTGATCACTCATCATGCATCATTCATCATTCATCATTCATCATCATCATCATCATCATCATCATCATCATCATCATCATCATCATCATTATTCATCGTCCATCATTCATCATTCATCATCATTCATCATTGATCATTCATCATTCATCATTCATCATTCATCATTCATCATTGATCATTCATCATGCATCATTCATCATCCATCATTCATCTTTCATCATTCATCATTCATCATTCATCATCCATCATTCATCTTTCATCATTCATCATTCATCATTCATCATTCATCATCAACTTCTTCTTCCTCATCTTCACGATACATTCATAGAAGCCCGGCGTTATTACTTGCCAAACCATCACTGACCAGCTGCTCAACCTCCGTTGGTATTCATCATGGACCATCTGGTTACAACATGAACTGTCTTGAAGAATCATCGGACGGGGGGTCTTACAATAGGGAACGCGCAAACAGGCCGGTTTGCGCCGGCTTTTCCCCCATTGGTTCAAATTTCATCTATTAATCATCTATTAATGGTTAAAATTGGATGATTTCGGCGCCGGCTTATCACCGCCAGCCTCAACATTACTCCTTGAATCTACTGCTAACAGATCCACATGGATCTACCAGCTCATCACTATTGACCATGAACTCAACCATTGACCATGGTCATTACTGTTAAGCCAGGATTAATAAACCCCTGGTTGATTAATAGGGGGTACCAGTATCCTCTAAAAGCCTTGGTTTCCCTTTAAAATGGTAACCCCCCCAGTTAATCAACCAGGGGTTTATTAATCCTGGGTCAACATTAATATTTATTGTTTCTGGTTGATCTTGATGGTCGATATTTGGCTATCAAAAGATATTGACCATTGTCAACTATCGTTTATCAACCAAATAGATTCCTATTAGGACCTTGTCAATCATTGGTTATCAACCTAATTGACCATTATCAACCTAATTGACCACTATCAACCATCATTATCAACCATGACTGCCTATTAGAACCCTGATCGCATCAGCGGCTTTAGATCACTTCTCTCATCGAGTGACGCGAACAGCAGTTCCCTGAAAGTCCAAGTACACCTCAGCAGCTTGGGCCTTCAGCCCCGACGCCGAAAAACCCGCTGGGAAAGTGGCCATGAACCGATGCGCTGCACATAGGAAGCTTGGCTTGACTAAGAACCAGCTGTGTCATATCAATTGTTCATCAATTACTAAGCAAAATTTGCCGCCATGAATCATTCACATCAACCACCATGAATCATTCACATCAACCACCATGAATCATTCACAACCATCCCTCAGCACCATCTCTGATCATCAGCCTGAGCTGCGCACACCGAGGTGGCACTTCAGCGAAATGGTGTCTCCGGATTGGATGGCACCACCTGGCAGTTCCAGTTGATGGCCTATCCATCATTCAACTAACTGGTGACCATTTGATCAACCAGGCTTGAATGATTGATATACAGTAGGTATTGATATAGTGATTAATCAGGTTTAAGAGGTTTTACTAACAGGTCATTGATACCTTTTTTGATACATGCTACATGTGTATATGGAACCATCACATATCAACCATCGACCGCTATGAACCATCATGAAACCACGTCATTTACCTATCGTCAACCAGTATGAATCATTGTTGGTTGACACTGGTATCAAAAAATGAACGAAAGTGAGGTCGCCTAATTGCAATATTCACCATTCGGAACTATTCGTTAACAGTTATTCCCAACAAAGGCAATGATGCCAGTCGTTTCTGGGTCACTTTGACCACGCTTAGAACCAGCTTTCAACCACCAGTATCCACCAGTAATGCCTGGCAGGGACGATGATGACTTGAAATGCTGGAGCTTTGGTTTGGTCCCAGGTCTCCTCACTGCCACAAAAGAACTGGTGCCGGGCAGCAAAGGGCCATGCATGTCATGTCTAGAACGGACACCTAACATGGCACCAACCATTTTTTCGAGTCGAGATGTAGCAGTCTAATCTCCTGACAATCGTTGATTCTTCAGGTCTTTCCAGTTCATGATTATAGCTGTCACCAGAGATTCTATGGCTATTCACCAATCTAACATGATTCCAGCCAATCACTTCACTTTTCTCGGGGCCCCGAGTTGTTTGGACTGCTCGCCCATACCGCCGGACTCACCAGTTCTGGCCCGCCGTCAACGCTACGAGCGGCCTCCTCGCTTCTGAATTTCCAAAGCCTGGAGTCGTTCGTCGCAGCCACAACGCCAGGGATGACAGGCTCAACGCCATGGGAAGTCAATTTCAAGCAGAGGAAATGATGCTACTTTGACAGGTCAACAACAAGGCGGGAACAAGAAAAGGAAGTTGTAAAGGAAATGACCCTATCATGATGTAGGCAATATAAACCACCTAGGGAAGAAGAACTCACAAAAACAATGCCCGATCATTGTTAAGTTTGCTATTGTTTTTGTTAGTTATTGTTCCCTAGGTAGTTTATAGTGACAATACCCATTTAATCATGGGAAATCATGGGTAAGAGTGGCGACTCGTGGTCTTCCTCATGGTCAATTGCCTCCGAACAGTTGATCGTGGTGTCAGAATATTACTACTACTGGTTGACGCAAAACGGCTACCACTGCCCACCATCACCACACGCCTGCCGTGGACCCTTGATCACAGCGCGTGCTCGAGGGTCCTGTGGACAAATGGCTCATGATGTAGTAACCTGGAGGATGGCTCTGTTCATCTTGAATAACTCACCACTTTGGGGCTAGCCATCCTCCAGTGCTAGCCATCCTCCAGTCCTCATATGCTTGGGTTGCTTACTAACCCTTCCAACCGCCCTTCTCGGCTTCTCAAAGATCAGCCGGTGCAACACTTGGAATTCCAAACTGCTGGCCTCACGGTGCTCGGGGTACTCCAGATACTTCCCGGTCCGAGCCAAGAGGTAAACGGTATCGCCTGGCTGCGTAGCGCAGACAGGTTGGATGTTAGAAGTTGGGTACTGTAATCATGGGCAGCCTACAATCATAGGAGATCCGTATGAATCAAGCGCCATCAGTTTACCCACAGCTGATTATATACCATCCATTGAAGGTGGCGTTGATCAACCATCGTCATCATGTTGATTGTGGATAGTTGACTATGCTCAATACTGAACGAGGATACGAAGCTTTAGCAATAGCAATCCATCGGGGAGTTCAAAAAACATCAAACTGTTCATGTTTGAGGATGCAAGTTGCACGTCTGGAAACCCACAAATTCTGTCCCTGGCTGCACCAAATGACTGTTTTTCAGGGCTCCCAAATTCATCCTCGACTCACTCAGCAAGCTGCTCAACCATCCAACTGTTTGATCACTGTTTGATGTACTCAAATCGATGACGGACCATCCAAATAAATCACAACTGCCCATAGCTGTGAATGAAAATACCAGATACACCGCTGGATCCAGGGTCCCAAGTGGGCCTGAGATGATTGGTTTGCCCTTGGGCCCAGAGATCTCCGTTTCCTCGATGTAACCCGCGGGCGTCATTCCTGGGGCCATGGGGCTGGTGAATTGACAGCTGGAGCGGCCAGCACTTTGGAGGTTAGATCATCAATGATCATCATAATATGATGATAATATACTATCACCCGTATCCACAGTTGGCCCCCATTGATTGGTGGAACTGCTTATCTGAAGGGCAATGCCTTTGCATCTCTTGGGTCCCTGCTTCTTCCGCTGGTTTTCGGCCTGGCGCCAGTCCGCTACGGGCTTGAGACTGGCCACCTTTGCCAAATGTTCCTGGACCGATCAAAACCACAAGTCGCCGGGGAGACGCAGCTGCTGGTGCAGAGACCGGTGCTGGCTTCTCTTCTTCCTCCTCTTCATCCTCTTCCTCCTCTTCATCCTCTTCTTCCCCATCTTCCGCTGGTGTGGCATCAGCACTTACCTGGTGCACAAGGACTCCGATGTGGCAGTTGCTGAATGTTTCGATGACAGCCATCGCCAACACCTAGCAGCTTGAACCCACGGTCTACTTTTGACCCTGCTCGCAACAGAATCACCTATATATCACATAGATCCACAGACCTGAAACATCCTGACACTCGCCCCAGAAACCATCTGGTCAACCCATAGCGCCCGACTTACCCCCCCTTCCCTTGGCAACATGAAGCTGCTGAAAGGCACCTCCGCGTCTAAAATTCTCTGGATCAGCTGTGCCTGTGCAAGCTGCATCGCCAAACAGAGCTGCAGGATGTTCAAAAACCAAATTTCAACCCTATCATTGTTGATCAAGATGTCATGCTGGTTTTGTGCAGTGATCATCAAGTGGGTGAAAAATTGTGCCCTTGGCATTGCGAAAATTTCCATAGAACCAGTGCAACCTTGGTATCTGCTGGGAAATTCTGGGATGCCCAATGAGATCACCACGCCTTCGTTCCACTGACGGGCAGGGAATTGGATCTGCAGATGTCTTTGAGATCCGTGAGTTTCAACGCTTCCAAGTCACCTCGCGCAAAACGGCAGCTGGCGTTGGCATCACCACAGGAAACGAAACTCCACCAATCGCGGCAAAACACACCGCCCGCAATTAAAAAACGTGCGGCGAATTATATACTAACATTGGATTTGGCTGGCTGGTGCTCCATGAATTCTCCGTGAGCTTGTCGTACAACCGCTGTAGTACACCCGAGACACTTGGAATGCAACATTCATGAGCCAATTAAACCAACAATGGTACCTCAGAATCTATCGCAGAACCATGATTTATATTGAGAATTCCACTGAAACTTTGCCGCATGGTCAAGGCAAGAAGCAGATGGGTTGCGGTTGCAAACCATCAACCAGTAATATCAATTGTTTCACTACCATTAGATACTGTTAAGCATGATCAACCATGGTTAACCATCATTAACCATCATTTAACCATGCGTAACCATGATCAACCATCAGTAAATATACCATAGCTTGACCATCGTAAACGATGATGACTTGCAGCCGATCTTCACCAACCGGCGGTAGAGCACTCTTATTCGCTCCCTCGCCCCTACACTGCGCGGAGCCATGGTTGTTCGGTGTCTTCTCAACTATTTAGCCCCGAGAGCCTGCTCAAGCGTCATGAATAGTGTGTTTCATACTTCAATCATCATGATATTGTTCACATGTGCAACCACAAGAATATAGTTTATATGCATGGGCAAAATATGATGAAGCATCGCCTTGAGCATGTTGATTGGCCATCAACGGCATGATGTAGGTGTGTGAAAATGACTGAAAATGTTTGATGCCAAACCAGTGTCAACCATTGTTACATAACCACGATTGATTAACCATCATTAGTACTGCAATCCTTAAATAGCTGTTTATTACCATCATTGACCATAGTTTCATCATGATTAAGCATCGCCATCTTTCATCAAATCTCTGACAACGTCTGAAAAGATCGATCGCGCCTTGGGTAGCAGCCAACCAAATGGCAGAACGGCTGCCTGGTTTCGTGAACACCCGCCAACTGGGCCCCAGCCACCAAACGGGAGACTCGATGGTTCCCTGCTGGCTAGTTTGTAGACTGCTGATGATAAGTATTCATGATGATGGCTAGTTCTAGATGATGGATATTTTGCTGGTTTAAATTGTTTTAGAATTATGGCTGATACTGATTAACCTTAGTGGCTCTTCACCCGAAATGGTACAACCAAGACAACTTGAAGTGAAGTAACCAAGGTTGTGAACAACTTACAACCGGCCAATGAACAGGCAAAATCCTTGAGACTTTGAATCAACTGTTTCAATTTGAGATCTTGATCACCACGAGTTTTATGATAAATCACCTCCAATCCCCAGTTGATCAAGATCAATGGTCGAATCTTGATCTGTTTCATCATCACCTGGGCTCATAACCCCAACCTGTGGCTCATCACATCTAATCCCCAGTTGATGGTGTTTGATCCCAAGCTGTGGCTCATAACCCCAACCCCACGCAGAAAACCTGCACCCTTTGCCCTGGCTGACCGGGTTCCCAACTCGGTGACCGGCCACTGAGGCTCCACCTACAGGGAAACAAGCGGGGTGCGGTGACGCTGAGTTGGCGCGAAATTTGTAGTGCTTGAGAATGGTTGCTAACACATTAGGTGGTTTCTCAAAATAGAGGACCCCAAAAATGCTTGATTTATCACTATAAATGACTATTCAAGGATGACTTGGGGGTACCCCTATTTTGAGAAACACCCATTTGGTTGATAGTAGGGAATGATCGATAGTTGATCATTTGTTAGCAAATAGTTGACAATGGTTTGCTATTCATCGTTGAGCTGATCATAGTTCAAAATTATTATATAACCATGAGATAGTTGATAATAGTTCACTATCATGGTTGATGATTTTGATCATAGTCAATGATGACCCTTCTTGTCACGATTATCAACTTTATTGGTTGCTAACAATGCTTGACAAAGCTTAGTAATAGTGGGTAACAGTTCTATAATTATCGCTGCTATTCAGAATTCAATTTTCACAAACAATACTCAGAATAATTAGGTTAAGAATGATTAATTCAGTCTTTAAGAATGCCACAATTAGTTTAAACCTCTTTATTCATTATCGTTGATGAGTCATGGCAGTGTTGAAACTCGTTGGCAAACTGGCGGCTGAGAGATGCTCAAAGCTGACACCTCGCTCCCCAGTTTCTCAGCTGCAGCTGTTCCCAACAGGAGGCTGTTCTCGTTGGGGAAGGTCTCACGACAATGAAAATTCTTAAGCAAGACTAGTTCAGAAGAATGATCACCAGGAAATAGCCTACACTTAAGAATTAATTGAAAGTTGCTAAATAAACCAGCTCAATAACCAACGGTTCAATAACCAACCAGCTCAATGACCAACAATCAATCGTAAGAAGACATCAACTGTTCACAACCAAGTGGTACGCCCCTCACTGGCGCCATGGTGAGACAACCCCCTGGGCCCCAGCCATGGGTAGCGCAGCACACAGTAAGTTTCACTAAGTCGTCGACGAGGACGCTCTACCGCTCACGAAGCATTGGACCTGCGGTGCGAGAAAAAATTGATTTCCATTGGATCAATCAGTTTGGTGATTCATCGTCATTGACCTGTTGGTTAACCACCACTAGCCATGGTTAAGCATCAATTTATTAGCCACCATGTTCAAATTGAGAAGAGCTCCTTAGAATGTCCGGATGCTCTGACCCTGTCTGTTGAACACCCATCAGATCTTCGACTTTGGACTCAGATTTTCCACAGTTGGTCGCGAAAGCGTTGAAGAACTTCGAAAGCACCAAGTCTATTTTGGATAAAAAGTTGGGTAGCCAACTCTTTGTGTAACTGTGGATAAATTTGGATACAGTAAGTTTGAAGCCGTTGTTTCCAGAGAAGCCCTGACAACCCTCGACCGCTTTTGTTAGGTCAATCCCGAAATCTCCGTGTTCCACAAATGGCTGCATGTTAGATAGCAAAATTTGGAAAGTCAACACATGAGCGCACCAGTCTCAATGTTTGAATTCCATGGGTTGCCTGGTGGTTTGACCATGAACCAGTGAGAACCCTTGTCACAAAAAGAGAAAGAGACCCAAACAGTCTCAAAATCTGTCAAGCGAGGCCACTTTTGAAAACAGTCATGCCAGAGAAGACCTGAAATCACATGGAACTATGTCGGTTTTCGGGGTAGTCCATGGGTTGCTTCACATCACTGGCTACCGTGAATTCCAAGGCCTGAAGGTAGGCCAAGACCAAGGCAATGAGTGAAAGGACCTGGGAGCAGCGAACTGCCAGGGTCTGCTACCTTGATTTTGAGTCGAAGAATTTCAGCTCTTGAGTTGTATCCTACTGGGACTATCAGCTGTTGGAATCCCGGGTTGCGGATTGATCCTCCCAGAACTGATTCATGGGCCAAAAGCTGCTAGTTGCTACATGATTGGAGAATGTGACAAATGAAAAGATTACATGACTCATGGTTATCATTCACCACCATTTGGCAAACCTAAGTGTTGGCTTTGCTGAAAATGTGATTTAAAAAATAGGTGACTATAAGAAAAAAGCCAATGTCATCCTGGTGCCAAACTATAAGCTTAAAGCAAGCGATGACGGGTGACCAGTGTCTACAGGTGCTCCTCCCAATCCCGTCACCGATTGCAGATCGCGAATCAGGAATCCTACCCTGCGAACCACCGAACGAGCGCACACAACTGTTGGTGATCAAAGTCATTAGACGCTATCCTGTTGCATCCAATGCTTCTAACACGCGTGTTCATCCACAGCTTGGTGTTTGACGGGCTGTTTAAAGTGTTGATACAGTAGGGGTTTAGAATTTATCCTGGTCAATGCTGTTTAATGACATTACTTTTGTGTGCAATGGTTAGTCATCATTGACAATGGCCAATTGTGGCTTGTACTGTTTAACAGTACTAATCATCCTTCATCATAGCTCATGAGGATTACTGTCATCATGCTGCATCACTATTTGTGACGCTAGAGTGAGCAGAGTCCTCACTACCCAACCATGGTCTATGTGTTAAACGTATACTGAAATCCATCAGAATCATCTATGTATTTTGTTTGGTACCTGATGGTACTTGAATCGAGGGAAGCTTCTTGGCCCAGTCCATATCTGCGAGTTGGGGCTCGGACGCGGAGAGCAAGCTGCCTGGAGTAGAAAGAAGCTATGATATATATATATATATATGTATAGATGTAAAATATACATATATATATAATCATGACAACTATATGGTTTAACAAAAATGTTAACAAGTATATGACTCACAACTATATATCTAAACAACTCTATGGTTGAACAATTCATAATGATATATGACCAGCGTATCAGTTGTTTCCAAAAACTCGACTGGCGTGTGGTTATAATCCAAACATGTGCTTCAAGAGTGGTTAATGATCCTTGGTATATGGCGAGCTGGGTCAGTGGCTCCTCCAGCATTGGGATGATAGCCCTGCTGACTACGGGCATGTTTACTGCGACACCTCATTGCTAGCACACTGATCAGTATCAGCTAAACCATTTGTCAAAGCCGCTATCTCTTGATTGATCGTTCTGATGATGGTTGATAGTTACGAATGATCAAATGCAGTAATTTCATCAACCATTGCCCCAACCTTGACCACCACCACCCATGCGTCAAACCTTCACTGACAACCACATGGCACCCTGCGCCCCCGGACCTTCTTGGTCCAAAGCATCTTGGCGCCTCAGCGAAGCGGCGAACCCCTGGGGGCTGTGGCCTCGACATGTGGCGAAGCTGTCCATAGCCGTACCCCCCATCAGCATCCAGCTGAACACTTCGCCACCACGGGCCGCAACTTCCGGGTACGAACCCATGGTGAACTGGACAAACCCAGTCGTGAAATCTGTGAAGTACGACGCCCGTTGTGCAGTTGTTCATGGAGGATCCTGTAAGAAGCTATCAGCCTTTCCTGTTCACTTTCAGACACGAAACAGCAATACTCGACTGCCACTACTCTACGGTTGGTTGCTGAAAAACAGGGTCGCCCTTACTGGAAAGGGACGTTGGCACTAGGGGAATACATATCGCTACCAATTCTTGCCACATAGAACGACTTTGTAAACCCACAATTGCTGGGTTTATACACATGGTGGATATGACTACAACCAACAATTATGGTTGATATAACTAGCAAGATCTAGCTTGCGCTGTTGGTTGCTTCATAAACCAGCTCACTTCCCACTTCAGAGGTACTTGGCCCCCTCAGTCTGCAAACTTCGACCGGCAAGTCACCTGATGAGTTGCAACTGGTTGATGACAAATCGTGCTAATAACCATGCAAGATGAATCAGTAGGTATCAACTAAGGATAGTCAATAAGAATGATAATGAATGATTGGTTATGTGGCAATGTTTAAATGACCACGCTTCGTGATTAGCAGTGACCATTGATGAACAAGAACTCTTGGGTTAAGAACTGTGGCTATGAGTCGAAAGACTGTTGCTGTGGTTCATGATCAGTTTTAGTAATAATCGTCCATGCTTCCTGATTGGGTGATAATGACCGACCAAAACCGCAGCTGTTCAGCTGAGCTACCTGGATCATGGCTTCGGAACCACTAACTCACGCGCGGGAACGCGGTGCAATCGGTCGATTCTTATGAAGCAATCGGTTGTGATGTGCTGGCCCCTGGGTCACTCCAAATTTGTCAGCATGTGCATAGTGTCTAATCAGCGAAAGCAGGCGTGGCTAGTTCAGCTTCTTGATGGTGATTGATGCTTGCTAATGATACTTCGGGGATGTCATAAACCTGCAGCAGCAGCATCTGATCTTGAAGCAGTTGGTGTGTTTCAAGGACTGGTCCATCATGCTGCCAGACCACCCTCAACTAGATTGACATGGCCATGTCCGAACTGTGAACCCAGTAGGGCGATATGGGCTGTAGTAGATACACCACAGTTGCCAAAAAATTAACCATGCACTCACCGACCATGACCTGCAACCATTAAGCATCATCCATCATGACTAACCATGGAAGGGTCCATGACTAACCATGACATTGCCTGAAGGTCTGGAGCCGGAAGCTGAGGCAGTGGAGACATGGCGCAAGTTGAGGATAGCCGTGGTGCCGCCAATCTCAGCAATTGCTGATTGCTGGTGACTCACTATGATTTATTGGTAGTCACCATAAAGATGATTCACCAACCTTCATAGTGAATCATACTGGTTGGTAGTTTTCCATAAGTACAATAAGATATAACCAATGGTGACCCCCACCCTGTGACCAGCGGTGATTGCACACAGCCAGTACCTGTATCAACCACTACGAAACCAGCGTAGCGGCTGCGCCAACTCCAGGGCTCTACAGGTTGGCTTGATACTGGTAGTGAAGCAGTCCTGATATCATTGGCAATGGTCAAAAATTGTTTACTGTATACAATAGCCAATGGTCGATGATAAATAGTTGATCATGGTGTTGATAATTTACATTATAGCTGCAATGGCTCATGGCATAAGAATATACAAGAATCCCTGGGTCAACGTCGATACCATGATGGCGAATGACCAGAATCAAAAAGTTGATAATTTTCAATAACCAACAATAGCTGATAATGAATAGTGGTATGTCAGTGGTTAACTGATTGTTTGAAGTGATTGAAAATGGCAATGATAGATATGTGACCTCGTGGCTTTATTCGATCATTAATTAACCAGTATCCCGATATTAAACATATTAGGATGAGCACCCATTAATCACCAGACTGGTTTATGATTCATTATTGGCATATGCTGGTGATTATCCATGATCAACAAGTCTTAACCAATGGGTAGTCTGGCATTAACCGACCATGGTGCCGTTCATGCCGGTGATAAATCG
Organism: Symbiodinium kawagutii; assembly: GCA_009767595.1. Lineage (NCBI taxonomy): Eukaryota > Dinophyceae > Suessiales > Symbiodiniaceae > Symbiodinium > Symbiodinium kawagutii. The sequence goes on along the minus strand of VSDK01007782.1, from coordinate 348,734 downwards.
CAACAGATTTAGTAAGTCATGTACGAGTTGACCATTCTCGACGATATTAGCATCATCACAATCAACAGCAACAACAACTTCTGCGTCATTTCACCAGGCAGTAGCAATTATCCGCTGTTCCGCATCGACCACAGGCTGTTCAGAACGGGGAATCTGCCACAAGTTGCCATTGTTGCCCACATTCCTGGTAGCTCCGAATCGACCCTCCAAAAGACGTAAGGATACTGGTTGTTCGTCATCATGAGCAACAACACTATCAACAATCGTTGATATTGATCCACTATAGTTCGTGATCATTATCGATCTTAATCAACATTAATATCGATAATCATTATCAACAATTATTGCTACCATCAACAATTGGTATCAACGACCATCGACCATTCCTACCAATTTTATCCGATGTATTCCGTTGTTATTGATAATTAACATAGCCTCAAGTCGCTCCCTCCTTCCCCACACAGCGTGCCGCCATTTCCGTTGCTTCATCTTTGTCCATGGAGCTTTCGTCACAGGACAAGGCACAGGGCGTTGCATCATTGGCGGCTCGAATTGGCCCCGCGGTGGGCGTTCGAACAAGGGATTTTGCGAGGTCAACAAGAAAGCACAATGGTCAACACCGATGACCTGCCATAGAACCAGCCATGAACATGAATCTTGTGGCGGATTAATCGATCTTTAATCCAGCCATTAACAGAACTTAGATGTCTGAATCTCGCTTATCATCTTGTGACTTTACATTTTCATGCTGCTGCAGGTCTGCTGATGAGTTGATCTGCCTCCCGTTGGGAAAGGACTTGGAGTTGTTGCCATGAAAAATACCACTCGGCCGTTGTCTCATCACGAGTGGTCAATAGCTCCAACCCCTCATTAAACATATCCCAACAAGATTGTTTATTGCACCAGGGCGTTTCAAAATCCCAAGCGATTGCTCTGGCCTTCATGGTGTCGTGCATCAAAAAACACGGTCTTTGGAAGCTGTCAATCACTTTGGACAGCACCGGCTTCGCGAAAGGCTCACTTGGACGAGAACCTCGGCCTGAAGCAAACCACCACTGGCTTGGGCTGGTTCCGGTTTCAGGTGCACTTCCCCTGCACCCAACCCACAGGTGTATCCATGCAGTTTTTCACCGGGAAACCATCGTTTGGAACCATTGCTCGGGGAGGACCACTGGGGTAGCAGGTCGTCCTGGTGCCAAAAACATCATTTGCCTCATGAGTTCGCAGTACCTCAAGAGCGCCCCAGCGCCCCCAGTGCCTTCCGCCAATCCTCGGTGTGCCACAGCGCTAGCTCCGTGGTGCATCAAGTCTTCACCAAGTGGTGACCAGTCTCACCCGGTGAACCAAACCTATGAAGGGTAGAAAACTGGCAAGTCTAGCAATGAAATGACCAGCAACATTAGAAAACAATGCTAGAAAAATGTCAACAACACTGGGAACCACGAGGTGAATCACAGCTCATCCCATCTTCTCCGAGCTCCAAACGGAGGCGAATCTCGGCTGGCACCTGGAAACTGCCGGGATCCCCATGGTTTGATATCTAAGGATGAGTAGTCAGAAATAAAAATGGCATCGCAGCCTTTGGTAAAGACTGGCTTCTACCAGAATAGGAGTAATAATGATAATAAAAAGGATAAATAATCAGAATGATAAATAAACATAAAGATAATAACCCCAATAATAATAGTAATACTAATAGAAATAGATAGATAACTGTTTGGTGTTGGTACAGCCAATAGTATTTGCCTGTTGGTCTATGCTGGCTAGGAACTGGTACCCTTCTAAGGGTGGCACTACCGCCCAGCTGAGGCTTTGGCTCATGCGCGGGCCCACACCCGGCGCAGCCGGGCGTGACATGCCTATGGCGGGGGGTGAAGCCATTCAGGATCA
>VSDK01007782.1:286309-328809 GCA_009767595.1 Symbiodinium kawagutii | reverse complement strand
TACTAAGCAAGCATTGACAAACCATACAACGACTGTCTCACAACTATGACCGTCATTAATTAATCATAATCCACCATCTTTTAATTTACAATAACCATCAATGAACCATCAATATCACCCCATCTTTGCTAGGCAAAAAGATATTGTCCGTTATTAGCCAAATGACTTTCAATACATGAAGCATCGTTATCCCCCATTTAGTCCTCATCCTCTACCGTGACTTTGTCACAATGACCATTAGCTGGTGAATAGTTACCATCATGAAACTCAACTAGCAGCTGGAAAAATGACTTACCGCAGTAACCGTTATCAATTCCTATGGTAATCAACCAATATGATTATGTGCATGATTATCAATATCTATGTTTAACTATGTAGCCACCATATAACAATCATATATCAACCATTCCTAATTGATCACTATAGCCATCAATATCAACCATGAAACGGCGATTTATTAAACATAACGAGCCATTCTTAACCATCACCGATGGTCATATCACTGCCCCCAACGGCTCGGCTCTCCAACGGCCCGGGGGGCGACGCGCCACCACCCGGTGCGGCCGGAGGCAAGGGGGCCACTGGCCTCAGGAAGGTCATTGCCGAAATGATTTCTGCCTAGGGGTCATGTTTAAAAGGTATGTGCTTGGACAAAATGGTGGTTTCTCAAAATTGAAAGCCCCAAAATGGTTGGCTTAGTCCTATAAATGGTAAATATTGGATGATTTGGAGGGTCCCCTATTTTGAGAAACACCCAAATGATGAAGCCAAATGATCGGAATACAAAATGGGTTTAGAACAATGACCGAACTAGTTTAATTAGCCACAAGGCCAAATTGTTTACAACTACAACCGATTTTGCAAGGTGTTGCCGAATGATCGCAAATCGGCCGCTGCCCCACGTATATGTTGTTGGATTAAAATATGGGTGATGAACAAAACAACAAGATGGTTCAATGGTTCACACCATGTATGCAAACACAATGAATTGATACTTGGAATCGTTTCCTGTAAACATGACCATTCTTGCGGCTTGGGGCTGCCCCAGGCAGCCTGGAAGAGCAGCCGAAATGTTGGCTTTCCCAACGAAAATGATATCATTGGTGGAATCTTGTGCTGAACAGAACCCACACTAGCCATGATCAACATTGCGAGACTGCTGCCTCATTGATTTCAATTGGATCCATCATAAATCATACAGATGTCTACCATCCAACCACAAACCATAAGACCAATCAATTTCATAAGCATGGACCATTGCCAGCCATGACAAACTACAGGTGACACGACCTTCCCTCTTCGCGAAGCCAGGTACAGCCACTTCTTCTCGCTGCAGCGCTGAGTTTCAGGCTGGTGCACCGATGGCATGGGCCTCGTCTAGGGTTTCTGAAGATGTTAATAATAGGGATTAATAGGGGATAATCGCCAACAAACCTATATATTTTGAAACAACTACTATGTAGGGGTTTCTCAAGCTATGGGGGCTGCCAACAATGGTTGGGCGATTGCTAGAGAATTGTTAATAAAGGATGACTTGGGGGATGCCCCTATTTGAGAGACACCCACATGATTCTTCGTTACATCTCCATCACTGCCTATCGGATCATGGATCATCGATTCTTGACGGGCACTGCCCAACCAAGCCAGCCAATGTCCAGTGTAGCATTCCCTCTTACAAGAATAAGACACCTGACCAAGCAATTTGGCAGTGGGTAGCCCATCCAAGAAAGGAAAAGGAAAGTGAGCCAGCCGACTGTCTTGCTGTTCATTGGGCATTCAACTATTGTCAGCAATATCCATTGATGTAGAAGGTACTGGACGCTGCTTGGTTCATGTTGTGACTTGGCTTTTGAGATTTTTAGTCCACCCTGTTGGAGTCATAGTTGTGAATTGGTAGCACCAATGTGTTGTTACTATTCAGAGATCCCCAAACGCGTCAACCAAGGCCGTTGATGCGATATTGCACGACTCTCAAACCACTGATACAACTCAGAAACACTGCCAGCTCGGGTGATTCGCTTTGCCAGCTGACCCACAGCAAAAGGAGCTGTAACTGTAAATATGCGATATATGGCTGTGATTGGATTGTCCTGTACCCCTGACCTACCACAAGTCACCGTTGCTAGTCTGTCCGTCTTGGAGCCTGAAGAACCATCCATTGTTTGGGGTCTCGTTGGCTATGACCCAGCTCGCCTTTCCAGCCTGTTAAATGATGATCATCCAAACAAGGATGGTTAACATTGTTTCCCATTTCACATTTCACCAACCTCGGTTAACATCCTTTCCCATTGACCATCATTGAAGCATCATGGGAAACCATCATTGACGATCATTTGAGCTAGGTCAACCATCATTAACCATCATTATCACCATCCTTTCACCCTCCTTTCCCCCTTGGATGCTCGGTCAACCCCTGGTGCCTTGGCCTCACACCACAACACCAGCTGCGCGGCTGAGCTCCCCAGCGGCGCCCCCGGCATTTTGGGTGCAGCCGGGAGTCCGGGAGCTCCAGGAGCCCGTGGCCTCAGGAGCCGTTTTTGGAAAGGAAATCAACCAGCCAATCACCCAGCCAACCAATATCTTGTTGCTTGTTGAGATTATCTATTTACATAAGTATTCATTTATCTGTTTATATTACTTATATGTATATATATATATAGAGAGAGAGAGAGAGATAAACATGTATGTGTTTGCAAATTCACCAAAAATATGACGTCTGCCTATGATTGAAGGCTATTTCCTACCAGTACCGGTGCTTTCTCCGGCTTCTTGGCCCCTACATCCCTCACAACGTCGCTGATCATCATGGGATCCCCTGCAGCGATGGTATCCCGGGCGCCGCGGGCGGAATGGGTCCAGCTGGCCTCAGGCTGAAGAAAGTCCGGCAGATATTCTGAATGTGTGCATGTATGTGTACATAGGTGCATGTTCAAAAAATGTGCGTACTCAAATATATCTAAATACATATGCATGCAAACCTACATGTGGCATTGCTTTCAAAAGATGTAAAGATATTACATGTGTGTTTGGTCTACGCAAGGTACACGTATATGAATGTATGTGCACATCTGTGCATACAATGATCGGTTCAATTGCCTTGCAAACAATCGGAAGAACGCGTGACAGGTATCTGTTTGGAACCATTCAAAGCCAAGGCAAGCCGGCCAGCTTCCTGGACGACATAAAGGGCTTATAAATGAATAGCAGGAGATCAATCAACCAGGTCATAGTGTTGAAGGTCACTGCCTGTCGGAAGTACACAAAGACCCATTGAAATTGTACCCTCTAGGCAACTTTCATTCCCCTGACAACCAACTCTCAGAATAGAAATCTCGTCTTCCGAACCTTACCTGCAGAGGTTCTCGCCGTTTGTTTCCAGGGTACATAAAGTCAAGCAGGTATCAATCACCAACTAACAATCATTGACCATCTATTTTGGCCATCATCATGATCAGCCATATGTGAACCACCTACCGCCACCATTACACTGACCATCTTTCAGTTCACCTTTCATATCAACCAAGTGGGTCTTTCTCAAAATAGTTTATAAAACGTTTTTATCGCAATAAACCATCCACAAGTTTGGGGTTCCCTATTCTGAGAGACCAACTGTAATAGTAGTTATTTAGCCATTCTTGGTGGTGACTACTCAAGAATCCCTATTATTAACCACTACTAGTGCATATAACTAGCTATATCTAGCTATCACCCTTATAACCTCCTCAAGAATCCCCATTATGAAACATTCTAATCGCCAAACTGGCGAGATCGATTGCGCCCCATATAGCTGTTTCTCAAAATAGGGGTCCCCCTCAATCATCCACTATTAACCATTCACAATAGTAAACCAACCATTTTGGGGGTACCCCTATGGCTTGAGAAAGCCCCATATGGAGATCGAAACCCAATCTGCAGCCTTGGCATCCCGGCGGACCCCCCGGTCGTCCGGGCGCGGCCGGGAGGTTGGCCCCAAGTGGAGCAGGCCTTGGGGAAGAGCATCCAATGGCAGCTGAGGAACCGACCACTGATGCTTGATAGGGAGTGAGTAGTGATGGTTGATGATGGTTAAGTGATGGCTTAGTGATGGTTTAGTGATGGTTGAATGGTGATTCAGTATAGTGAAGTGATGGTTGAGTGATGGGTTAGGAGTTGATGGTTGAATGATGCTTGATCCCGGTTATTGGGTTTGGTTGAATGATGCTTGATCCCGGTTATTGGTTGTTGTGACGGTCTATAGTTATTGATGATTTCATGATGGTCCATGATGGCATCATGATGGTGAAGGGTGGTCATGTGCTAGATCATGGTTGCCAATAGTGATTAGTGATGGTGCGAGTAAGCCGATGAACTGAAAGATCTTTGATCACCATGCTTGACAAAGACTGATGCGGAAAGTCAAGCAGAACTTCGCAAAAAGGCTACAACTCCTCCGACCACAAACATAATCACGGAACCCAGAGCCACGTGGGATCTGCTCATGCTGAAGCCCCCAATACGCGCTGGAGTGTGGAGAGACCAGCTGGACACGCGGATGTGGCAACCATGGATCTCCGCGGAATGTGTTTCAGGATTGCGCTATGCTTAACCAGGCTTTCAGATGATTGGCCATGAATCAATGGTTAAACATTTCTCCGATTCCTAGCTCTTCACCATTTTATTTCCATTTTCAGGTATCAACCAGTGCTGACCTCCATCAACCATCGTTGAATCGTTAAACATGACCACCACCAGGACGTTTGCTCCTCAGGTTCCCCTACGGCCCTGGGGGCGCCCCAGGTGCAGCGGGTGGCAGTGCTCCGGGTGTAGGCCTTGCTTTGGAAAGATTGGAAGAGAACAAACTCAGATTGTCATGGTGATTAGTGGTCAATAATGGTTTTTAAATGGCTGATAATGGCTAATAAATGGTTGTAAATCATGGTTATTATAGTTATTAATGGCTATTAATGGTCAATCACGTGGTTTTATAATCGTAGCGGTCGACCATTAATAGATTGATCATGGCTATAAATGCTAAATATTGGTTAATCATGGTTAGTAATGATTAATGATGGTTATGTAAATATGGTCAATCAATGAAATGGCGAATAACGGCAAAGAAATGGTAGTTAATGTGGTTATAATGGTGGCTGCTAACCTTCAGCGCCCATAAAGATGGTTGATGGTGGCTGATTCTTGATGGTTGAGAATGGTTGCTCATGGTTTGTAATGATCACTCTTCTCTCCTCGCAACAAACCTAGTTGACAGTATAGAATCCAAGCATCTTAGAAGTGCAAGGGGGTCATATTGGAAAGGGCTTGATTGCCATGTATTCTTTAATATCACTAGATCAGGAACGGCTGGACTGCGGTTGTCATGGCGGTAATTGCCCATCATTGGCAATATAAATGGTTCATCATGGCTGATTATGAGTGCTAATCTGCATATCATCAACCAAGTTCATCAACAACTGAAAGGCAAGCTGACCGGCTTGCCTGCGCAAGTGTGTTCCCTTGCTTCCTGGCACGACATGGAGCCGCAAGCATTGCATAACTCCGGTGCTGCTTGGGACACTCATCACTAGGATACCCAGCGGCGAGGGCATACCAGGAGCTGGTGGGACTCCTCCTGGGGTTGGCCTCAATAGCTGGCAGTGGGAAACAAAGAACCAGGTGCTTTGAACCAGGAACCAGGTGCTTTGAACCAGTGGTGAAGCCTAGCTGGTTATATGGTTAATAATAGGGGATGATAACCAACAATAATAGGGGATATACCAGCTATATGGCTATGGGTCAATAATGATCAACCAACGTTCATAGGGGATTTCCACCAACAAAACAAGGGAAAAGGTGGGGAACCAGGGGTACGGGGTTTTGACCCACAGCCAGATCTGAGATCTGGTGCAACTTGATTCTGATACAAATCAATCCAAACTGATCCAAATCGCCTGCTCTGGTGCTGACATACTGATTTTGACCAGCAGCTAGAACTAGATCTTGACATGGCAAGATGTCTCCGGGTATGCGAGGCAATAGAACCTATTGGAACTGCCTAAGAAAGTGTCCATCAGAATCTGGAATCCCTCTTGGGCCCCTGCGGCCCAGAGGGCATAGAAGGCGCAGAGGGCACACCAGGCGCAGCTGGTGGAATTGGTCCTGGGGCAGGCCTCGGAAACGACGAACCATACATGCTGGAATGCTTAAGGTACACCCAGACCAAGTGACACCCAACACCTCTTCGTTTGCTTCTGGGATGACCCAGCAACTCACCTGGATACTGGACCTTTGACTAGAATCTTTTGACCAAGTAGAAGCTCTTTGAATCTCTTGACTAAGCATAGAATCTCTCCAAACAGAAGCGCTTGCCACGCTCCTCTGTTGCCGGGGCCCCTGCGGCATCGAGGGCATCCCGGGTGCAGCTGGTGGTATGGCGGCTGGGGCCGGCCTCAGATGAGGCTTCTCCAGGGACAAAGCTGTGAAGAGGATCATGCTGATGTCATGAGATCTGCTGGACATCGCTGGACATGAAATGATTGAACTTGACTAAGTTGGATTGGTTTTTTGACTGGATTGAAGTCTATTGACTTAGGTGAAGATCAGATTGGATCAGATCTAGAGTAGATTAAGTCTGACTGAGATTAGATCCGACGAAGAATAGCTTAACTTGAAATGGGATAGAGAGTTTGCAATTACAACCGAATCGTCTGCAACTGCGATTCTGTTTCAGCCTGCCCTTCTGAAACGAAGAGCCATCAAGGCTGGTTGGAACTGATTTGGTCACACCACCTGTTGGGGTCCCCTGCGGCCCAGAAGGCACACCAGGAGCAGCTGGCGGGATTCCTCCTGGGGTTGGCCTTGGCAAGGACACCACCAGGAGCAAGTGGCTATGTGCCCTTCTTGTGCTGTGCAAAGCCTACCCTGAAGGGTGATGCTTGCGATGAACTGGACAGCAGAACATATTGGAAATACATCAGGGTGCCGTCCATCAGAACTTGAAATCCCTCTTGAGCCCCCTGCGGCCCAGAGGGCACACCAGGCGCAGCTGGTGGAATTGGTCCGGGGGCAGGCCTTGGGAACAACGAACCAGACATGGCCTGCTTCAACGAAACCTGTGCCCAAAGAATCTCACAGAAGCGAACTTTGACAGAAGCGCCCTGCCCAATTCCACCTGTGGCATGTTCGCTCTTCCCTGGGACCCCCAACGGCATAGATGGCACCCCCGGTGCAGCTGGCGGAATTGCGGCTGGGGCCGGCCTCGGTTTCGCTGCAGGACGTCAGGTTTCATCGTGGTTGTCCAGTTGCCAAACCCAACGACAAACCAGGTAGGTTGTCCACATGGCCATTGTTTCCCCATCCCTCCTTGGTTGTATTGCTAGTGCTTTCGATAATGGCTTTCTCATTTGAACTCTATCATTTGAAAGCTCACTTGATTTTTGAGTCTTCAGAGTTACCCAATGCATGTCATTCGCTCGTGGTCTCTCGTTTGTCACGTGCAATGGCATTCCATAAGAGATCGCCAAGCTTCGCAAAGATTGCTGTAGTATTGATACCAAAGATTACAGCAATAGAGGTTCCATTGATATCCAGTAAAGATTGCTCTTGATCTTAAGATATGTATACATAAAAATACACTTATAACAATAAGTAGTCATTAATAACCGTTCAGCATCAACTAACCATGAGTCAACCATCATCTAATCATAAACTAAGAACAAACTAATCACGAACCATAAACTAGCCTTCAATGAACCATCAGTTAGTTATACACTAAGCATAGATTAAGCATCAATGAATGATTCATTAAGCACCCACAAGTTTCTCAGAATTGGGCTCCCCTGCGCCGGAGACATGCCAGGTGCTGCTGGGGGCACCGGTGCCGCTGGCCTTCTGCCACCACAATAGCTGAGAACTGGCCCTGTTGATAGGACTGTTAGATGTGTATAAATATGTGCATACAAATATATCTATAGATATATATAATAAATAGATAGATAGATAGATAGATAGATAGATAGATAGATAGATAGATAGATATATATATATTTTTTAGATAGATAGATATAGATATAGACATAGATATAGATATAGATATAGATTTATTATCTAAATAGATATATACATGTTTACATAATATGTATATATATATATACACATGGTGTTTCTCAAAACTGGGAACCCCACAAAATGAATGTTTCATTACTTCAAATAACTATACTGGATGATTTGGGGGGTCCCCTATTTTGACCAACACCTATGTATACATTTATTGTTTTACAAACATAGGATATATGTACAGTATGTATATGCATCTAATTTGTATCTTCATCCATGTAGATGTAAATATGCTGGTACTTATACATATCATTCATACATAGATATCCACTACGATAAGCAGTTTTGATGAATACACATTGAGTCTTGCAAACCAAATTTGGAATCGAATAAACTTGCAAATCAAGAGGAAAAGCCTCGGCAAAATCCGCCCTTGCCGAGTGCGGCAAGGGCTTTGCCGATGAGCTGCATTAGTTGCTTAGTGTGCTTGGGGAGAAACATCCCATGGAGTCTCAAGGAAAAGACCTCGGCTAAGAAGTCCCAAGGGAATCCCATCCATATGGTACATCTCCATGACACCCCTGGAATCCAATGGAATCCCACGTGTTTTTTCTACCTCTCATGGAGTCCAAACTGCTCTTGGATTCCGACTGATGCACCACTGGCGCTGGCCTGAGATTTCACGATCTCAACGATCAAGGTTGCATGGTGTGGTTTTTGTCACCAATAAATGGTGGTTTCTCAAGCCATAGCGACCCCCATCAATGGTTGGTTTATTACCACGAACCACAACTCAAAAGATATTTAAGGGGTCCCCTGTTTTTAGAAACACACACAGGTCCATTGGTGTTTCTTTTGAATTATCGTGTCAGCACGAAAGACCATCGGTCCATCATGGATGATGTTGCTGCTGGACAAGCTGAATGGAAACCTAACACCATGGCAACAGTCCATGTGTGCCTTGCTGCTGTTAGATGTACACTATACCAAGGCCCTGTGCCAAATGCAAGAGTTACCAGCCAGGAAAAAATCAACGATTGTTGTGGCATGGACCTTGTTGTTTCTCGTTGCCAGCTATGCTCTACCATCATTATCAGTCATAGTTCACCATGATCATACACGATTGGCCATCATAGTAAATACCGTGAAACAGTGATGACCAATTCTTCTCAACTATTCACAATCATGATCGAGCATTGCTGAGGTCATCTTTGTTGTCCTTACTGAAGACTATTGACCATTGTTGACATTAACTACTATCAGCCATGATTAACCGTTGTTAGCAATTCATGTTAACCACTAGTGACCATCAAATCAACTAACCATCAACTAACCATCAACAAAATGTTGCTTCTGCCTGAATACTAGCCATTCATCATAAATCAGCTGGTGTATCACCGTCGATATAGGGGCTTATTAACTGCTAGATCTCCTATGAACCATTTGATATTAACCACGTTCAATCCGTTTTCTTGCCGCACGTGTTAACAATTAGTAGCCACTACTAGTAACGATTAATGTTGACCAATATCATGTTTAGTTGCTAATATTCACCATAGTTAATTAAGCATGACCATTATCATTAAGCATTACGATTGACCATGATCTACTATCAACCATTCTTAACCATTGAAAATCATCATCCATGATCATTAACCACCATACTTAAGTATTGTCATTCTTAACCAATAACCAATATCCTTAACCATTGAAATTGACCATGGTCTATTAGTGACCATGATCTATGATTGAATAATGAACCATTCTAATTAACCATTCCTAATCATCAACATTCACCATTACCATTGTTAAACCAGAAGAATAAAAACAGTGAGATAAACTGTATAGCCACTAAATAACCATTCCTAACCATCGTTCGTAACCATAGATACTATTGACCATAGATATTATCAACCACTATAGCCAACCATGTCAATAACCATGTGTAACCAATATGTTTCATCTTGTAATTGACCATGGTCCATTATTGACCATGAACTCTTATCAAACTAATTAACCGTTCCATTCTAATTGACCGACGATGATCTATCATCAATCATTCTTTACCATCAAAATTGACATGAAGCATTTGATAACCATCAACATTAGCCATTCTAATTCACCATTCCTAACCATTACTAACCATCAGATTAATTCTAACCATTCCTAACCATTCCTAACCATTCCTAACCATTCCTAACCATTCCTAACCATTCCTAACCATTACTAACCATTACTAACCATTCCTAACCATTCCTAACCGTTCCTAACCATTCCTAACCATTACTAACCATTACTAACCTTTCACTTTCACTTTCTTTTGGGCCCCCCCCCGGTGACCGAAGCCACGAAGGAGAGACCCCTTTTTGACAAGCGAGTCCTTGCTTCCGCCCGCCTATTAGGGCTAGCGTCATCTCTCACTGATCGCCACCACCGCAACGTCTCTGCCCTGTTTCCGTGCTGCCTTCACCCGCGCCAGCTGCTGGCGGGCATACAAGCTTCTTTCCTCCCAAGAAAATCTCCCACTTGCCAGGTCACGTGGCCATTGATAGCAGTCCGTTTGTCTCAAGTCTGGGAGGTGTCGCCCCTCACAAACGTAGCCTTTGAGCAAGTGGACCACCCTGTGTTGAGTTGGCCACGATGGCCTTCGTAAAATGCCTGTTGTCGCTTGTGACTCTCCCAACAAATACATGGATCGTACACGCCCAAAGCCAGTATCAGGGAAAATATCACATGGTAGCAACTGCACCACCTGTCGGAAGAGTTGGCTCACTTGTTCACTTTGTTCTCGAAGAGTGACCCCATGCAATCTTGCCGCAGAGTAGTTCTGTAGCCAGACCAAATGATGTTCTGACGAGTCTGCCAGTCGACGTTTCACTGGCAAATATGCTCCCATCTGAATAGCAACACTTAATGCCACTTCATTCCAAGATAGCCCTGTAGGTAACCCAGCACAATGCGGGTCATCCTGAGGCCATCGACATGTACGGAGCCAGTCAATCAGCGCCATAGCCGGTTGGCTGCCAAGGGCAGCACAGTGCAAAAACTGAACATCTGTTACTATAGGATAGCAAAGCGGATCTCGCACTGACCAGTTAGAAAGCATATCAACCGGGTTGTTAGTATCCGACTCAGATGCAGGAAGAGCCAATTGTCCCTGATCCGCACGTGCTCTTGCCACATTCAATGCTATGATATATTTATAAACCTGCGAAAGCAGCTCCTTCTGTCGCAGCTGCGCATTGGCAAGTTGTTCCAATTCAGGGAGCAGCGGATCTTGGTTACGTACCGCCTGATTGGCAGTCTGGCCTGCTTTCTGGTTGCCCAAGAATCGATATGCATCCTCTGTGGGCATGTGGGACGTGATATCTGTGTGTGCTTTGATTTTACAAGTATGCTGCTGAGGCTTCTTCACACGAAATATACGGAGGACATAGTCAGCATGAGGGTGGTCCACAAAATCTTGCGGGGATGTCGCCTCAAATGCCGCTTTGACGGCTGCAATGGCAACTGCACTATCTGTCCAAACTGTGAATGCCGGAAATGTTTCATGTATCAACACTATGGCAAGCAGTTCGGCTCGATGAATGGATTGCAAGCCAGGTAAACGTGATTGTGCAATTGGCGATAGAGTATCAGGCAGTTGTTTGGTTTGCATATATGTGGATACCGCCTGTTGTCGTTCCTCCAGGGATGTTGTCAAGTCCACCACCACGGCGAATGCCGCATACCGGGCAGTGGCATCTGATGGATGACAGCAGCTTCCATCTGTGAAAAACACCGGGGTGGAAATGCCTAACTGACGGAGTAGCTCAATGACCTCAGTGGAGAGAGAAACCTCTGGTAACTGAGCATGTAGCATTGAAACAAGGTCATCCTGTGCATCTTGCGATATAACCGGGAGGTCAATCCAACCTGGGTGTTCATTTGTCAAGGTATCAAGTGCTTGGGGGTGCTGGTCACGAAGTGCCTGAAATGCTGAACATGTCAGAAACTTGTGTATTTTATCATCTGGTTCCCCACAGAAAGCACATCTGGACTCTGTATCGGACAGCCATTTATTCTTCTGGTTACCTGGTTGGTAGGCTTGGGTTATTTCTCGCCACATGGAACGTTGGTCTGCATCACTCATGGTCTGCAGGACCTGTCTAGTGACAGTAGCGTTGACGGGCCATCGGTTATACAAGGTATACCGGTGTGTGTATTCCAAGATGGCGGTGGTTTTCCAAGACTCAAATGCCCAGTGTTGAAAATGTGCAAAGGGTGCTTCCCAAAGGCAAAGAGAAACCCATGTAGAAACGTGGATCATACCTTCTGGGGAAATTGTCCCTCCCAGTTTCGCTATGTAGTACATGAGAACCGAAGCCGGTCCTTTAGTGGTGGCAGCAGTTCCTGGATCACGTGCTGCTGCTGAACAAAAGGCTCTACGTTTCTCAAGAGTGGCCTTTGATAACCAACGCCTAGCTTGCTTGAGCGCCTGCAAAATGACAAAAAGGCAAGGGTCAATGATATCAGGAAACATGACCAAAAACAGGAGCACAGGCGTCATGGTGTGGGCCCGAAATTGCATGATTGCTTCTGCTACTGACGTTCTAAACGGTGCCAACTTTTCGTCTGTGATAGGAACCACTTCACATCCATGGAATGCTGCTGCATAGATTGATGACTTGATCACATGCTGCTTCACCTTAATGTCCCAAGCTCGGAACTTGATGCGCTTCAAGCGCGCCAATCCTTCTTCCAAGCGTTGCTCTTGATCCCCCAAACGTGCTCGGCCCGTGTAGTGAAGCTGGAGACCTAAATCACGCGCTGACTGCTTTTTTTCTGGGGTGCATGCCGGATTCATGATCTTGACTGCATCCCGCACAACTGATTCATCTTGTGGATGGCTAGACCAAATCCATGTCTTTGCAGGATCAACTCGCAGTCGGGCAACTCTGCACAATTTATCTGTCTCAGTGGCTATTGTAGCGTGTACTGAGGAGTCTGTGGTGGACCAGCTCCAGTTGTCTGCATATGCATTTATGAGTACTTCTGGGTGAATCCATGGAAGGTTGGAAACCCATATGGCCGAGATCATTACCATGATGGCCACAGCAACTGGATCCCCTTCTGCGCATCCGCATGTTGTGTGGTGCAAAGGACTAACCGAGCCTCTCACTTCCCAAACTCGATGAAGGTCTTTCATGGCAGTTTCCCACTTATCTATCATAGCTTGTCCACATCCAAAGGTTCGCAAGATGAAAGCAGCAAAGCATCGACGAATGAGGTTGTAGCATTTAACTAAATCAAGATTCACTCCTGATCTTCGACGGCCTGCTATGGCTTGCTGCTCTAACCATTGTTGTATCTCATAAGCAGCTGAAAAGGCACTGCGCCCTTTGAGGAAACCGGAAACTGGGGGTGGAAGCGACTTGGAAAGGGCGCATAAGATTTTACGTGAGATGATTTTACCCCAGATACGGAAGATCTGGGGTAAAATGGTGATTGGTCGAATCTGACCAGGTGTTACACATCCTGCTCCTTTTGGCATGGGGATTGTCCTACCTATCATCATATTGGCTGGAACTATTCGATCGGATGAAGAGACTATAGCAACAAGGTCGGCAACATGATCAAAACACATGGCTTGCAATTCACTGGCACGGACTCCATCTATGCCTGGCGCCGACGATCCTTTGGTGTCTCTGATTGCATCCATCCACTCTTGCGTGTCAGTAGTGGATGTATCGAAATGTTCAATGTGTGGCAGGTTTTGCACTATATCAACAAACGCATTCATGTCTTCTTGGTTGGGTTGGTCATTTGGATCATCCCGTTGCCAGAATTGTGCCCAGTAGTTGTGGAGGTGGTCAAAGATTGTTGCTTCATCAAAATGTTCCTGTGACTGACAAACAGTACACTCTTCAGGGATGTCAACGGATTCACGTGTGTGCAAATGAAGAGAGAATGGTGTGACTTGGTGAATCCAAAATTGGTGGTCATGAATAAGCACTGGGAATTCAGCCCGAAACCTCGATGGTTGTGGAAGTGCAACTTCGAGAGCGAATGTATCCCCCTGAGGTTCCAATGCCCCAATGGTAATTCCTTCTTCAGTGACAGTGGTGGCAATTTTTGTAAGAGGTGGGTGCTTGGCCCCTTTTGCCATCTTGAAAGCTTCCTTGCTGTGCCCCCATTTCTTGTCTGCAAGTAGTTTCAATTGTAGCTTACGCTTCCTGATTTGCCCATCATGGTAAACCGCATCATCTACCACTTTACGAAAAAACTGCATGAGCAAATGCACAAAAGATGCTTCTGGAAGGGGCCAAGGAAGTGGGCCTATCTCTGGAACATTCTGCGCCCAAAGGGAAAAGGATGGACCCATGCATGTGTTTCTAGCAATTGCATTCCATTCTTGGCTGAGGGAGTCAACGTGTGCATGAAGGGTTTGTTCCCGTTCATACTTGCACAATCTGGCATGTATCGATTGCAATCTGCGCATCTGGATTGCCTTCCGCTTCGTCTGAATTGCACATATCTCTCCTGGTGGTTCATAATCACCTTTTCGGCCTGGTTTCACGTGGGCATGATATGGATGCCATGTCGCACGAAGTTTCGAACCTCTGCCTAGGTATCGCTTTGGCAACCTAGCAAGGGGAAACTTGGCAGGTTCCTGTAGATGAGCTTTTTCAAGAACATGCCCCACTATCTGCTCAGTACCCTGACACCATTCATCTATGGTTGTGGGTTTGGGACCTCCAAACGAAATGTATCCTTCCGAAAACATCTGGGCATCTATACCAAGCTCTGTCCAATCCTGTGGGAGAGAGTAGCGGAACACCGACAGTGGGATGGATGGTAACTGCAGGTCAAACAAGACTACATCATGTGTGGCAAACAGTTTCTCTTTTGAGACTGTGATATTTCTGACTCTTTGAGCAAGAATGTTATCTATCAATGCTGTATCCGGGTTCGTGGAGTCGCAGCAAGTGGTTGGCATCTGGCTCCCATGTTGGTTGATATGGATTTGCTGCAAGTGCTGGAATCCTTGCTCAAAAAGAACCTGGCATGCTTGGGAAGATTCCACCGGGAAATTGAAATCGCCAAGTATCATGGTCGGGAGTGGCAACAATCTTGATCTACGGTGGGCCTCTGCTATCAGTGAATCGGTGATCTCGGATGCATTTGGCTGAGACGCTGTAACACCATAAATAACGAACAACTGAAAATGGAGATGACTAGCAGTAATAATAGCATGAACCAAACGTGTGCTATACTTCCATGTCGAATCTGATGGATGTCTTGCACCTCGTGCTGGGACAGCGGAAGCTACTGCTGTGCCTCCGGCCTTTCCTCTCTTGGATTCTTGGCCATCATGTCTAGTGCGATGTGGCGTCACTGGGTCCGACCATATCATCTTGTAGCCCAGCTTACGCATTGGTGCCAAAACCTCCTGTTGAACATTGAACGTTGCACTAGTCTCTGCCATTGCAATCACATCAACCCCATGTTGAAGTCGAAGGTGACCGAACTCATACATCTTATCATTCACCGATGTAGGGTTAATTATGGCGAAGCGAATGCAATCTTTGGACACCCCCGGGCCAGGGTGTGTTGCCTCACCAACACGGCATGCATGTAACATGTCATGGTCAAGTTGTAACCGTGGAACCAACTTGAGCATGGACAAAGGCCAATAGGTCCTACACATTTGGACACAAGCCGGGAAATGTATCCGGCTCCCTTGGCACTGGAACAACACCTCCTCCATCCAAAACATCCTTGGCCCGCTCATCCTGGTAGCAGGCTGGGGAGTCTGCAGCACAACTTCGAGATAACCCCCTGGCAAGTCAAAGAATATGCTGAACAAAAGGGATTGGTGCAAGGATGCAACATTGACGCCCTGCACGACAAATACATGAGATACCCCCTCATGCATGTAAATGGCACCTAATTGCTGCTCTGTGTCCTGACCCTGTCACGAACTATCCTCCATGTCTTCATCATCACCCGTGGCTCGATCTCGCTTTGCAATTTTCTTCTTGAAAAGAGCCTTGATGTCTTGCAAGTTGGCATTGAGCTGCTTCGTTTGGGCTTCCATGGCTTGCGAAACTGTCTGTTCCAGCTCGGATTTGACTTGCAACATGGATGTCTGAATGATTTGTCTTGTCTCTGTGTCCCGCTTCTCAACTGCCTGGAATGCTTGGCGTGTTTCATGTTTCATGGCTTTCTGATAATCTGTCACAGATTTCAGAGATCGTTCTAAGGCATCCAACCTCTGGTCTTGTGCCTTGAATTTTGCTTCATTGGGTCCCTCGACCGCTCTGGGCGCCGTCATCGTTTGGGACTTGGCAAAATACGGTGCCCAAGGATCCTCTGCAAGCATGGGCTTGGAGTCATTGGTCATCTTGGGTGGCATGCGAGGTCCTGCAACAATGGTGGACTCCTGCAACTTCGAACGTGGTTTGAGTTCTCTGGCAATGACCGGGTTGGTGTTGAATTGCAGCACCCCGGATGGTGCTGGTTTGGCCGTGGAGATTATCCAACTCTTTGGACCAACCGCTTTGATTGCCCGAATCTGCCATCCAAATTGCTGTGCCCAAGACTGAACCGAATCACCAGTGCAGCCATACGGTAAGGGTTCGAACTTGTAGGTTAGAGCTCCACCTGTCATTTGCGGAGCCGTTGTACCTGGATACACTGTCTTCCAAGCCTCTTCGAATGCAGTATCTGGATATCTCAGGCCCAGGTTCGCCTTGCCACGAACCAAACCGCAGCATGAGGAAGTCCTTGATGCAATGGAAGTTGCTTGCGCGATGTCTGGACTTGAGCCCGGCAACCACAGGATACGCCATGATTCGCTAGCTCTTCCCGCCTCATTTTTTGGAATGGCAAAGAGTGAGTTGAACCCGGATTTCTGCAGGATACTACCGAGTTTGTCTGCTCTCACTGTACAATGCATTTGAATGGAATCACCTGTTGCATCGGTGGCTGCTCTACCATTCTTCCTAATGCTTCTACCCCACAATGACACAATGGGAGCATCTGGACCCGTGGCATCAAAGATTTGGCGTATCTTGTTGGCCGTGTGTTTGATCATCTCATCCCAATCGGATTCACTCCAATCTGATTTGAATGCTGTGATGGCGACCACATGACAGTCCTGTAGTGGTACCTTGGATGATTTGTCTTCCTTTGGAGTGACCTTCTTGACCCCTAAATGGATCAACGTTCCAGATAGGATAAGCTGCCTTTGCGCCTGGTCTCGAACTGGCAGGTTGACATCTTGCTTGGCGAGAGTGGTTTGGACCGGGCTCTTCCCCAAAATGAAAATGGATAACTCATCCTGGCTGATCTGTTGGGCTTCCCTCAACCATGGGAGAGCTTGTGATGGGGTCATCAGGACTACCCCACATGCTCCATTGGTTGGCATTGCAATCTGAGATGCAGCTGATCCATCTTCGTTCACCAAAAAACCTGGCTCGATGGTGAACCATTCAGGGTTTGGTGGTTGCATATCAAACTTCTTGTGTTTCAATTGGTGACCATGGTTGGTCTGTTTGGATGGCGCCGCATCAAGGTCAGGGATCTTGATTTCGCATTCTCTACAAATTTGAATGATTTGCTTGACACGGTCATATCCTGCTGGCATCTGTGCTAACTGCATGGTTCGTTTGGAGCCCACCTTGTCAACAATATCTTCTGAGGTCTTTGAAACCCACTGCAAATCATACCCTGCTTCGAGCAGTGATGCTGCAATGCTGTTTTTGGTCCTTGTTTTGTTTGCATCTTTCCCACCTCCGCCTGTGGTCGAATGCCCGATGTGCAAAATGGATGCTTGTCTGGATGCTGTCAGTTGCAAGGATGAAACCAAGATGTCACCGAGAATTCGCTTGCCATAATGAATGATTCTAGGTTCCATTTGACACAGCACCGGTTTGAGTGTCAGGTTCAAGATCTTCTCAATGTGGTCAACTGTAACCGATGCATGGACTCTACCCTGCCACATGTACTTTCCAAACCATTTGAGCATGATGCAGTGACCGTTTGCATCCTTCAGCGGGTGCATCATCCTCTTGGTAGCCTGAATGGCCAACATGATCCTCATACATTCAGGTGGGATTGGGCAGCGAAGGGAATCCGGCGCAAATTGAACCAAGTATCCTGAATCTGTAGTTGAGGTCACAACCACTAGTCCAAGGTCCTTCAAGTTGTGTTCTGGGATGAGTGTCGCCCAGAATTCGGCCAGGGTCCTGGATTCTGTCAGCTCAGCATATCCCTGGATATTGAATGACATGTCTTTGGGATCCCATGTGAACAAACATGACCTCTGACCTTGAGCTGCTGCCAAAATCAATGGAGGCGATGGTTCGAATGGACAGGCATCTGCGATTGGCTCTGGCACCAACAATTGTCCATGGAATGGTTTGTGAAGTGCATCAATGGTTCCAAACTGGTCAAAGATTGGCGTCTGAATGTTCCACTCTCCTATGAGTTCACCGCATGTTTGGCTGTATTTTCCATGATAGATGCTAAGATGCTTCTGGTGAACAAACGACACAAGGAGACCATCACTGACCGTGGGAGCCTCAAGTGATGTTGGCTGGAGTTCAAGCTGGTAGGATGTCTCTTCTGATACCTCTTGGTCCAAAATCGTGGCATGAAAATGGCCCTCCCAACATGTTTGGAAATCATGCAGTGGTGTGTTGGATGCCGACCAAAACGAATGAAAACCATCTCCTGCCAGTAATCTGGCATGTTGCATGACATTGTACGGCATTGTGGGTGGAATGGATTCCGCTACCGTAACTTGACTGACCTCCCCTGCTTCTGGGACACATTTCAGGCGCTGTTCCCAGTTGGCGATATCTTGAAAGCCTTGGTTGGGAATCCACATCTTACCTCGTGGGAAGCTGATATGGACAGCAGCACGAAACAGTTCAGCGAAACTTGTTTCCCATGTATCGTCATATCTTGTGTCCCCCCTGTGTGTCAGTGACCAACCAACTGCATGCCGTTTCAGTTCTGCATTGTCACATGTCAGGCGGTTCGTCCACAAATCCTCAAAGATCTCTGCCATATCTAGCCGCTGGCATCTATTTGGCAACATCTTGAAGGCATTCACGAGAGCCACTGTTGCATGCACGATGGAAATCTGGTTGCCCTGAATACGCCATGCGACTGTGTTGTTGAGGGGTACAAAGCAGTTGTCCCATACCAAGTGGCTCATGGCAATCTCAATGGGGTGCAAGTAGCGACAACAATGTTGATCCGTTGGTTCCCGAAAAAAGAAAGCATTGAAACCTTTCTGTTGCAGCTTATGCAATGGGATTCGGTGTTGTCCCCCATATGATGCCATGCAAACTGGAATCGTTTGTTCTGGTGAGTAGCATCTTGAACGCAGAACCTCATCAGGATTGGTGCCAACTTGGGATTTCATGGACGGTGGCAACAATGCATGCTGTTTTGCCATCTCAATGACCTCTCGTGGAACTGCAAGGGCATCTTTCATGTTCTGTTCCCATGGCCAAACTGACCCCATCTCTTGCATGGAACGAGCGGGTTTCTGGGGCCACGTTTCAAAAGTTGTAGGCAAGACCTCTTCGTCGTGCAGTAGATATGCTACGCACAACCAACGTGGTCTGCGTGCTGAGGCATATGCCGAGCAATCATGGATTCCTTGGGATTGGATCATGTAACCTGCAGCTTTCAACTGTGCGATTACCAACTTATGGTGTTCATGGCTTGAGCATCCGGGCACATTTTCGATTGTGATGACTCTTGGACGCATCTTCTTAGCTATCGAAATTGCTTCTGGAAGAAGCATGCCTGACTCCGAGTGGAGCCCCATTTCCGCACCTGATGTTGACCAGTTGTTGCATGGGGAGCTGATTGTGAGGACCTCAGGGCCCCATCTTGACACTTCCTCCCACCATTGATTGCTACCTACATCACCATAGACAGCAAAGTGATGTTCTGTGTCAAGAATACCAAATGGAATTCCTTGTGATGAGTCCAGTACTACTGCATCGTGGTTTGCGGCGAAAGTCGCCACTGCTTGGAAATCCAAATCAACTCCAACCAGCTGGATTGGTTGACCTGTTTGCTTAGCTACATGGCGAGCAGCATAGCTCCATCCCCCGTGGCCTCCACAAAATAGCTCCAAAATTCTGAGTGGTCCAGAGTTCTTGGATGACAAAGAGAAAACCTTGGTTGTCTCATCGATGATCCAGTCGCAGCTACGAAAGTCCTCAGCATAGAGACTCTTGGGGTATTGTTCTTTCACGTTGTATAGCATCACCTTCTGGTTTGGTCGCAAAGGGTGGCTATCCCGGTCAATAGCAAACTTGTGCATGACTTCACTGATTTGTCTGTCCGGTGCTGTTGGGAAGCACCCTTGCATCATGAGATTGAAAGATATCCCTTGGGACGCCAGAGGAATCGATTCAAACATGTCACCCTTCTTCAATGGTCCTTCATGTGGAATTGTGGCAATGATAGTAGTCCGATCCTGAAACCATTTGGTCCCCTCATTGCCAAAACATTCGTCTCGTGTCACCGGGTCCTCAAACATGGAACCCCGGGGAAGTGTCGCTGCCAACGATGTCATGGCTCTATCGGCACACGGGTGTCACTGTGTGACAGAGCGTGCCACAGGAAGGCTAGAGCCAAACGTCTAACCATTACTAACCATTCCTAACCATTACTAACCATTACTAACCGTTCCTAACCAGTACTAACCATTACTAACCATTACTAACCATTACTAACCATTACTAACCGTTCCTAACCAGTACTAACCATTACTAACCATTACTAACCATTCCTAACCATTACTAACCATTACTAACCATTACTAACCATTACTAACCATTCCTAACCATTACTAACCATTCCTAACCATTACTAACCATTACTAACCATTCCTAACCATTACTAACCATTACTAACCATTACTAACCATTCCTAACCATTACTAACCATTACTAACCATTACTAACCATTACTAACCATTCCTAACCATTACTAACCATTACTAACCGTTCCTAACCAGTACTAACCATTACTAACCATTACTAACCATTACTAACACTAACCATTCTTTACCGTTGATTAACCACCAAAATTCCCAACCAACCTGTCTCCTGTGCTTCGATCCAAGCCGCGGCCCCGCTGGAACAGCAGGTGCTGTGAGCATCGGCGCGTCTGCAGTCGGCCTCAACAGGGCTGATGGTAAGCATCATGGGTTGATGGGTTCATCAAAGGTTGGTCAAAGGGGTTACTATTGGTGAACTAAGGGGTTGTTAGCGTGGTTTTTAGTTTTGAAAGATTATTAAGACTTGATCAATGGTTGACTACTGTTCGTTTCATTAACTCTGGGAAGCTAGCTGTTTCTATGGTAGACTTTTCAGTGTAAGTTTACCGGAGGGTAACCATCGTTTATCAAACAATGGATTGATTTCATCAGTATATATTCACCAACCATGGTGAAAGAATGGCTTGTGATGCTGATTGCTGGTCAAATATATGACGAATCATGGTTAAATCATGGTTTCCAATAGCTGGTCACTAGCTAAACCATTGTGAACCCTCAGCTATTGACAACAAATGTTCGAGTGGGTAGCAATTCACCCTGCTGTTAATAGTGTTCATCCTGAGAGGTGACCAGCTGAGACAAATCAACTACTGCAGCAGTGTGTCAACATCACTGCTTCAACACCTTTCACCGGAAAGACTCGAGAGAGTCATATGAAGCAAACCAAAGATCGAGGGTGTGGAGTGATGTCTGCCAGTTTGATGAAAAAGCAAATAAGTTCCAATTCTTGGAATGAACCGATGGAGACTACTTTGATAGTTAAATCACTCATTAATCAACAATAAACAACGTTGATTGTTTCCCGCTCAAAACCACGATTGCTTCTTCCAAGTGTCGGTGTTTTACCACGGTGATATCGTCTTGTTCTGGAGTTGAAAGTCTCAGGAGACCTCGCAATGAGTAAAGGACCCAAAATTCATTGGCCATTAATCGATTCCATGAATAAATACATGAATGTATCTACATACATATCTGTATAAATATATATATATATATGGTTTTCTTTGATCAGGTCCACTCTCATCTAATCTTATCCAATATGACCTAATCCTATCTTATCTTTCCACGGATTCTATAGTCTCTGATTGTTGCAACAGTCTGTAGCCTTGTTGCTGTTTCAGCAACAAACATAGAATCACACTGCTTCCCAATGAACTACAACAAAAACTATGCAACTATACAATACCAACTCTGTCGACTGGTATTATACATACCATTAACAGTTGGCAGTGGGTCACAATCCTAATCCTGTACCACTGGTTCCCTATCATTAAGCATTGTTTTCCCTATGAGTTTGTTGGTGATTATTCCCCACTAGTTGGCTGGTTAATTGCTTGAACCAGCTCGCCATACAATCGCATAACTCGCAGGTATATTTGCGGAGTTTCCTTCTGAGAGGTTTCTGGATCTGAGGATCTCCCAGCATTCTTCATTTCTTGCCGAAAATACGAATACCCTGCTCCCCCAATGGGAAATCAACGATATATACAGATGTTCCACCTTTAAATGTAAAATTATATACGTATTCTATCTTTGAATGAAAAATTGTCCATCCATATTTTCCCTCTATATATCTAAATAGATAAAGAAATATATAAATAAATAAGCAAATAAATAAACAAATAAACAAATAAACAAATAAATAAATAAGTAAATATATATATATGTATATTTATATATATATATATATGCATATCTATACGTATGTATTAAGTGATGATATTTCAGTGTTGAACCGCCAATGGTGGGACCCCTGAGCTCCCAGGCGCAGGTGGCGCCACACGAAGCTCCGGCGCCGTGGCGTGCAAGGGATTGGGCCTCTGCCTGCCTGCACCGGTAACCGTTGAAGGAAGGCGTTGGTGCACCGGGTAACCAGGGTGGTGATAACCAGGGTTGATATGGGTTGATATGGGTTAATGATATGGGTTATGTATATAATATGGGTTAATATGGGTAGATATACTAGTTGATATAGGTTGATAACCAGGGTTGACATGGGTTGATGTGAGTTGATATGGGTTGCTAACCAGGGTTGATGACCTGATAACCAGGGTAATCAGAGCTGATTACAAGGGTTGATCAAGAAATCATGGCTGAAGAAAGGTTGATGCTAATGCTGGCTGATTCTGGCTGATGATGGGTTAATGGTGAAATGATGGTTCATCATTGAGAAAAAGATGGTGGCTAAATGATAGGGGATAACCACTATCAATAGAAATTCGTTAACCATCAAGCGAACACACCTAACATCACCTGTTGATATCCCACTTGGCCGTGAAATCTGTGCAAGAGATCCATCGAAGCACCTTAGGCCAACCATCGGCAGTGTCTGTTCTTTTACACCTGGAGGATTAAGCACCAAGCATCAGCATCACCCAATGGATACGTAGGTGCACAACATGGAACCTGAAACTCAGAAATCTAAGTGTCACCCTATAGGATGGAAGCTGCATTCGATGGTGAATTTCAAGGGTTGACGTTCACCGATCAACGAAAGCCACATGTGGCATCAGTTTATTCATGGCAACGATATCCAACTTCCAGCCGTGAATTCCGACTCGCTCAACCCAGGGGCGGTGCAACCATGCCCTCCATTGCTGCCTTGTGCTGAACGATCCAGCAACGAAGTCAGTGCTGCTTGATCCTCAGACATTGATTTCAATGCTGAACTAAGAGAATTCCCACAATTATTGGATATAGACGGGTGTTTTCGAAAATTATGGGGTCGAAACTGCCGTAAACCCATGTAAGACCAACAGGTGTTGGAAAGTTCCCCTGCCAAAATCACCCCAAACCCTTCAGCAACCCCAGCTCTGCCCCACATGGGCGACCCGCCATCAAGTGCCTTCAGCCACGACCAGGTTGCCCCTAAGGTGGGGTATCAGGTTGCTGGGCCACCGTGCTGATTGCGGGGAAAGCAAGCATCCTCGCCTCGGATGTACCAGCGAATCAACTCTGATTGGTGGTTGAACATCTCATGGTAAACTAGTGGTTAGCAATGGTTAAGAATGGTTAAGTGATAATGGTTAATAATGGTTAACTAGTGGTTGAATAACCAATGGTTAGTGGTTGATAATGGAGTGGCGATACCTATATGGTGATAACGGTTGCTTATGATCATTACTGGTTAGTGGTTGAACCACCCCGTCGTGAAAAATATGTTTGTCAACCAACTAACCATTTGGTAATACATTTGGGAAAATATAAAATGTTCGAAACCGCCAACCAGAGGTCTATGGTGAAAAATCTGTTGGAGTTGCCACTGTTGCTATGGTAGACACCTGAAATACAACCAATATGAACTGGAAAGCACAGTTGCTGGAGAAGCGGAGGGCTAAATCAGGCTATTCGGGTGGGTCAAACAAGGCTCTGTTGCTACGGAATTTGAACATGTCCGGAAAAGAGAATCTCGCTCTGGTAGGAGGCCCTGTCTGCAAGAATCTACTAGTATGTGTCAAAGGCACACATTCAGATTTGTTCCACGTGAAATGAAATGGCATGACCTCAACATACTCTTGGGAATGGAGCTTTCAGATGTCAATCTGACTAATTCTTTGCGCGGAATGTGTTTGTTTGAATTTGGAGGCACTTGTGCAAAATGCCGCATCAAACGTCAGCAAGTTCCTTTTCTGCACTTTCAAGGCAACCATTTGTGTCTCCAGCTATACATCTGTACAAGTTTGGAGGCACATGAATTGCCAACATCTCATCAGGCCAAGTGTCAACCAACTGTGTGCTTGCACATGCCAAGCACAGACATGAGACAGGGAGGCAATTGCCACAGCGGCAACGCCTCCAAAATGTTGGGCGAGAACTGTGGGGCGCATCCCACCATTTATGGGGATAACCCCATTTTGAATCTCGGTGGCGACCGTAACGCAGTGCTTGGAGTCGTTATGAACTCAAGGTGGCCATGCGTTTCCTGGCGGCTTGGTACGCACGGATGATCATGGGGGGAACTGGAATCCATCAACCCGGGGCGCACCAAGTCTTGGGACAGCTCCAAGTTGCCGCTCGCTACGTGATCGAATGACAGAATTGATGATCGCACCTGTATCTCTGTGAAATTACGAGTTGCAGCTTCTCCCGCGGGGATGTGAGGTAGCCAGGTTGGGTGACCTTTCTGCTAAAAAAAACAGTGCAAGTATTGGATGCAATCATTCTTCTCACTTCATCCCCAATTTCAGAACTGATCTATGCATACAGCGGATCATGTATGGCAACGGCAGAATTACCAGGCAAAACGGATTACTCTCTGGCAAACTAACCTGGAAGTGGAAGACTGGTGCTTCCAAGTTGCTTTCCCAGACGGTAACATCCAGTATTTGTCAATCTTGCTGGTTACTATCCTGTCGCTTAGCATGAAGGGTGAAGTCTTTGCGACTAGGCCCCAGGCCACTGTTGCATACATCTACTTGTTTACGTGCATCTATCTCTACACATGTAACGTGGGTACTTCCACGTCTTGCACATACACCTTCATGCGCATTCATGTTCGTGTACATGGGTGTGTCCATCAACGATGGTACCGACCATCCAGCTTTTCATAGCCAGGGAAACCACCAGCAACCCTGGGGGTACACCATGCCGTCCAGGGGCTCAAGCCAATCCAGGTCAGCCAGCAGTTCGGCCATCTCCTCATCGCAGACCTCCATGTCTCGAAAGGTCACGGCCAGGTGCTGCATCACTTGCAGAATCGCCTGGCTTAGCGAAGCAGAACGGTTCAGGCTATGCCCACGCGCCTGGGATGGTGATTTTGAGTCATCTTGTAGAGCAGGAATGAGCAGGATATATATACATGTGTTTATGTATATTTGTACTTATGTGTATCCATGTGCGTATTTGCATATGTAGATACATGCGCTTACACGCACTATATGAATCTATGCACTTTCGCGTAACGACTGGATCATTCCATGGCCTTGGGCAAATATTGTTGTACATGGTTAATGGTTGGTGTTTTCCAACACAACAAAGAAAACTGGAAGGTACCCACCTTGCAAAGGTTGTGTCCACGGGTGTGACGGTCACGGGAATCTCAGCAGCTCTTGGTGATTTGATCATCTGCCAATACATAGTGATAGCCATGCGAATACCCCCATTACTGGCAAAAAATCACCTGTACGAATAGGTTCGGTCACCAGTTTTCGGGCACACAAATCTCGACAGAACGAAGGTTGCTTGAGATGCCCAACCGTTGACAAACTCCCTGAATCTATCGAGGTTATGCTTCGGTGATGAATCATTACGAACCACAACAGGAGCAACATCACAGCATCAGCCGACCAATGACATTATCACTCACCGTCATCAACCATCATCAACCACGATCAACCATTATCAACCATCATTTCCCAAAAAAAACTAACCAGCATCAAATATCTTTCTCTCAATCACCATCTCCAAGAGTTCATCAAATATCATTACCCACCAGTTTGATGGTTTACCAATAGTTGTAACCATTATCAACTGGCTAAGCCACCAGTAACCAACCCACTATCAACCACCAGTAACCATTATTGTAACCAGTAAGCTTACCCATCAAATATTGTAACCATTATCAACCCACTATCAACCTGGCTAAGCCACCAGTCATCAACCAGCAGCTGGTGGTCAGCAAGCAGCACGCCTGGTAGCGGGACAGCACCGATGTTTTGGGAGCGCCAGGGGAGAAGGAGAGTGCCAGCCACACCTGTGCGTCATGGGATGATGATGTCATGGTTTATGTGAGTTAGTGATGGTTAAAGTGATGGTTTAATGATGGCTAAAGGATGGTTAAACGATCCGTAATGATGGTTAATGATGGTTAAAATGATGATAGTTAATGAGGGTTGAAACTTACATCGGTCACCGACACTGAAGGTTTAATCAGTTAAAACCGCCAGTTGGTCTTTTCATAGAAATGTATGTATATGCATGTGAAAATAGGACTGGATATAAATTTGTCATTACATAAATGTATTACATTGATTAACTAGTGTTGCTGCTTGGTGATTATCACCGATCACAAAAATACTAGACAATCATCTCCAGGTATGGCTATTCAAAAAATAATGGACTGAAACTACTTGAAACCACCAATCAGTATAGATACCAATCATCCAATATGAGTTATTCTTTGTAATCCACCACCTAATATTTGGGGTTCCCTATTTTAAGAAACCGCCATAAGTCTCCGCAGTCATTTCTTAGATCAGATCGTCAGCTCTGCCACCGGCCCACCTTCCGCAGACACACGGGGCATAGGAAGCTGCAACGCCCAGCGCTGTCGCCCGGCCCGTTGTTGCCGTTCCTGGAGCCGCATCAGGGGTGGCCCCGTGCACCACATGGCCAGGGCCCGCTGGTGACCTGTTATGACCGGGGTCAAGTGCAAGCGATAGGAAATGACCCTGTGGTACACTCAGCTGGAAGCTAAAGCCATCAGCATGTTGTGTGTAGGTAAACCATCTATAAACAGTAGATTGATAGTCATAAATAAGCCCCTCCTTGATGAAGCTGGTGGCCGCTTCAGGCCATTCCAAGATCTGCGTTTTGGCCGTGAAGCCCGGCGGGCAGCACCAATGATTGAAACCAGTGGGAGAAACAACGGACAGCTGGTGACGTGATGATTGAAACTTCGCTACAGGAGCTCTGCGTTTCAATCTGCCAGGTTTCCTTCGATGATCTGGAAAGCAACTTCACCTTTCTTTGAGCAAAACATGCAACTGCTAAACTTAGCTAAACTAGCTGCTTTCCTTGATATTGATCTTTGATGGTTCTTTTGAATCCCTTGCTCTGTCATTTCCTATCACCGGCTACGCTCAAAAGGACATGACCTTGTGACCAAAGCTGTTCAGGGTTGCTGGTACCATTCCCGGGGCATGCGAGAATTGCTCTGCAAATCCTTTTCCAGCCACGGTAAATAGTGATTTAAACAATTTCGATCAATCGATCAACCTCTGGAAAAAGCAAGCATTAGGTGAAAAGGAACATCGAATGTTCACCAATATCAACAGAATTGCTTTTTTCTGGAATGAAGAATGTTGGTCAAACACAATTAAATTGTGAACGCATCTAAACAACTCTCACATGGTAGAATGTCAGTGTATCCACAAGTGGTGTGCCCTCAAGTTGCCGGCAGCTCTCCTACTCAAAAGATTAACATCTCGCTGACTTGGGTCAGCTTCTACTCTGAGTGAGCGATCAGGGGTCCGCCCAGAGATGAGGGGTACACCCAGCATTCTCCAGCATTTGGCTCAAGTCAGGGCATGTGGCCGCGAATCACCAAAAAAATCAGGAGGATGGTTGGAATGGTGAGGCAGCAGCAGCTGAAACCAACATGGCCCAGGCTCATCAAGCAGTAGAAATAGACACAGTGAAGGATTCCAAACCTCAGAGTGGCCCGACCTGCGCTAAATGGTGGGGTTACCGCCGCTGTGCTGCTGGTCTGGTGGTGACTTCAGCAATTCACTGCTGATCATCCCTGTGACGTGTGTGTGTGTGTGTGTGTGCGGGTGGATGTTTACCAAAAAAGGGGTGAAGCCACTCTTCCCCACATAATAACAGCTTCTTAATTTCACATATTACTAAACCAAGCCTAGCGGTGGGAGCTTGTGGCCAGCTCAAGAGGCCTTGTGTTTTACCCTATCACAGCTGGACCTTGAAAAAATCATCCGCTCGATCTGAGGATTCGGGCATATGGCAAGTTTCATGTACCATCGTCCGCATGCCTTAGCTCACGTCGGGGATTCACCAGTTGAAGCATGGCGGAAAAGCTAAACAAAATAATCATCAACCACAAGTCATGATTCATGATTAACCAGCTATATATTCTGATTAATCAGCTAGTTGTGTCCTTTAGTCATGATGAACCCCCTATCTATCGTGATGGCATTATTGTCAGCCTTTCTTGTGACCATTCCTGACCATGAAGATCCTTCATGGCACCTATCAGCTGATCTTTTTGGACAATTCGTTGGTCGAACAGGAGAGTTGGTGCGGTGTGACGGTCAAAATCTGTGCCATCCAAGAAACTTGGACCGGTCTCAAATGGCCCGAAAAGGATGATTATGGCGACAATGATGATGATCCCCTACATACCAAGCCCCTCTACCATAACTGCAATCGTCAAAAACCAGCTGACTTTTTTTTTCGATCCCTCCTCTTTCACCAAGAAATTTGTATCATGGTGCCCTTTTCGTTGAGCATCATCCTGGCTACCCACATCATTTCTGGCATGGCCAATGTTTATTGCCACCCACCTCCAGGCACCTGCTGCAGCACCGCGTTGCCAAGTTGCAATCACGCAGCCACCCAGCTCCATCTTTCAAACTTGGCACCTCCACGGGGCTTTGCGGCACGTTGGCGAAATTGGTTACAGCTAGGGTACCCATCAGTGATGGCAGATATGGTATATGGTGCCTTCTCATAATAAGGGTATCCCCAAATCATCCACTCTTAATCATTTGCAGGATTAAAACATCAATTTTGGTGGGGGCCCTATGACTCGAGAAACCCCCACTACTATAGTTCAATAACTTATTAACCACTTATAAAGGGCCCACCTTGCACTCGAACACCAACTTACCAGCCGAAACTGGTGTAATGATATGCTGGAAACCTTGGTGGTTGTTGGAAAATCATACCAGAAGTAGGCGGCCTAAACATCTTGAAACTTGCAGAGAATGCCAACCAGGAGAAATAAACCCCTTATTAATTGACGGAGGTATCCCCCAAAAACCTATGGTAACATGGTGGTTTTGCCAAACATAAGGAGTCTCGGATGATCAGCCAACAGTTTGCGATTCACAACCTTAGCGCCATGACAACTGCAAAACCAGCAATTTTCAAAGGCACCAAGGGGTAGGTGGGCCCCCACACGTCATAACTTGGTTTATAAGGCCACTTAACTATGGTTACATCTACCATTTCGGGGTAGTTACCCTAGTTCTAACCCAAGGACTATAGCTAGTTAGGGCCCCACCTTTTAGGATTGAGCTTCGCCTCGGCTTTCATCGCTTTGGGATTGCACACAGCCATGTTGGATGGTGTCCAGTTCAGGTCTCACGACAGGAATGGCTTCCCTAAAGTGGTAGTTCCCTCGCCCTGGGCCTGCGAAGCATGTAACCCCTGGTAGAAGAAGGGCGAATGCCGTGCGAAGGAGAAAACGCCCACGCGCCTCAAGGGGGCGAAGGTGGAGGCTACCGTCCCGGTGAAGATCTGCATGGACTGATGGGCGTCATGTGAAGATCAAACCTGGCGATTTGCAAACTAGGAAATAGTAAGCACTTAGGCTGATTGGTTGGCAAATATTAAACATGATCAATCAAGCCCAGCAAATAGTAGTCTGTCAGTTCATCGCGATTGGTCGACGATACAAGGCCAGTTGCTTGCTTGTCTGGATGATCCCCAACATGAGCCATGTTTCACCAGCAAGAAAGGTCACCGGTGGTGGCCAATCACCAAGAACTGCATAGGAGATTTGCGGCGCTCCGAAGCTTCAGATGTGAATTTTCGTGATCACAGGACTAATGTGTTGTATCCCATGACTGTAGTCTATAAGTATGTGTTGGTAGTGTATGTTCAAGCATTATGCTTATGATTTTGGCTTCGTATGTTGATTGGGGAATGTGTCCACCATGTGTGAAGAAGAGCCCAAACCTGAAAAATAACAATCATGATTGACCAACATGCTATAGTCACAAAGTCGTATACCCATTCCGGTTGGTGACTCTTCAGTATCGCTGGTTGACAATGCCCATTCTATGGTGACCAACGTTACAACCATTCTGTCACTATTGCAGGTACCCATGACCAATTGTGCTGTAGTCAAATAGTCTTAGTCTTGTTGTTAATCAACTATTCCTAGGCACTGATTGGTCAATTGTGATGAACCACTTATTAACCAACTTCCCATTGTAGTACCCAATCCGGTTGGTCACTATGAAGAACCATTAGTCGATACTTAAATCTGATAGTACCTTACTCCATATGCACCAACCTATCCCCAATCTGATTGGTCCATTTTTGTTGCTACCATTTGGTGAACGGGCACCCCTGGTAGCTCCCCCGGCTCCAAATCGCTCGCTCCCGAACCAACAGCCAGGTTGTCACTAACCAACCGTAACCCACCGGCAGTGCCATCACCCCGCCGCCAAAGCACTCCATGGGCTTGGCCTGACCGTAGACGTAGTTCCACTCCTCGCCGGGGTAGATGTCTTCCTGGGCAAAGATACGACACACGGGGACCGATCAGCATGAATGGAGGGATGGAGGGATGGAGGGATGGAGGGATGGAGGGATGGAGGGATGGAGGGATGGAGGGATGGAGGGATGGAGGGATGGAGGGATGGAGGGATGAATGGATGGATGGATGGATGGATGGATGGAGGGAGGGATGGATGGATGGATGGATGGAGGGAGGAAGCGATTAGACAGACAGACAGACAGACAGACAGACAGACAGACAGACAGACAGACAGACAGACAGACAGACAGAGAGGTCGATGGATAGGTTAAGATCGATCAGCATAGAGAAATATCTAGATATATGATATACATATACATCCACACTTGCATACTTGTTGATATGTAAATATACCTAGCCGCATACATTGCAGGTTTGTGCATATGCACACCTAAGTGTATGCGTGCGTAAAATGTGCGCAGAAATGCACATGGAGATGCAGACAGCGCCAAGCCCAAAGGCCGTCTGACCTAGCCGACAGCTCGAGGAGGTGGCGCCCATCACAAGCGCATTCATTGACCATGAACCATCACCCATATGGCTATGGGTCAATATTAGCCAACAATAGTAGAGGATAATGACCGACAATAGTGGAGAAAACAATGGTTATATGATGATGGGGAACTAGGGGTACGGGGTTTTGACCAACAGCTATACGGTCATTGCTGTTGGATTGGTTCATCATGTAGAACTATTGCTCACCAAGCTTGTTCAATGAATTCAGCCTCCAAGATTCCAAAGTGATGCCCAGGCGGCAGTAAGCTTTCCGATAGCTTCGGGTTTGCGTGTTCAGCGCTTCAAAGAGATCTGCAATCAAATATTGGTCATGACCAAAGTCATTCTGTCGTTTCTTGGCCTGCCAAAGCGCTGATCTGTTGCTGCCAATCAAGGATCTGGACATGGCACGTGGTATTGGTTATGAGCGTGTCTAGCTATACTCCATGCACGCTGTGATTCGTATCACCCCTGCCTTTGCAAGAGACAAAGGCTTCTCCAGACACTCTACCAGCATTCCACAGAAGAAGGCTTGGCAGTACTCCAGAAGCAAAGGTAAGAAATGCTGGGCCACTCCAACGTCAAAGTTCCCGAAAGGAACCAGCAAGATGGTGTCTGTGTGCTTACCTCAGCCCAAGTGATGACTTTCACCAACTTCATAGAATGGCACCCCGGACCTATTTCGTCAGTTGAGATAGAACAAGCTGACTTGAAGCTGAGAAGCCGGCTGATGCAATGGGTAAAACCCGATTGTTTATGATTGCCTTAAGCTGATTGCATAGTACATAATCTGCTGGTGGCTTTCCTCAGCAATCAGCTTCACTGGTGCAACTTGGTTGTTTTGGGTGTTTGGAAACCAGCGATTTGCAGAAACCCCAAAATACATTCGAGGAGCGACCTGTTGACAATGGGTTCCGCTGGTGGGTTCCGCTGGTGGCTTGATGGGTGCTTCCCTGCCAAAAACATAGCCTCAACAACCCATGGAGTAGAAGCCAATCCAAGAATCATCCGCCAGGTGCGGACGGGAACTGGTCAGTGAAGACTGAAGTCTGCTGTCCACGATTCATTTTTGAGGGTACTCCCTGGTGGTAACCACACATGAGCATTGTCCATCTGTCAAAACCCGACACTGTCGTCCCCAAGTAGCTGTTCCGCTTTCAGCTCCCAGTCAAGCCACAATACCCTAGAATCAACCCATCACAAACCCCACTCTCAAGCAAAACAGCAGGTTCTGGATACTAAACCAGACTGAATCATACTGAACCATATTGAACCAAACTAAATCATACTAAACAATCCCAAACAATGCTAAAATCATCCTAAATCATACTAAACTATATCAAGTCATACTAAATCATCCTAAATAACTACACTAAATCTTCCTAAACAATACTAGATAACCACACCAAATCATCCTACACCACCCTACTTGAACCCTTCAAACTCAGCCCCAGGTACTTGGCGTCATGGGCGGCTTCATGCGGCGCTGATACGTGGTGTAGGTCTGTCCCACCTCCTTGTGCTCCGCCAACCAATCCCCGCGCCGCGGCAGACCCAGGACTTTGAAGAAGTCCAAATCCGGGGTGCCTCAGCAGAGATCTTGCAACGGAGATTGCTTGATGTTTGTTGGGCCCCAGGATCTAACCACCCCAGGATCTAAGCAACCAACCAGGTTAATTTGATGTGGTTTTATATGGTTTTATATGGAATTAACAATGGTTTATATGGCTTTTACGGGGAATGAAAGCGATATGAGGGATAATAATCAACAATGGTTGACCAACAAAAAGGGGGGCTTTATATGGTTTTTTTGATTGTATATGGGATTATAGTCTTGTGGTTGATGATGGGGGATGGTAACCAACAAGGGGTTCTTAAGATAGGGAACCCGAAATATTGGATATCAATAGTCAACAATGGCTAACGATGGTTAGTAACAACAGGATAATGAGCCAATGATAGGGGATATACCAACTATAATGGCTGGTTTACTATAAATGACCAATAAATTGGATGACTTGGGGGTCCCCTATGACTTGAGAAACACCCATTTGTTAAGGGCGGACACCAACCAGGATCTCAGGATCTAACTGAGATCTTCCAGCTGAAGTTGGTTGAGGTTTGTTGGGTAGATCTCAGTTTACGTGGATGCAACTGAGATTGCTTGACAATTGTTGGGCCCCAGGATCTAACCAACCAGGATCCAATCAACCTATCATATTAGACTTCGAAGCTCTTATACCATGGTGAGTTCTAACTTATGTCTACTAATCATGTTGACTTTGCTATTGTGACTTTTGTTGGGTATATCAGTTCTACAAAGTCCCGTTCCACCAGCCATAGCAGCAATGGGTGCTGATTAATTTGCCGAACTTCGCCGCGTGGATTTCTACCTTTTATACCGGGTAAACTAACCCAACTTAGAACTGCTGGAAGTCCACCTTGTTTATTAGGAACCGAGTTAGTTATCATATGGCTATGGTTCAATATTAACCATCAATAATGGCTTTTAATGGCCAACCAAATCATAGGGGAAACAATGGTTAATGATGGGGGAACCAGGGGTACAGGGTGTTGACCCACATCCATATACTATTGATCAGAGCCTTTTGTCACATACCATGGTGAAGCAAGCCATGTCTACCAATGTTTGCACATGCTTGGCGCTGTCAAGAAGCTGTTGGTCATGGTACAATCATGGTACCGTTATGGTGCCAATGACAAACTGGGATTCGGTACTTTAGAGTTTGTAGCCACCAACACCACTGACATCAACAAAAATGTGCGTAATCGTTGGGTATTATACACCGACAACACCACAAACCAACATCACTGGTTTTGATATTATACGATTGTGCGTAATCATGCTCAACCGTTTGGGTACTTCCATCTAAAAACATCTTTCACCACCGTAGACCCCAAACAGTTTGAAGTGATTAATTAATATACGTTTTGGACAAAAATGATCATACTTAAGGTTGCCACGCTCTGTATAGACCATGTTGTTTTGTACTTGTAACGTGTTGGGTCAATGTTTTTTTCTCTATCCGCCAGGTGGGGGTTGTTAGATTTGATGTCAATTATCTCCTTCTCGTTTTCGTCTCGTGTCCAAAAAGAATGCTAGAAAATATGCCAGATAGAATGCCAGAAAGATATGCCAAATAGAAGGCCAGAAGATATGCTAACTGGAATGCCACAAATATACCAAAATAGATTGCCAGAAGATTTGCCAGATAAAATGCCAGAAGATATGCCAGAAGATATGCCAACTGGAATGGCAGAAGATATGTCAGATAAAATGCCAGAGATATGTGAGATAGAATGCCAAGAGCTATGCCAGATACAATGCCAAAAGCTATGCCAGATAAGCACCAAAAGCTTTGCCAGATAGAATGCCAAAAGCTACGAGGATACAATGCCAAAACCTATGCCAGATAGAATGCCAAAAGCTATGCCAGAAGATATGCAAGAGAATGCCAGAAAGATATACCAAATAGATTGCCAGAAGATATGCCAGATAAAATGCCAGAAAGTATGCCAACTGCAACGCCAAGGAGTTGCCAGAAGATAGTCAGAAGATATGCCAAATAGAATGCCAGAAAGATATGCCAAATAGAATGCCAGAAGATATGCTAACTGGAACGCCACAAATACCAAAATAGATTGCCAGAAGATTTGCCAGATAAAATGCCAGAAGATATGCCAGAAGATATGCCAACTGGAATGGCAGAAGATATGTCAGATAAAATGCCAGAGATATGTGAGATAGAATGCCAAGAGCTATGCCGGATACAATGCCAAAAGCTACGCCAGATAAGCACCAAAAGCTTTGCCAGATAGAATGCCAAAAGCTACGAGGATACAATGCCAAAACCTATGCCAGATAGAATGCCAAAAGCTATGCCAGAAGATACGCCAAAGAGAATGCCAAAAAAATATACCAAATAGATTGCCAGAAGATATGCCAGAAAAAATGCCAGAAAGTATGCCAACTGGAATGCCAAGGAATTGCCAGAAGATAGTCAGAAGATATGCCAAATAGAATGCCAGAAAGATATGCCAAATAAAATGCCAGAAGATATGCTAACTGGAATGCCACAAATATACCAAAATAGATTGCCAGAAGATTTGCCAGATAGAATTCCAGAAGATATGCCAGAACAATGCCACAAATTTACCAAAATAGATTGCCAGAAGATTTGCCAGATAAAATGCCAGAAGATATGCCAGAAGATATGCCAACTGTCAATTCCTTGGCATTCCAGTTGGCATACTTTCTGGCATTTTATCTGGCATATCTTCTAGCAATCTATTTGGTATATCTTTCTGGCATTCAGAAAGGGGAGACACATGAAGGACAAATGGGAGACAAGTACAGGAAATCATGCGACCAAGTGGGCCCAGAGCGGGAGACAAATGAAGGGCAAAATCATGCGACCAAAGGGACCCGGAGTGGGAGACAAATGAAGGGCAAATGGGAGACAGGTAAGAGGCAAAATCATGCGACCAAAGGAACCCAGAGTGGGAGAGAAAGGGGAGACAAATGAAGGACAAATGGGAGACAAATGGGAGACAAATGAAGGAAATCATGCGACCAAGTGGACCCAGAGTGAGGATTGAAAGGGGAGACAAATGAAGGGCAAATGGGAGACAAGTAAGAGGCAAAATCATGCGACCGAAGGGACCCAGAGTGAGACAAATCAAGGGCAAATGGGAGACAAGTAAGATGCAAAATCATGCGACCAAAGGGACCCAGAGTGGAAGACAAATGTAACCAGAGCGGGAGACAAATGAAGGGCAAAATCATGCGACCAAAGGGACCCGGAGTGGGAGACAAATGAAGGGCAAATGGGAGACAGGTAAGAGGCAAAATCATGCGACCAAAGGAACCCAGAGTGGGAGAGAAAGGGGAGACAAATGAAGGACAAATGGGAGACAAATGGGAGACAAATGAAGGAAATCATGCGACCAAGTGGACCCAGAGTGAGGATTGAAAGGGGAGACAAATGAAGGACAAATGGGAGACAAGTACAGGAAATCATGCGGCCAAGTGGACCCAGAGCGGGAGAGAAAGGGGAGACAAATGAAGGACAAATGGGAGACAAATGGGAAACAAATGAAAGAAATCATGCGACCAAGTGGGCCCAGAGTGGGGATTGAAAGGGGAGACAAATGAAGGACAAATGGGAGACAAATACAGGAAATCATGCGGCCAAATGGACCCAGAGTGGGAGACAAATGAAGGGCAAAATCATGCGACCAAAGGGACCCAGAGTGGGAAACAAATGAAGGGCAAATGGGAGACAAGTAAGAGGCAAAATCATGCGACCAAAGGAACCCAGAGTGGGAGACAAATGAAGGGCAAATGGGAGACAAGTAAGAGGCAAAATCATGCGACCAAAGGAACCCAGAGTCTGAGGACGCAAGCCCGGAGACAGAGTCAAAATCATACGGCCAAGGCAAGCGACCCTTTTCAAAGGAGTAAGAACCCCATACAAGTAAACTTGTTTGGGGAAAAACAAATGAAAAGACCTGGGAGACACATGAAATGACCTGGGAAAGAAATGAAAGGAAACCAGCCCAAAAGCCGGACACCACCCCTGACACAAGACCCGGAGACAAATGAAAGACCTGGCAGACACATGAAAGGAATTGGCAAACACATGAAAAGAGCTGGGAGACAAATGAAAGGAACTGGGAGACAAATTAAAGCAGACAAGCCCAGAAGCCGGACACCACCCTTGACACAGCATCCCAACACAAATGAAAGGACCTGAAAAGCAAATGAAAAGACTTGGGAGACAAATGAAAAGACCTGGGAAACACATGAAAGGAGACCAGCCCAGAAGCCGGACACCGCCCCTGACACAACATCCGGAGAGAAATTAAAAGACTTGAAAAACAAATGACAGGAGTTTGCAGACAAATGAAAAGAGCTGGGAGACAAATGAAAGGACCTGGCAGACACATGGAAGCAGACCAGCCCAGAATCTGGACACCGCCCTTGACACAGCATCCGGAGACACATGAAAAAACTTGAAAAACAAATGAAAAGACCTGGGAAACAAATGAAAGGAACTGGGAGGCAAGTGAAAAGAGACCAGCCCAGAAGCCGGACACCAACCCCTGACACAGCATCCGAAGACATATGAAAGGACCTGGAAAACACATGAAAGGAGTTTGCAAACAAATGAAAAGAGCTGGGAGACAAATTAAAGGACCTGGGAGACAAATGAAAGCAGCCCAGCCAAGAAGCCGGACACCACCCTTGACACAGCATCTGGAGACAAATGAAAAGACATAAGAGACAAATGAAAAGACCGGGGAGACAAATGAAAAGACACCAGCCCAGAAGGCGTACACCACCCCTGACACAAGGCGGACACATCTTAAGATAGAATTGAATACCCCAACAGTAAACTGTTTGGGGAAAAAATTCAATGTTTGTTGGCAAATCTTTTGGTCCTTTGTCTGCTATATATTCTCCTTTACTGGCGGCTGAGGTCTGGCGGTGTTCCCTGAGCTCGGATATTGGCAGTTAAGGCCCCGCAATGCTTACTGAGATCGGGTATTGGCGGTTAAGGCGCGGCGGTGCTTACTGAGCTCGGGCATCGGCGGTCGAGGCCCTGCGGCGCTCACTGCGATCGGGCAGGGCATTGGCGGTTGAGGCGTTGCGGCGCGCATTGAGATCGGACATTGGCGGTTGAGGCCCCGCGGTGCTCACTGAGATCGGACATTGGCGGTTAAGGGCGAAGGAAGGAAGGAGAAGGAGAAGGAGAAGGAAGAGAAGTGGCCCTGGCAGAATCCCCCAGCCCTAATCTGACAGGTGGGGAAACTTTCGGAATACATTTCTTAAGCAACGTCCTTTTCTATGCCAAAATATATGCACATAATTTCAGGGCGCTTTTTTCCAATGCCTCGCATTTTTGTCAATCGAAATATGTAAAAGACAGCGCTGTATCAATTCTTGAACAGTTCTGATACGAATGCTTATTTGGATAACTGCACGGGTAATTTTGGGTGGTTAAATTTT
This sequence comes from Symbiodinium kawagutii, assembly GCA_009767595.1. Classification (NCBI taxonomy): domain Eukaryota; class Dinophyceae; order Suessiales; family Symbiodiniaceae; genus Symbiodinium; species Symbiodinium kawagutii. The sequence continues at coordinate 289,953 of VSDK01007782.1, read as the reverse complement.
TGCCCGGGCAAATGTTCGGTTTTAAGGTATGGATGGTGTAAAGATGCGCGTCTATAAAAGATTTGGGATTCTTTGGAAAGACGGTAATCAAAAAAAGCCGGACAGATTTAAGTATGCAATAAAAAAATGCATACATATTGAGATATACATGTATATTTATGTATTATTTCAAGAATAGATATATATGTATATATATATATATATATTTATTTATTTACATTGATATTTATGTATATCTGATTATGGACGCTTCTTTATATGTCCGTGCATGTGCATGGAGGGCTGCACGCTCCACCGACAGCTTGGCACCGGATGCCCGGCATGGAAATTCACACGGAGTTCTGCTGATGTGCGGAAGTGGATTGGCTATTGTTCTTTCAAACGTTTGAAATCATTGTTTTTACGATATGTATTTACTTCTGTTAATTACTACGGCGTTTTTCTTACAGGTTTTCACGCAAATATATTTTTGCAAAAAAATATTAAATAATCAATTCTATTTAGAGAAATATATATTTTTGATATCTTCATAAATATGCCAAAAGAAATTTACATATGTAAATAATTTTGGGAATACATTTACAAGTATTTCCTTATCTACTTCGAAAAAGCATATTACCCGAATTTTAACACATACTCACGCACCGACTTCAAAACATGGGAACTCCATTTTTATATTCTTGAATCAGTGAAACTAAATGGAGCTTGTTATGATTTTCTTTTTCGAAGGACGCGCTTATGGCAGTCCGCTTCGCTGCAGTGCGTTCAGTTTGCTAATTTCACGCCCGGCACGGAAAGACCCGACGCCTTCGGAGAGTGAGGGGGCCAGCTCCTTCGGCGTGGTTTTGCGGCTGGCCTTTCCAGCCGCTTTCCGCTTCAAAAAAAGGGCGACTTCTTGCAGGACACTCGTCCTGCTGTCGCGTGGGGCCCGGGTCTGTTGCAGGAGCTGGCCGACCCGAAAGCCGGCGGCGAAGCCAAGGGTCACGCCCCCCTTTGGAAGCATGACCCTGCCCAGTTGCAGGTTCAGACGGGCGACCTGGTGTTGGAGCTCCCGCTGTGGTTTCGGGTGCTCCTTGTGGAGCAGCTCGAACGCTGTGCACCACGTTGCCCTGCCGGACGAGCGGCCACGCCCTAGCAGCTTCTGGGCTGCCTGTCAGGGGCAGCTCTCAGCTATGTGATCGGTTGGCTGGGGTTGGGATCGAAATTTGGTACTCAGTGTTACATGTAATCAATAATCCCGGAGACTAAAATGGCAGGCCCCGAGCAAAGGATAAGTACAGCAAGGAAAAGGATAACCATAACAAACAAGGCTGCTAAAGCAAGGGATAGCTAAAGCTAAGGGCAGCTAAAAGGCATTTGGCACAAGCTACAGCTGCCATTTTCTCTTGTTTTGTCTTTATACTTGGTTTTATTTGTACCTGCTGCCATGGCCACTGCACCTTTGAAGTCATTGATCCCAACCTCCTGGAAGAATTAAATCCTCCCAGTCATCTAGATGATCTTCTACAAGCTCGTCCAGGTATCAGCAGAAACTCCTTTCTTTGACTTTGAGTATGGCAAGATCCAGAATGCAGATTCCTTTTCTATCAGCTCCAGTTTGTCAGGCCCAACGCCAGGACGAGTCCTCTTGTACCTGGTCAATTCCTTTTCCAGCTCTGGCACAGCATCTCCAACTTGAAGCCCCTTCAGGTTGCTATTCTTCTGCTCAGCTACTCCTCCCAGGCTTTGTTCCTTTTCAACTTGCTCCAGTTCGACCTTGTGGATTCCATCCTTCGAACGCTTGAAGCTCGGAATGCTGGTGCTTGATGGCCTTCTGATTCATGTGTTTTGCTTACTGGCAAAGCCAGTCTCCACATAGCAGCTGTAGTTGGCAGGGGCCGCCAGAGGCTTGCCGGGAGACCACGGCCTTCTCCTTCCCTGACTTTTCTCCTTCCATCCTGTTCATCTCCTACTAAGTGTGGCGAGTGGTCACGAACCATGCCGTGCATCACAGGGCTTTCTCCTTTTTTTCTCCCCTCTGTTATTTTAATTGGCTACAGCTTTGCTGTGCCTCAGCTTCAGGGAGGCAAGTGAAAGGAGACCAGCCCAGAAGCCGGACACCAACCCCTGACACAGCATCCGAAGACAAATGAAAGGACCTGGAAAACAAATGACAAGACCTGGGAGACAAATGAAAGGAACTGGGAGACAAATGAAAGGACCTGGGAGACAAATGAAAGCAGACCAGCCCAGAAGCCGGACACCACCCTTGACACAGCATCTGGAGACAAATGAAAGGACCTAAGAGACAAATGAAAAGACCTGGGAGACAAATGAAAGGACACCAGCCCAGAAGGCGGACACCACCCCTGACACAAGGCGGACACATCTTAAGATAGAATTGAGTACCCCAACAGCAAACTGTTTGGGGAATTATATACATATATATATGTGTGTGTGTTCTTACTAATTAAACCCATCTGTTAAGCTATGCATTCATCATAAGCCAGTCCACCATAAGTCTCTTTGATGATCATAGAATCATAGCTCAGATGATGGGGAACCATCAGTGACAAAGGGTTCACGTCACAGCACCTGCAATCATCAACCAACGTCAACCAGTTACTTGATCACCAAAGACTTAGGACAAAGCCACATGGCTGTGGGTCAAGGGCCCACTGCTGGCCCCAGAAATGGTCACAATCAAACTCATGAGACGTTCACCACCCGCATGGCGTCGTAGAAACAGCCCAACTGTGCCAGGGCACAGGCCGTTCGCGTCACCGGATCCGCTTCCTCTTCCAGACGTCCAGCGGCCGCGAAGCATTCCTCCACAGATTTGAAGGTGCGACTTCGCAACGACTCCTTCGTTGCAGCTTTCGGGGCCATGCCGCTGCCACAATCAGCTGCGCTTGTGAAGGTGATCAGCTTTGGTGGAATGCTGTTTTTTTAGTTTCCCCCGCAGTGAAGAACAAGGATGGGAAACTGAAATGCGCACAACTAGCTATAGATAGGTGTGAAGTCTGAAGCTAGTTAGGCGCAAACTATGAGAATCTTCAAGGACAACTGCTCCTGCCACACGATTGAAAGACTTTGCTGCCTCTGCGTTTGTCCGAACTTAGAGCCAAACGCCCATCTCCCATAACTTCCGGACTGTACATGAATGCGCTCCTTTGACAACTAATGCGGTCCTTTGGAAGACAACAAACAACACAATCGAAAACAACCTCCGAGAACGATGATCCATGGAACCTCCATCGTCACTGCACGGGAGTCCAATTCATGACGCTTCTTCAAGTCAGTTCTGTACAAACTACTAACCATCTGCAACTAGTGACCAGTCGATCAGGTTATTGATGGTTAGTGACCAGTCTGCAACTGATCATCTGCAACTAGCCATTCACCGTCCATCAGGTCATTGACATTCGGAGACTTGAGCTTTCCACATCGTGGCGGCAGGTGATGCTGCTTGCCCACGACGCAGCAAGGCCTCACTTGCTGCGGGCGGCGCTGTGTGGTGGCTGTAGGGTCCCCTGAGGGCTGTAATAAGTTAAGCTGTGGCCCTAGGGTCTTTCAATTCAACTACCGACATGTGCTTAGAACTGAACCAACAACTCCTGCCACTTGAGGTTTCACAAATCCAGTAGCTGGTTGGTGGGGCCTCG
>VSDK01007782.1:276309-281309 GCA_009767595.1 Symbiodinium kawagutii | reverse complement strand
CCCGGTGATGATGTGAATTGGTAAACCAAAGCAACTAATCATCATGACAAGAAACCTAGACATTGAGATTGGTTTTCTAGTGGGAATCAAACATGGTGCTCTCCCAAATTGTTTGGGCTGGACACTCCAACTGCATTTGTTTTTGATTTGCAAAAATGCTGAGTTTGACCCTTCCCACCCTGACTTGAGGCACCCCAATGATAAGGTTTGCTGATCAACCATGTTTGCAACCCTTCACGATTAGTTCATTTCACTGTATGATGATTCGAAGCATGACCAACCTTTGTCAACCATTCCATGTCATGTGTGAAATCTACCAAACTATCATTTATCAACCATGGTTGTCAATCACGATTAGCCGGCAGGCACTGTCATAATCGTGGTTATTGTTGGTGTATTCGCCGGTTCTTGCTTGTTCTGATAGTCAGTAAGCGCTATGGACCACGACCATTGTCAATTGAAGTCCTTGACCATCATGAATCATCATTTGCAGCCATCATTAACCATATGTCAATCATATGTTTACCATAGTTATTGCTGCTTATCACAACATTCAGTAATGAATGTTTACCTAGGATTCATAAACCCCAGATTGATTAATTGAAAGGGTTACCATTTCAATGGGAAACCAACCAACTTTTTGGAGGATACCCCCTATGATCATCAACCAGGGTAGACATTAGCCATGATGAATCATCATTTACAGCCATCATCAACCATATGGAGGTTCATCATATGTTTACCATAGTTATTGCTGCTTGTCCCAACATTCGGTATATAATCAACCATGATGAATCCACCATCCACCACGAGCCCCACCACGTCTCAACCACCGCTCACCTGTCTCGCCAGAAGCGCATGCACGACACCCAAGTGACCCGCAGCAGCAGCGAGATGGAGAGCCTCGGAGGTGCGACAGTCACCACGAGTCCACCAGACCACTACCGGTGGTGAATAACCACGACCCGTTATCGCACTCCAGCTGTGTCAATCATTGACCAATTGTCAATCATATGTTTACAATATGGATCCACCACCATTAACCATTGACTATGGTAAACATAGGATTGACTGATATGGTTAATGATGGTGGAACCAGATTTTTTGTACATGGAGGATCCACCAACCGAAGCACTCATCAACCCCTTGGGCTTCCAAAAGCTGGGCGCCCGCGGCCGTGTTCCCCGCGCTATCTGGAGCCTCCACCCTGTGGCAGGCGCAGGAGTTCTGCTGGAAAACAAATCTCAACGGCGATGGTTGACCGATGGTTAGCTGATGGTTGACTGATGGTTGGCTGATGGTTGCATGAATGCTGACCAATTGATACAGTTGTTAATGATCACAGCTTATTAGCTTTTTGATTGACTGATGTCATTGATAATGATTGGCAGTCAATGATGATTTGTTGATGGGAATGGATATGTAGATACTGCTTGGACACGATTAATGATGGTTAATAGCCGACAATGACACAGAATAATCGCCAGCAATAACCTGCATTTCACCACCAGTGCCCATCAATAACAAGCGACTGTCAGCCATTGTCAAAAAGGACAGCAACTGGGACAGATCATCATCATCATCTGTCTAATGTCCACTTGGCTTTGGACGCACCCCCAAACTGAGTTTTGGTGGCTAATAAACGACCGGTGAAACACCACGACTCATGGGTATCTTACTAAGCATTATCGTCGGCCCTTGTAAAGTTTACCAACCAGTAGTCAACCATCACTGTCAGTAGCCAGTTTATTAGCCGTCAATTAATTAACCTTTACTTAATCATCCTTTAATCATCCTTTAATCATCATCAACCATCTTTGACATTGTTCAACCAGTATTGTTGTAAGCATGTTTGAACCACGATTTACGACGAATTAACCATTCTAATCCATTCCGATCCATTCAGATTCAACGATTATCCACAATTTAGCATTATCACCATGATCCAATTCAAATCTAAATTTCACAACTCAGCACCCAATCCAAATATGGATAGTAAACAATTTAGCACATCTCTCCTTTTTTCTCCTTGGACACATTCATCCCCTTCAACAGCCTGGGACTGGCCGCGCCAGGTTGTGTGACCTCCTACCGTTGTTCCCGTCTTCGACACCTAACTCCACCTGCTTGTTACAGCTCCACCAGGCCCAGGGCCCTGGGACCATCCAACCCATCTCGTCCAAGTGGCTGCGCTTTGGCTCGGAGGAGCATCTCAACGGTGCGCGTCTTCCCTGCGAGCTGCGTTCAACCGACCGAGGGGTCGGGGAAGCGTTGGAAATGCTGTGGTAATGTTGGGACCACATCGTGGCTAGTGATGGTTTGGTGATGATTCGTGATGATCAAATGATTGCTTAGAGATGGTCAATGATGGTCAAATGATGGTTTAATGATGGTTTAATGATGGTTTGATCATGGTCAGAGAAAGGTAGCATAGTTCTCAAATCATTGTCTCTCCCCTTAAAAGCTACAGGCCGCTGCAGCCGCTGATGGTTCTGCTCCATTGATTCAGAATGAAGTTCTTGCATCTTACAGCCGCATCTACCCGCGGAGGACACTGCACTATGACCAGGTTCAAATGGTGCGGATTCTGACGATTCCATGGCCTACCATGAGGTTAACTTACAAACAACGGTAACAATGACGTTAACGATATCATAATGGTTACTGATGGTCCCTGATTGTGAATGTGCAGCATGTTGAATCGTTCAGTCAAACCCATGTCCTTTCACCGCATCCGCTGCTGGCTTCAGGGGCCCCTTTTTAGGATCTGATCCTTACTGAGCCATCGGAGCTCGTCGCGCCTTGGTGTGAAACGTGGCCACTGCGGCCGTGCATTGCTGTGTGCTTGTGACTATCCGGTTGACCCCAAAGAGTACCTGTTGTAAGAGCCCAACACCTACCACTGGCTACCACCGCTACATTGGTAGCGGAGCAGTGTCCGCTCCGGGCCTGCTCTCGCTGGGTACCTTGTGGTCGACGAGCCCTTTGTGCTCTACTCCTAGGACTACCAGCTCCTTGCAGTGCTGTGGTCTGGCATCTTCCTTGCACGTGCTTGGTGAACACCGTCTTCGACTAGATTCGGAAGATTGCCAACATCGAGTCCTTTAACTCGATCAAGGAGTATTTGTACTACCAAAGGTCCTTGATTTCTCCCTTTTTCCTTGCCTTGATCTTTTACCAGGTGTTGATCAAGGTCTTTTACCAGTTTTTCTGCGCGATGGCGTCTGAAGGACGCGATGTTGTGCCCAGTTGGGATGGCACTGCTAGGACCTGGCGGCGCTATACCAGAGAGGTGGCATGGTACTTTAGGGCCACGCCAGCTCACAAGCGACGCTATGTCGCTACGAAGTTGCTGAGTCGCCTGACAGGTGCGGCTCGTTTGTTGGCTATGTCTTGGACTGACATGGCTCTCGATGACTATGATGGAACACGCACCTTGCTTCGTCGACTCGCTGCCAGTCCCTTGGTCCGACAATCATTGCCGAATGCATCGGCAATATGTGCTCAGTACTTCGACTTCAAGCGCCGGATGGGGGAGCCTATGACGAACTTCTTGGTTCCTGAAGCTCTCGGCTACGCAGAGTTTGTCGAATCACTGGTGCGATTGGCTGAAGAAAAGAATGACACCAGTCAGAAGCACTCCGACTTTGGACTTCCTCCACCACCATCACAGGCAGTGGAGACTTGGGACTGGCAGGATGATGATGATCGTAGCTGGACATGGCGCTATGACATGGAAGAAGCGGGAGTTCAAACAGGAGACTCTCCAGCTGCATCTGGAGACATGGGTGCTTCGCCTACTGGTTATCAACGTGTACCTCTTCGTTCTCCAGCTCCCAGCCGACGATCGGCTGGCGTTCAGCCAAGTGTGGGCTATGTGGACGAAGAGGAGATCAACGAGATGACCTTTGCAGACTCCTTTGTCTTGGGAGTCCTTCGAGGCTTTCGAGTTCTCCAAGCTGCAGGACTTACTCCAGATGAGCGACGGGTGATTTTGTCTTCCATGGTTCACTTGAGTTCGAACAGGTGACAAAGGCCTTGCAGACCTTGTGGGATGAGCAGTTCGCAGGTCAGCGACCTCAGACTCATCTCGCCAACTTCCAGGACACCTTTGCCACGGACATGGCCGACGCAGATGATTGGCCCTGGGATGATGGCGAAGAATGGCCTTTTGAAGATGATGGCCATGAATGGCCAGAGAACTATGCTGCGGAGAAGACGGAAGATGCTGGAGATGATGGCGATCCAGCCATCAAAGAAGCTCAGCAAGCCGAGCGAGTGGCCGAGTCATTGGCCATGGAAGCTCAGCGGACATGGAGTGAAGCACAACGCGCCACGGCAGCGTTACGCAAAGATCGAGGGTTCGGTCAGCATCAACCTCCAGTTGGCAAGGGAAAGGGATGTTGGATTTGTAATGGTCCCCATCTCTCCCGAGATTGTCCTGACCGTCGGCATCCTGCCTACAGTAAGGGCAAGTCGAAGGGTAAGGGCTACTACATGATGGAGAATGCCAACACAGAGTACTTCGATGACTACTACATGGGTCGCTCCAAGGGCAAGAAGGGCAAGAACAACCATTGGCTTGAGTCTCAAGCCTGGTTGAAGGGCAAGGGCAATCGTCAAACAGCTCATGCCAAACCTGCCATGCCACGACCCCCTGTGAATGCTTACCACAGTGAGATGTTTGTTGGTGGTCTCGAGATGCTCACCGACCCCCATGAACTTCAAGCTGTTGCCACTGAGAGCCTTCCCAGCACTCACGGTCTTTTAGATTGTGGCGCTACCGCCTCTGCTGGACCGCAAATTGCGGTTGAGCGGTTGATTTCGACCGTTTTGGCTCAGGACAGCCAGGCACAGATTGACATCCGCCAAGGAGATCGCCCATACTTTCGTTTCGGGAACGGCCGTTGGGGCAGGGCTCTCTACAAGGTGGATATCACTTCTCATGTCAATGGGCAACCCCGAAAGTTTGGTTTGTACGCACTCCCCAATCCTGCTGA
>VSDK01007782.1:262704-276290 GCA_009767595.1 Symbiodinium kawagutii | reverse complement strand
CTTCGACATGAACACACTGGTTCCCACTTTTGGTTGGCATGGATCATCTCTCTGGTCAACAATCTGCGATGACGGTTGATTTCAGTACTGGTTTGGCTTTGGATTCCATGGAGGATGATCCCCAGGTTTACCAATTACAATGCAATCGAAAAGGGCACTATGTCATGGACATCATCCATTTTCTCACTCGGGGACACAGTGACCATTCTGGACACCCACAAGTACATGTCATGCAGTCAGTCGTGAACAAGCACGAAGAGAATCATTTCATTCAGTTCATGCCGTTGGAGTTCTCACTTCATGTTTCAGAACTACATGTCATGGAACGAAGTTCACATGAGTTGACTCAGTCTCGAAACAATCTCTTGAAGTTGCATGAGCATTCACGCAGATCTTCATCTATGCCGCAGCCTACTGCTCGCATGAACGCGAACATCGTGACTTCCAATTCGATCCCACCTGATCCACCTCGCCATGTCGCACGGCAAGAGGACTTCGATGACACCAGCACAGGTGGCCAGTCTGCAAGAGATTCAGCAGGCAACACCCAAGAAGGAGGCTCCAGCCGCCTTCGATGTGTCTCGCCGCATGGGTCCAGATCTTCGGGACCCACGCATGGACGATCATCAATGGCCGCGCTACGGGGAACACACTCCGGGGAAGGCCAAAGCCAATCCACACGGACAGTGGACCCATTGCACTGTTTGCAATCTTCGCCTGGAGTATGTGCCTCGGATGGGATCAGCTGCACAGGCCACCAAGACGGACAACGAGGGCCAAGTCCGCCTGATGTTGGAGGAGTTGCGTCAGTACCTTCGCGACATCCCTCCATGTGCGGAGCTTTGCATGGCCATGCAGAAGAAGGTGGACGCAGAGTGCGCTTTCAACTACCTGCTGGACAAGCACATGAAGACGGCGGAGTCAGTTCTGGCTCCTCGTGCTGTGTCGACATCCACAAAGCCAAAGGCTCAACCCAAGACAGTTCGTCCTTCAAGAGCCTCACAGCCGATGTCATCCACAGGAGTGGAGGTGCACCCCATCATGGACCCGGAGGAGGTGAAGTTCACACAGGATTTACATCGTCACCTCAGCCCCGAGGAGTTGCGACAGTTGCAGGACATGATCCAGAACCGCCAGACTCACGAGGACCTGGACAATGCCGAGATCGAGGCCGAGTTCGAGCTGATGGATCCCGAAACACACAACTGAAGACCTCCCTGAAGAAATCTTCTGGTGCGGCTTCAACGGGTACGAGCTCATCGCCTTTGACGAGATCTATGGCATCCCGTGTTCTTCTGATGGCAACCACGATGCTCACCTTCATGACCTCCATGGCCACGGAGTTTCTCATGGATGGTCGTGATCGAGTTTGGGAGATCGCTTGCTCCCCTCACTCATGGTTGTCAGAGGCATGTCGGCAACAAGGACTCAATCCTCGTCGCATCAACCTCAAGGAAGGCTTCGATTTGTATAAACCGGCTACATGGGACCATCTTCGAGACCTTCGTCGAAGACACAAACCTCGGAAGCTGTGGTTCAGCTTGCCCTGTACAAGATGGTGTCAGTGGTCCTATATCAATTATTCCACACCGGAACGGAAGCAACTCTTGGCTGCCCTTCGACGGAAGGAACTTCGCATGCTTTGGCAAGCGGTTCACTTCATTGAAGATTCATTGGAAGAAGATCCCACTTTGGAGATCGATTGGGAGTGGCCTTGGCCTTGTGTTGGCTGGCAACAAGCTCCTCTTCTTCATCTTCAAGATGTTCTTCAACGTCGTGGGCTTGAATGGCTGGCATGTCGCATCGATGGATGTAACTATGGCTTGCGTGAGAAAGATGGCACTGGTGATTTTCTTCGGAAACAATGGATGATTCGAACCACCAGCTCCTACTTCCACAGCAAGTTTCGATGCAAGACGTGTCCAGGAGGACATCGCCACAGCCAAGTTGCTGGTCAAGAGACAGCCAAGAGCTCTTACTATCCATGGAGGATGGTGAAAGCCATTGCCATTGCTTGGAAGCAGGAACTTCTCCCAGAACGTAATCATCGGCTACTCTTTGCAACTACTGAGCAGCCGCAGATGCTATCCATCGAGGGAGAGATCTACATGCTGGAGGATGAGCAGTACAACATGCTTCCAGCCAACCGAGAACCTGCACCCGTGATTGAACCTTCCTCTGAAGAACTTGAGAAATGGAAGGCTCGGGTGTCGCACTTCCATAAGGCTGCTGGACATCCATCCAATCGAAATTTGGCCAGAGTCATTCGTGACTCAGGTGCTCCTGAATGGAAGGTGAAGGTTGCACTTGACCATCATTGTGGCACCTGTGCATCCTTGAAACCTGGTGGCACCTCTTCGGGTCAGATCCCTCCGGCAGCAACTCATTCTCTTCCCAAAGCTTGGCAAGTGGTTGGTCTTGACTCTGGTGAATGGACAGTGCCAGGTCTCAAGAAGAAGGCCAAGTTCCTCATGATGATTGACTTGGCGACCAAACTTCGATGTGCCATGGTGATCAAGATCTACCCCGAATTGGCTATGCACACCGAATCCGCAGATGAGCTTATAGCTGCCTTGACTCAAGGTTGGCTGGCCCACTTCCCAAAGCCTGAGATGATTGTCCCAGACAACGGAAAAAGTTTCTCGTCCACTCGATTCCATGAGTTTGTGCGCGCCCAGGGCATGCAGCTACACTTTCCTCCGGAGAAGGAACCTTGGAGTCATGGAGCGGTAGAGGCATCCATCCAGGACTTGAAGCGTGTGGCCACAGCGATTCAACAAGAACATCTGGACAACCCGCCAGAATGGACCTTGACTTTGGCATGTTCTGCCTTGAACAGCACGGAGTTCACGGCAGGTTTCTCAGCTCATCAATGGGCATTTGGTTCACATTACTCCATCTCTGATGAACATGTCCGCCTGTGGCAGACTATGGACCCCAAGCAGGAGTTTGTGAATGTAGCCAAAGCTCGACAAGATGCTGAAGATCTTGCTCGCAGCACTCGTGCCCAACGAATTCTTGGTCGCCTCACCAACACTTCGGTTCGACAACCAGTTCGCACTTATCAGATTTCGGAGTTGGTCATGGTTTGGCGACGCATTCAAGCCGGTGAACATCATCAAGGACCTCGAGGTGGAACTCGGAAGTCTGGTCGACCTCATTGGGTCGGTCCTGGTCGAGTTGTGATGTCTGAGGCTATACCTCACCAAGATGGCTCTGATCACCGTCAACACATTCTTTGGATCCTCATGGGGAAGAAGTTGTGGCGGTGTTCTGTTCATTCGGTCAGGCCAGTCAACGAGACTGAACGTTTACATCATGAGCTCTCTGAGAAGGATGATCCTTCACAATGGCGCACCTTGGCAGATATGCTACCCCAGAAGGAGTTCATCGACGTGACTCTTGAGGAGCCTCGTGAAGATGAACTTGAACTACCAGACCTTCCACCTCATCCTGATCCTAGCACTTATGCTCCGATCAGACGAGCTCGTGGGAAGCAGACATTGGCGGACTCTGACTACAAGAGGGTTCATCGATCCTCGCCTCTTGGACTTGGACCTGATGTGCCTCGACCATCCCACTTTGTTCCGCCATTCAATGATCCTCGGATGTCTACTCAGGATGCTTCCCAAGAGCAAGTGTCGGATGACTTGGATTATGCTCCCACAACACCAGCCAAGTCTCCCGTGAATGACTATGAGGAGGATGAAGAATTGATTCCCGATGAGCCGATTGCTGAACCAGCCACGAAGAAGCCTCGTGATGAGCTCTATGACTTGAAGTGGTTGGAAGCTCTTCATCAAGAAGCGCCTCATGAGATCACGGAGGACCACATTGCCAACTACCTCTCAACCTGTGAAGATGAGTGTCTCTGTTTTGAAGTTGACCTGGACCTTGGATCCCACAGACAGAGACGCAATTTTCAACATGACCCAGTGATGTACCTGGTCAAGAAGTTGACCAACTCTGAGGTGGTCTTGAAGAACCTTTCCTCCGCTGACCAGATTCTCTTTGGCAGAGCCAAGCACAAAGAGGTCACTTCTTTTTTGAAGAATGCTGCAGTACGACGATGCTTAGACAAGGAGGAGGTTGCCCAGGCCTTCGGTTCTCAGCGAATCCTGAAAGCACGTTGGGCCCTCACTTGGAAACCTGTCGCACCTGATGAACGCCAGGAAGCACGTGAGGACTCCTTGAAGAATCCTGACACTGTGGTCAATGCCGATGCCACCAAGAAGGCAAAGGCTCGAATCGTGCTTCTTGGATTCCAGCATCCATCATTGCTGGATCGCAATTTCAAAACCAGTGCGCCAGTGATATCATCTCTGGGCAAGAACCTGATGTACTTAGCAGCTACATTGCATCAGTGGCCCCTTTGAAGGACTGGATTTAGCCACAGCATTCCTTCAGACCATGCCCACTGCTGCCGATGACCAGCTCTACACATATGGTGTACCTGAGCTTTGCACCGCACTTGGACTGCCACCGGGTTCCATCATGCGCATCATGAAGAACGTGTATGGGTCCACAACAGCTCCTCGCGATCTATGGCTTGACGTCAGCAAGAAACTGGGGGAGTTGGGTGGCATTCCACTTCTTGGTGAACGGTGTCTTTGGTGCTGGTTTTCAAAGACTGAACGAGATCCACTTGGACATGGACCTCTTCTTCTTGGAATGATGGGAGGGCATGTTGACGACCTCCATCGTTGTGGAAACCCTCACTCAGCCGAGTGGAAAGAAATCTGCCACCAGATCGATCAAGCCTACCAGTGGGGTACTGCTAAGAAAGGATCCTATCGACATGCTGGCTGTGATGTACACACGATCTATGACCAGAAGGGCCAGTTCAGCATCCGTGTGGAGCAGCAATCCTACATTGAATCCTTGGCCGATTTGGAGATTGACCCAGAACGTCTTCGTTCCAACGGACCTCTTTCAAGCCATGAAGTTGGTCTTTGTCGAACTGCACTTGGCTCTCTTCAATGGCTTGCGGTACAGACTCAGCCACTGCTCACAGCTCGATGTAACTTGCTGCTCACCGAAATCACTGTTGGAGGCACGTTGGAACATGCCAGGGAAATCCAAACAATGATAGGTGAAGTTCGCAGTTGGGCCAGTGTATTGGAATTTTTTCCTCTTCCTGATGTTCAACATTGGACCGACATGGTTTTCATCAGCATGGGTGATCAAGCACATGCTAACCGTAGTCAGGGTGGTAGCACAGGTGGTATGGTTCACCTAGTCTCTGGTCCTTCATCCTTGGATGGCCGAATCAGTAAGATGATGCTGATTGCCTGGCGAACCTGGAAGTTGAAACGTCGTGCCATTGGTTCTAACGATGCCGAAGTACAGAGCATCTTGGAGTCCGAGGATGTGAACTTTCGTGCTCGACTTCTTTGGGCCGAGATTCACGGTGCTCGTCAAGGACAACCTGGCACTCATCGAGAAGACCTGGTGGAAGTGACTGAGCGTATCAGCCTCTTGGTGAAGGGCATCTTGTGTACCGATTCACGAGGTGGCTATGACGCTGTCGAGGTGAACGAGAGCCCCTTGCTTGGATTGAGCAATTTGAGAGCTGCTCTCCAGGCATTCCAGCTGAGGGACAATTTGAAGCGCTGTGGAAGTGAACTCAGATGGCTCGCTTCCGACTATGATCTTGCTGATGCTCTGACGAAGAAGCGAGCTGAATGTCGCTTAGGTTTGCAGCGTTTCCTCCAGACATGGGAATGGGCCATTCTTTTTGATCCAACTTTTACAGCCGCAAAGAAGAACAAACGAGCTGGAAAATCCGCTCTGGATCGAATGAGCTCTCCCCATTGTCCCGTAGCGGATCACGGTTTGACTGATGAAGAATGTTTACCGGTGCAGCGTGTTGAATTGTTCAGTCAAACCCATGTCCTTTCACCGCATCCGCTGCTGGCTTCAGGGGCCCCTTTTTAGGATCTGATCCTTACTGAGCCATTGGAGCTCGTCGCGCCTTGGTGTGAAACGTGGCCACTGCGGCCGTGCATTGCTGTGTGCTTGTGACTATCCGGTTGACCCCAAAGAGTACCTGTTGTAAGAGCCCAACCCCTACCACTGGCTACCACCGCTACAGAATGTCATTGTTCATAAGCCTTGGCAATGTTCAATAATGGTTAGTGGTGGCCAATGATGCTTACTTGATGACGCTTTATAGTCGTTGATGATATTTACGATTGTTCTACTGACATGAACTAGTTGCGTTAGCTCCCCGTACTAGTAGTACTAAGCCTAGCAAGAACCATCACTAGCCCATGGTCAACCATCACTAACCCATCATTAACCTTCATTAGCCAACACTAACCATCACTGACCCATCATTAACCATCATTAGCCATCAGTGATGAACCATCACTAACCATCATCAACAATCGTAAACCATCATTGAGCCTTCCGACCCCGTCATTATCCCCATCTCTTTCGTGCTACGCCCATGCCCTGGCCTTGCATGGCCGCCAGCTGCAAAGGTGCCATGCCATCGCTACCACGACGGGCCTCTACCAAGGGCTATCTGCAGGGGCTACCAGGGGCAGTCACTGAAGTAGTGGGGATTGCAGGGGCTACAATGGGGGTATCCACGGGGGCTGCCAAGGGCTACCAGGGGCGTTGCTAACCCAAGAGGCTACCCAGACACGCATGTCCACCAGGCTTTCAAGTAACTAGTTAGTTCGTAAAGCATCATCGAAGTGGGAAATGATTGCATTCAATAACTCTGTGTGTTCTCAAGTCTAGAATCTCTGGATTCTGAATCTTCCAAACGATGGGTGATTAGGTGGGTGGAAGCCCAAGTTCCATCCAGACCTGCTGTCACTTTCGGATGGCATCCGGGGTTGCTGATCTACTTACAAGTCGGAGCAATTTCGTAGAGATCAGATACAGTACTACCCCAGGCCAAAAGCAAATTTCTTCCCACCAGGAGTTTGACCAAAAGAGCGCAGCGTGACACCAAAATTCCAAAGGTCACTGTGAGTGGTGAATAGCCCTCGCAAAATTAATCATATTCGACCATCACCAGTCACCCATGAAAATCTGGTGGCATGACCCCCAGGAGATCAAGCTTGGACCCTGCCAAACAGTATATGTCTAAATCAGAAGGATGACCAACTCCAAAATATGGGCGTTGTTTGAGGTTCGAAAAAAAAAACGAGAAAAGAATCACAGAAAAAAATTACTCCATTTATATATATATATATATATCAATATATGTATATATATATATATATATACGGATAATTCTTGGGTACTCATCAGCCAACGTTCCATCACCAACTGAATCTGCTTGGCGTGAAGTGCCCTGCTATGCCTCCAATGAAGTTCCCGGGTTTCGCGCCAGAATCTCAACCACCTGACATCAACGCAGTGCGGCCAGGGACCTCTTGATGCCAATGATGGTTGGGACCAATAGCCCACCACGTTTGATTGGCGGCTTCTGGTGATTGAAGCAGTGAAATGGTCACTTGTCTAAGTATCATGACTACCATAAATTAGGTGATCATCTTTTAATCAATTATCAGCATCAATCTATTTATTATTGTACCTATGAATGAATCATGATAATTCAGTTGGATTAATAGTGGCAATCATAGACATCATTTTCAGAAAAGATCACAATTCGTGAACATCGATTGGAATTGTGACCATTTATTAATCACAATAAATCTATTAGATCACCTTTTATGATGATAGCCCTATCATTTCCAAGTACACCTATTGAAAGATTCACATATAACTATTAGTTAACCCATTGACCTATTCATTGGCCATTCATTATGTTTGAAATCATAACTTAAAAAATGTAACCATCAATTAATCATAATAAATCAATTAGCCATCCATGATGTTTTCAACTCCCCGAGGATCGCCACTGCTGCGTTGTTTCCAACAGTTCAGCGTGCCTCATGGCCGTCTCCCAAGGCAGTAGCCAGGTGCAAGGGCGTCTCCTCAGTACGTCACGCCAGTGAGGTTGGTGCCATATTGAGGCGTCGGCATGGTGGGGTGATGTGGTTGGAGGATGTGGTGGGGGATGTGGTGGGAGGGGTTGGCGAGTGGTTGGAGGATATGGTTGGAGGATATGGTTGCAGGATATGGTTGGAGGATATGGTTGGAGACATGGTTTGGGAATTGGTTGGGGAAATGCGTTCGAAAGGCGCGAATCGTGAATGGTTGTTGAGTTCATCCGTTATGCTGGAGTGGGACGGAAGTCACGAGCGCTGTATCGTAACAAAACTATGATGAAATCATGGTCTATTGTGGTTGAACAAGTATCTAGCTGTGAGTGTTGATCATTCTGCACTATTCACCCACCTTTATCAAAAAACCATGAGAATGGTTTTGGCCATATCACAACTCACTGTACGTCTTAACTCTTAACCAAGAAGCTACGAGAAAGAAAGGCGGACAACTGCAAAGAACGGTGCCGAAAATGGGTTTGTGCCGTTGACAAGTACGACGAGACCATGCACCTTGTAGTGCCACGGACCAGTGACTGCCACATGGTGGTAAGGAAATTTGGTGACAATTGTGCACTGGCTTAAGATACTAATGGTTCCACGGCTTGATGACTCTTCTTGCGATGTAGAGCAGATACCAAAATATCAATCGGAATCACCATGCCAATCTATGCTAAAGAGTTACATAACTGAGACATTCAACCAAGTACAAAGAACACAACATACTGGCTTGCACAGCTACAAACTGCACTCAAAAAAGTGGATTCAACCAATACCATTTCTGTGCCACTATGCCCCGTGGGGAAGCAGCAGCTCGAAATCAGAGAAACACAGCAGCTGAAGATGCAAAACATCTCTACCATGGTTCTTGGTCATGAACAGCTTATGATTTGTCTATAGCTCAAAATGATCAGCCTCCACAAACTGCGTGTCGATTCCCCAAAAACTGTGCATTCTCCACCATGAAGCCAACCATTCACCAACGATTAACCACTTAATCAACCATTAATCTACCATTCACCACCATGAAGCCACCAGTCTTCCCACCCGGCCAACCATTGGACCCACGGTGCTGCCAACTCTGAGGTTTCCAACGCCTCGGTTGTCGGGCGTATCCAGGGGCAGCCGACCGCCATCCACCAGCTTTTTCAACGCGCGGCCCCGACCTGCGTGGCACCGTTGGTGATGCATCAGTGGTGCTGAAGTGGTGATGAAGTGGTGGTTTTTTGTGATGGTTTATGATGGTTGGTGATGGATGACTATTGCTTAATGATGGTCAATTGTGATTAATGGTTGGTAGTGGGTCAATTGTGCTTATTGATGGTTGGTAACGATGGGTTGCGATGGTTGGTAGAACCAGCCAAACAATCGCGCAAGCAATCAACTAACCCACGAATCAGTCCAACAAAACCGAACAAACGGATCAAAAATAAGAAAACGGATCAAATGAACACAAGAAAGTACATCATCAGCGATTTTTCGCAGCCTAACTGGAAACGTTGCAACAATGCAACAACTGGAGGCGCACTGCAAGCGCTAGTACAAAAGTGCCCAAAACCCTTGGATCTGTTGCCTCCTTGTACTGCTCGGTGAATTGAAGTTCGACCTCTGCGTTGGCAGCCCGCAGGTCGTTGACCATCAGCTGGTGAGCCACCACTCTATACCACTGGTCCTTTCAAGATCAGTGTCAGCTACCCGGGTGCACATAGATATGGTGGTTTGAATGTGGTTTTATAGTGATAGCCCAACCATTCTTGGGGGTTCTTATTGTGAGAAACCCCCATATCTGCACACGAGTGGGGGATTCTCAACCGATGCTCTGCAACGAGTACAGCTCAGTTCCCTGACCTTCCTTGTTCAGCGTCAACTGAACCATCTCAGCGGCGAAGAGAGCGAAGAGTTGCGGGAAAAAGAAGCGAACTGAAACCAATAGCGCTGGTGAATACTACTGGGAGCAGAAACCATGGGTTCTATCTGGTGAACAATGGGTTATCTGGAACTTATTGATGAATACTGGTAAGCAATGGGTTAACGGCTAACGCTCAAGAATGATAACGATCACGGGAATATACCCGAAAATGATGACAACACGGTAGCTCGACATTCCCGAGCACACGGTAGCTCGACATTCCCGAGCCCCGAGTGTCATGAAATCAGGAGCCCTTCCCAAGTGCACCTAGTTACTCACAGCCAGTCGAGTTGCCCGATGATGACCCGGTGTCCTCCATAGAAGCGAGAGTGTTGCCGTTGCCCTGGTTGATGAGTGATAACCCAAGCATATGGTAGAACGCACCACAGCTCAAGGAGTTCAGGTGAACATCTAATCATGACAGAGTTGGTCGCCCATTCCATGTTGAACTGATGGACACAGCTAGAGCAGTGTATGTAACCCAAACCTTTGGGCAATCACTTGGTTGATTCAAAGCAATCTACTTGAAACACTAGCAAACACCAACCGAAACCCAGTATAGCTACTCCCCCAAGCATACTCCGTGTCCAGGTATGGCCTACAGCTCCAAAATGGCAACCAACCAACTGAAACAATATCCATGACGACCACCGATCCGCAGCCACAACACCAACCACAACGATGGCTGCCACAGCGAACTGAGGAAACTGCCCGCAGTTGGAACATGACCTCCAGCCTTACTGCGCACGACTTCATCCGCAAGGAGATGGCTCTGAAACCAAAAAGAAGCACACTAGGTGGCAACTCAAAAGCTGAGAAATAGATATGCATTGCATACGCACAAATGAGCCAGAGACTGCGAGATAAAATGGGAGCTTATACAAGTTGTGAGGTTTCAAATCAGAACTGTCGAATATAAATTCTCCGCTGAAAATGACTGCGGAATTGGCATTCCTCTTCTGCCGCATCTTACTGCGACGTGTGCAGCCACAAGAGGTCCCTGCAGCTGAGAACATGACACACCTGCACGGCCATAATATGCCGCCAAGTGAACTGGAGAATCCTGAGCTTCGGAAGGCACCAGGATGTTAGGATCAAAACCTCCGGAGGGAAACTCTCCATTTTGTTCATGGCTGGAGACTGAGCTCTGCTGTGAGGATGCCCAAGCTCAACCAGCTGATTGGGTTCACGGTGAAGTAACGCCATGAAACTGCTGGGATACTCTCCAGTTGAAGGTGTGTTCCCGTAGTGTTGCTGATGTTGTCGTGGTTGACTAATTCTTGGCTGTACGAGGCTACATCAACTGTTGCCATATACCCAACGATTGTGGGAATGTATAAATCTTAAAGCGGTCAATATATCCAACACAATGATTGCCAACAATACTGGTTGATGTCCATGAATTCCAACAATGGCCATTGTTGGCAATGGCTGTAGAACCACCATCATCATGTTGTCCCACTGACCGGCACTCACTGCGACTTGGCTCCCCAGCCCCTTGCCCATCTGGAGCATCGGGACTGGCACCATACTGCATCAAAATGCCAGCAAAGTCCTGAGGCAAATCCACCCACCCAAAAAATCACAAGTTCCAAGAAGAAGTGAGCGGCACCAATGATTCAAGCACAACTATCTTAGAATATGTTCAACGGTTGGAGAAAGCTGTGGTGCTTTGAAAATGGTTGGCAGCTCTCAAGCCAGGTTGCAATGTGATGTTACCAGTTCCTGTAGGTTGTTCCTACCAAACCGCTATCACCAAGCGCATCAACCAAGATTGAAGTGTTTGATTAAGCTCAGAACAAAGGTTCAGTTGACTATTGCTGGGGCTACCAGTAGGGCTTGTCATTCACCATTTCGGTAGCCATTTGTTGGGTGGATCGCATCGAACTCGGCAAGCCTGAAACCCGAAACCCGAGGCCGATCCCTTGATGTCATCGGTTGATCGTTGGTGACACACCGAGAAGCCTCCAACGTGTCCCTATCCATCCCGGGGGAGACTCGCCAAAGCATGGGTGATCCCTCGGCTGAAACCACTGAGGCAAAGTCGTAGTTGCCCGCAGCAGCTGCAGCATGAAGTGGCCTAGGGTGAATCGGTCGTTTAGGTGCACGCCACCCTCCTGGGCCTGGGTGACGTCTGGACAACCCCATATCTCCTGATGGATCCTCCAGCAATTGTGGAGACGTCCCGTGAAAATGCGTTGCAGTTGCTGGCAGGTTTCCCCGCTTTTACCCTTTCATTCCTGAGTTGATAGTTGAATATCAGTGACTGAAATTGACCGCAAGGATGGATTGGTTTGCCTATCCAACATGCTCATTCTTGGCACCGCCACATACCCAAATCGAACCTATCCTAGCGAACAAAGGTCTACCCAACCAATGGATGCAAGGTGAGGCGATGCCAGGCCACTCAACTAGGAAATCCCAGTCTTTCCCAAAATCGTGATAGCCGGTTGCATAGCCCTGTATTGATGCCCAATGATTGATCGATTTGCCGTTCGGGACATTCCCGCAATTTGCCATCATGCTGTCCGTCTTGATGCCCAATGATTCCAAGGAACAGCTGCTTCTCATCAAATGACCAAAATTCCAAGGCACAGCTGGCCAGTATTCCTGGGGATATCCATTGCCTTCAACTACCCAGCAAGGATCCCAAGAGAACCACAACTGGTCGCGGCTTCATCCCCAACGGCATGAATCAGGCTCCCACGTCCGTCGATCTCGGTTCTGCGCATCCAGGGGCGCCTGCACTCAAGCATCTGGGGGGGTCTTTTAAGCCATTGGGAAGCCCAAAGTTATGGATGGTTGCTTTAGTACTCAGAGATTGATCACTGCTGGCTTCTCCTGGGTGATGGTTGAGGATGAAGAAGGACAAAAAATCGAAAAAGTGGTTTATGGGTTGATTGCTGTTGAAGATGCCAGGCACGATATCGCCAACCTTCACCAGTATCTCCAAAAATCCTCGCTGTGAAGATGGCGGATTGAAAGATGCACCCAAAATGTGTGGTCGAGCTGCTCGTTTTACTCAAGAGAATCTGTCACAAACCGATGTTTTTCCATACAGTGGTGTGCGGTGTACCCCAAACTGTCCATCCTAAATCCATGAAACCGCGGAAGTGTGCCCGTACACCAATGCAAATGTTCTACTCAAGAAGGCTTCGTAAGGATGAATATCATTCCATGATCATCATACAACAGAATTGGGCTAACCAAATGGTTCGTGCTTCATGGTTTCAAGAACCGCCCACGGCTCAGATTAATCATGGCTAACTAGTTCATGCCAAGAATGGTTCCTAATCATCAACTAGTTCAAAACCTATTCGTCAACAAAAAATTACACCGGCATAGACCCCAGATAGAACATGTATGGACAACAAGGTTGGGGTAGGGAATCAAGTAGGTTCTAATGTTTGATCAAAAATTGTTGTCAATGATTTCGATGAAAATGTCAAATGCCATGCTCTCAAGTCTGAAGGCATCTTCTGAATCTTGACCTGAAATTTTCCGATTTCCATTTCTTTTTGGAATAGAACTCTTCTTTGTCCTTGGAATGGAACTCTTCTTTCTCCTTGCAATATAACTCTTCTTTCTCCTTGGAATGGAATTCTTCTTTGACCTTGAAATAAAACTCTTGCTTCTCTTGGAATACAGTAGAACTCTTCTTTCTCTTTGGAATAGAACTCTTCTTTCTCCTTGCAATAGAACTCTTCTTT
>VSDK01007782.1:237451-260514 GCA_009767595.1 Symbiodinium kawagutii | reverse complement strand
TGCCGACAGCACCCTCCACCAAAAAGTTCGCCGACAAGCACCCTTTCTTTTGGAAGTAAGAACCCCTATAGCTTCCAGCTATCTGGGGAAAAAACGATAACAATTAATATATACATACATGTCAAATGGATAGATAGACACATGTACTCAGATGATGGCATTGGGACTGCCTGTGACGAGCCAATTGGGCACAAAACATTGATGCTGGAAGTCGGATTCACCCCAGAAAAATCCTACCAGACGTAGAGGTCCTGAACGATAACAAAACGATAACAAAAACGATAACAAATCGAACAAAATCCTCCTCCAATAGGCAACTGACCATTTCTGGCTCGGAGGCTTCTTTGCACTGCAGCCTTTTTCCGGTTAAATTGACATGTGATATATTGATTGGCTGAGAAGCTGACACTTAACAAAACCTGTCATTGCCAAGCATTTCCTGGCATCTATGGAAAAAAACCGTTTTCTTTCAAACTCCCATCTGTTTGCTTGCCTTATCATCGGTTTCTAGTGCCAACCTCTATAATCAAAATAGACAAGCAAACATGCTGGTTATCTTGAGA
Organism: Symbiodinium kawagutii; assembly: GCA_009767595.1. Classification (NCBI taxonomy): domain Eukaryota; class Dinophyceae; order Suessiales; family Symbiodiniaceae; genus Symbiodinium; species Symbiodinium kawagutii. The sequence continues at coordinate 259,951 of VSDK01007782.1, read as the reverse complement.
GGCTAAAACCTGAAAAAACGATAAAAGGAAAAAAAACGATAACATGATTTGGCGCACAAGAAAAAGACACGGGGTTTTTTGCAACCCCAGCTGGCAAAAGCACCTGCCAACAGCACCTGCCGACAGAACCGGCGACAGCACCTGCCGACAGCACCTGGCAGCAGCACCTGCCAACAGCACCTGCCGACAGCACCTGCCGACAGCACCTGCCGACAGCACCTGGCACCAGCACCTGCCGACAGCACCTGCCGACAGCACCTGGCACCAGCACCTGCCGACAGCACCTGCCGACAGCACCTGGCACACAGCACCTTCAGCCAGAAAGTTCGCCGACAGTGACCTGTTATTTGGGAAGTAAGAACCCCTATAGCTTCCAGCTATCTGGGGAAAAATTGGGGATAATCATGAAATGACAAACTAGTTGATGATAATGACCCAATCATCAGAAACCCATTCATGAACTAGTCAACCATGAACAATCACCCAGTCATCAGAATGCTATTCCTCAACCACAAACAACCGCCCAGAAATCACCTGAAGTTCCACCTGTTCCCCCGCGCCCTGTGTTGGATGAGCCGCTCCGCCAGAAAGCGCTTGCCAATCCGAGCGCCCTCGCGGCGCGGGTTGGCATCCCATGAATGGTGGTGGCAACGGTTGCGGCTTCGTTTTCAGTGAGAAGTTGGTGCTAAGAAACGTGTGGTTGATACAAGTTGGGCCCCGTTTCACCAGCTATTGGCTGTCGTTGATCATAGATATTTGATAATGATATGTGGTATCTTATATCGAAAAGGGTAAGGTATTTGTTCACGGTGATCGACAGATGATATACTGGTTAATTGGTGAAGAAGAAAATGATTGGAACGGCTTCTTAGCCTCCTCCTTCACAAAGTAGATTTGATGAATGGTTAATCATGCTGGCTTAGAACCATGTTGATCCGTCCTGGATGTGAATAGTACTTGATTTTGCTTCATATGATAAACGTCGTTTGAAGAATAGTTGATGTGGCTGTGGGTCAAAACCCCGTACCCCTGGTTCCCCCATAATCAACCATTGTCTTCCCTATGGTTGTTGCTTAAACCCCAGCTATTATTGGTTGGTTAATATTGACCCATGGCCATGTATGACAAATAATGCTGAATAATGATGGATGTTTTCCCAGAAACGGTTGGCAAAATCGACTCCTTGGAAAGCCTGGGCTTAAGATTTTCCCATCAAGCAATCGAGTGATGGTTATGAAGCGTGGTTGAAGATGGTGAATAGCGGAATTGAATGGCGATTCACAAGGTTCCTGAGGTTTAAATGGTGGTTCATGGTAGTTGACAATTGGCAATGGTTAAGCATGATTGGTAACGCTTGATTGATCAATAATGCTACAGTAATGATTTATCCGTCATTTATGCCGGTTATATAATCATGATTCATGAGTACAAGCGCAAGTTGCTGCTTGCACAGCAAATATCATTCTGGAAAATATCAAGTTCATGCTTGATAATGATCCATAGTAGTCAATAATGGTCGATTAACCAGCAACTAGTAAATGGTGACAGCGGATGTTGATGGTTGAATGAACTGCCAATGATCTCGCTGGGTGATGTATCGATGATGTTCATACTGGTGAAAAATGATTTATCAATGGCGAAGTAGTGGTTCAGTGATGGACAGTATCTATGGTTAGAAGCGTTCGGCTATCAATGGTCAATGGATGGTCACAGCAGCAATCTCTTAAGGTTTTCGCACAGATCAATGGTTTATGATGGTTTATGAATGTTTCTTTACAACCAAGTCGCAACCCAATGGTTCATGAATCAGCGATGTTTCCAGCTAATTTTTACCAAGTGCCAACACATTCATAAATCGTTCATAAACCAAAATCCCTCAATCGATTTCAATTACCACATTCTCATTGATTGCCAGTCACTAATCAATAGTTCCTTGGTAAATCACTGATCGATTACCGATCACTGATCATCAACCAATCAACTCACTCGTCAAGCAAATCATCCGTCAATTTCAACGTTCATCTTGGTTGATGATTGAGTTGATTCCAATGCTCATTGATTCGCTGAGTCTATGCGTAGGGCGACTTGGGGGCAGTGGCAGGGTGGGCGTTTCCCCCCGGGCAGTCACCTCGTGTAGAGGTGAGTTTCCACCTCGGCAGCCGGCGACATTGTGTCTTTGGTGCCGTGATGTGGTGTGGTAACACAACATCATGTCGATGGTTGCTTATGGGCACTGTAACAAGCTGGTTCAGAAGCAGGTAGATAATGCTTGATGAATGGTTTATGATGGCTAATGAACGGTTCCTAATGGCTGATGAGGGGTCGATAGAAGTACTTTGGCAAAGGTGGCCAAGGTGAATGCTTGGATTGATGGTGGTTCATGGCGAAGGTTCACCCTTTGCCCTGAAGCTTCGGGATCACATGAGCTTCAGCCGAGTTCAAGTCCCCATCACTCGGAAGTTGGGTCGCCACTTGGAAAGCAACAAGTAGATTCAGTCTCCTAGCTGGCTGGAAAATGACCATTTCCAGTGGGTAAGTGATCTACAAATGGGGTGTTTCCCAGGGCTACGTTTGGTGAGACTACATCTTCGATAACTTCTGCTTCCTCTAGCGAGCGAACGCTCAATTTGCCGAACTACGAAGGCACTCCTTCGGCAACAGCTGCATCGCTCAAAGAGGCAGAATCGCGACCCCAGATCGGAAAAAACAGGCACCACTCACGAAATGGCATGGGTCGTGACAAACCATCTCAACGTGTTGGGCCATCCCAACAGCCACCTCTGCAAATGTCCAGGTGGGGGGTCCCACCATGGCCTCGTTAAGCTCCACACATTGATCCGCAGCATGGATGGACGCCGAGTATTGCAACAAGGCCTGTCCGACTGCTGAATCGCAGGTCATTGTCGCAAAGGAATACACGACTCACGGTTGATTTGTAACCCTGGAGATAAGGGATGCATTCAGGAAAAACTGGTTGGAATGTTAAAGGGCAGGAGTAGCGCATATTTTCCCGAACTGATTTCCTGATTACCATACTGAGAGGTAAAAAGTCCTCCATCATCAACTGGCTGTGGGTCAAAACCCCGTACCCCTGGTTCCCCTATCATTAACCATTGTTTCCCTTGTTGTTGTTGGTCATTACCCCCATTATTGGTTGGTTAATATTGACCCATAGCCAACTGCAAGAATCGAAGCAACGGTGAGACTCGTCACCCAGCTGCTGTTCGCAGACTCATGACCATCATCCAGCCGCGCATGGCGTACTCCAATTGATCCATAAAAATCGACGCAACCGCCCCATCCATTAGAACTACTGTGGGGTGACAATTGTCAGGTGGCACTTGCCTACTTGATCCTCGCTAACAACAACAACAACAACAACAACAACAACAACAACAACAACAACAACAACAACAAGAACAAGAAACTGAGATACCTCGATCACTACGCATGAAATTGGTTGGCCAATACGTGCACCTATCTCATGACCATGTTCCCCTTTAACAAATACCATGTTTACACTTGCGATCAACAACAGCTGGTGGTTTATCTGCAATCATTTGTCAAAGGGTGTACTACCCTCCAACTCCAAGTCAAAAATCATCCCACCAAAATCTCACAGATTGCAGAACTAACCATCTACCATCATCCAACCATCAACCATCATCAACCAACCATCAACCAACCATCATCCAACCATCATCCAACCATCATCAACCAACCATCATCCAACCATCATCCAACCATCATCCAACCATGAACCAACCATGAACCAACCAACCAACCATCTACCATCCACCAACCAAACATCATCCACCATCTCCCCAAACAAAGCATCCCAGGCCGCCAGCAGCTACGCCTCCACCACCTGCTCCTGTCCCCAGGCAGAGGCCACGTGCAAGGCCGTCTTGCCCGCCAGGTTCGTGGCATCCACTGGGGATCGAGCCCTGAGATGATGCAGCACTGCATGGTTGGTTGGGTGGTTGATGAGATATCTCACTCAGCAACCATGAGATATCAAGATATCTAACAAATTGAACTAGTAGTTGATGGTTAATACTTATAGATGGTGATGTATTGAAGTCATGATGATGTCAAGATATCTAAGGAATCATGACAACTACTAAAATAAGACTACTCAAAAACTAGTAGTTGATGGTTTACACTCGTAGTTAGTGGTTGATGAGATATCTAACTAACTAGTGGACCTTAGATATCTAACTAGCTGCTACTCAATCAGTGGTCAGTATCTGATAGTCACGATTGAAATCTGACAAATAAACTAGTAGTTAATGACTTATACTCATAGTTCATGGTTGATGATACATTTATTTGGTGGATGAGATATTGAGATATCTGACTAAGCAACCATAGTGGCTAGTTCTCGGTTTATCAGCAAATCTCTACTAGTTTTGATAGTTAAACATTGATGGTATGTCTGACTGAGTAAGTAGCTAATCCTTGACTCATGTCTAAAGATTTCAGCAACAAGTGAGAAGACAACAAAACGATTTCTTCGGGAACATCTGAAACATCCCCACAGCATGGACCTTCCTTTCAGCTCTGTTTTCAGCTCACCCTGATGCGCTAAGGCAAGGTGATCAAACAAATGGACCGGTGGTCGTCATTGATGTATGACAAACATGGGATCAACAACCCGTCGAAACTGGCACTTCCCTGCTTTTGAGAACATCAACTCCGTGGGCACAAAACACCCTCACTGCTCAAAGTCTCAGGCACACATCCCGGTGACTCAAATGTGGACCCGCCATCAAGACATAAACCATGATCATCAGCCATCTACCATTTTCATCAGCAACCATGATCATCCATCATCACGAACCATCAAACATCATTCCCAACCATCATCCAACCACCAACCAACCATCAACCATCATCACCAACCATCAACCATCATCACCAACCATGAACCATGACCCCTCCATGATCCTCCATGACCATCCACCACATCCCCTGGATACCCCACCAGCACCGCCATCCTCCACCGCTAGGGACACGACTTGAGGAGCTCGTGACACGCGGTCACCTGACCATGCCGCGCAGCTTCGTGCAGAGGGAGGTCCCCGTCCTGGCACGGATTCGACTGTCGCTAGATGGGCAGTTGGGCTTAGGTCACCATGGATATAAATGGGTGTTTCTCAAAATAGGGAGCCCAAAAAATGGTTGGTTTATTACTACAACTAGTTAATAATGGATGATTTGGGGGTACCCCTATTTTGAGAAACACCCATATAAATGATATAAAGTAACCATGGGGATTGCTAACCATGGTGAACTAACCATGGGTTTCCATGTCAGATTAGGGGATTGTGAAAGTAACCATGATTCAGTGTTTCACATAGTTGGATGGTAACCATGGATATAAAGCTTATATGGTGGTTTCTCAAAATGGGGAGCCCCAAAGTTATGGTTGGTTTATTGCTATAAATGACTATTACTGGATGATTTGGGGGAACCCCGATTTTGAGAAACCCCCATACGGTACCTGAACCAACCCCGTTACTAAAAATGGGGATTGTTTCCACCAGTTGTGGGGATGCACATTCAAGTGGTGGTAAAGAGAAACTGATTGATCAATGACTGAATCAGATGATTGGTTGATGAAGAAACTGGTTGATCAATAAGTTATTTACAAATTGTTGATGAAGATGATTGGTTGATGGTTAAGACTATTGGTTGATCCATAACTTGTAAAACTGGTGTTTGATGGTTGGGTTGAATAAGGGTCAACGCTCGGTGAAATCATTGATGGTTAAGATTGCCGGGTAATAGTTTATGGTAAATGTGTAGTGACTCTCTCATGGTTCATGACTGGTTGATGGTTCAGACGTCTGGCTTAGTAACCCGTTGGTTGGGTACTGTAAGTGGTTGTTTAAGATGCTTTGAGAACTGGTGATCTGCAAAAAAGCGAACGTATGACTGGAATTCGCTGAATGGCTTGTGGTGAGTAAAATGACTGTTTCATAATTATTGACCGGTTATTGATTTATGCGGATACTTCATTGTTCCCTAGCGCTGTTGGCATACTTTTCAAACAGCTGGTTGATGGGCAAAATGGTTGGATAACTGATCATCCCACTTGGCAGCAGCAAATGTATGATTTAAGAATTCGTTGAATGGTGGATACCCAATAGTTGATGGCCAATGATGCACAGTTGTAATCTGCAACTTCATCCTCGCCGACATGATTTAATGCCAACCTCACAGCAATTACTGAGCCCTGCTTTTGAGAAATCACCAGTGGTTTTCGTTCACAGCCTATGCCACTGCCAGGTCCGCTGTTAAGTCAAGATCTTCCCTGCATGATGGCACCCTCATCGTACCAATGCTTAACCAACAGTAGCGACCGCTTTCCAGAAAGTGAACCAAATTTCCAGAAGAAATTGAGCTGGTTACCTTGCGATTGGTACCACTCGAAGGCTTCCAAGAAAATCAGGGCAGGTCCCAGAGATCCAGGGTCCTTGTCAGCCATGGCCAGCTGCGCACCTGCAACGAGCCCCACCAGGTCGGGAATCCCCCCGGGAAGACATGGCCGAAGCGAGCCGCCCAACAGCCGAACTTGGCCCAGGTTGGTATGTGGTGGTTGCTAAGCCCTGAATAATATGTGTTGGCTATTGTTGGTATATATAGAGTTGTTAACCTAATCTGGTGGTTGTCAACCCCTTAATGACCTCCTTTGGCTTATTAACCCAACTGTCAACGGCAAATGCGAACATCACCCCGTGAGTTGCGCCCTTACTGTTCTCCAAAAAAACGGGTTGCCGGTTGATACGACCGACCAGGGCGCCTCCTCCGAGCAGCAGTTGAACCGCCTGGTTCCAGGGTTGACGATGGGTCAGGGCACCATTGAAAACCCCATGTGGGTCCGTTGATCATCTAAAGCAGACGATTTTTTGTGGGGCTATTTTGAGAACATCCATGTGGTTGTTTCTCAAAATAGGAAACCCCCCAAATCATCTACCATCAAATGTTAAGAGTACTAACCCAACCATTCTGGGGGTCCCCTATTTTGAGGAACCCCATATTGTCCATTATTGATATCAAGAGAATGATGACGTGAATGTCAATAGTCAATAGTTAGGGATGTATATTTATCAATGATCATGGTCATTTGTGTGTGTGACATTCAATACTGATGACATGATATAATGTCATCAATAGTTTTGTTAATATGATAATGTGATCATTATGTCAAAATCTCAAGTCACTAAAAACTCGATATAATAACAACGGAGGGATATGATACATTTATTCTATTTTGCCATCTTTATGAACCAGTGTAACAATGTGTTCTGCAGCATAAACCTATTCACAGGTAGGTTTACTCCAAGATGAAATTACTCGCCGGCGCTCTCTTCGGTTAGACCTATCTCTTGCTGAATGTTGATTTACCAACACGGGTTGATGAATCGAGAAGCTTGAAAAGGCCAACAACTCACACGACGTCACCGTACTGCACATTTTGAACGCTCAACTATCATAAATCGCTACCTGTCTATTCTTGACCATGACTTACAAAACAATCGTATCCAGCAGAAAGCAGTGTCAGCCAGTTTAGTGACCAAATTACGAAGCAGCAATCAAGAAGCATTGTCAACCATGTATTCACCACATATCAACTTTACTTATCAGCCGTGTTTCTCCATCACCATTACCACAAATATCAACTTCTCCAAGTTGGATCTACCATCATTGCCATCAGCATCACTAACCATCACTGAAACTTCTCAACCATCCCCTAAAACTTGGTAGAAATATCGCGCCATCAATCATCACTAATCATCACTCACCATCATTAACCACCACTAACTCTCACCAACCTTCACCAACCCTCACTAACCACCACTAACCCTCAGCAACCCTTAGTCCCCCTCAGTAGTCCTTATCATTAACTTGGTCCCCTTGACCCAGCCTCGGCTTGGCCCCTGCGCGCAGCAAGGTGTAAAGCCTGATCCGCCGCTGGCGGATGGAAGAGTGCAACGAGTTGACACTCCGGCGGCGGCTAAAATCCACCGCATTTTCCAGGCAAAAGGCCTGGGAAATCATCCATTTGGTGGCTTGGTGGTTGATTTACTATTATATATGATTATTATTGGATGATTGGGGGTACCCCTATTCTGAGAAACTACCATTTGGCTATGGGTCAATATCATCCAACCAATTTCATGGGGATCAGTTCACCAACAAAACCATAGGGAAAACAATGGTTAATGATAGGGGCACCAGGGGGACTGGGTTTTGACCCATAGCCATTTCTGGTGGATTTTTCCAGCCAGCCATGTTGGACTACCAGAGGGTATCTCATCACCTCTCTGCTTCTGGATCTTTTGGTTGACGAAAAACTGTCTTCCTAGGGATGAGTCCACCCAATAACATACTATAGTTAATATCGTAACCTATGGCAACCCTAACCAATAACTAATATCCATTTCGGAGTATGTTATATGTTATACTCATAATATCCTTTAACATAGTATTGTTTTTACGTCGTTAATAACGGTTGTATACAAGCCCCTAACCATTGGCAACCGGTATTGACAACGGTCAACCACCCCAATTCCTATCTGCGCGAGTGCTCGAGGCACCGTCTTCTCCCAGGATCCCCGAGCATCCGGAGCCACCCTGTCGCGCGGTAGAGGGGTGGTACCGCAAACTCATGGAATTGATAATCAAGGTTGTTCAAACCACTGGTGGTTTACATACTGACAACGATGTTGTTACTGATCGCCTTGGTACGGACAATGTTGTTGATATAAACCATGCTGATGTCATATCCAACCAAGGTTTGCTTGTTGACTACTATGGTTGGATATTGATGGATATCAACGTGAACTTCATCCATGGTGGGCTACTAACCGTCAGACACACATGAACTTTGAAGTGGCTCTCTACGATTGTGCTTAAGAATTAGATCAAAATAATCTTTAAATCTGGCTGGTAGCAAGGGAGAACAACCAACATTCATCAACCCTGGCCAATGTTCAAGAAGGAAACGGACCCCTTGCCGTTGTCAGCTTTCGGTTGATGTAGATTCCCCGGTGCCCAAGAACACCAAGGATTAAACCTATTGGTCTTTTGTTGATCCTTGAGAGTGCCAAGAGTGATACTCCCCAAACGTCAACAAGAGTTACCAGCTCATCCTAAGAGTGACCAGGTTGATTCGGAACACCCTTGCACGAATCAACCTGCAGCTGGATTGTTTGATCTCATGAATTGCACAGGGGATGATGACGGTTGCTGGGGCAAGGGGTGGTTGTGGTACATTGGTGGCTTCTTGATGAGTCGTTGCTGCTTATTGCTTCTCTTGGTCATCGGTTGCTATCATCGGTTGCTATCATTAACCATTGTTTTCCCTATTATTGGTTGGTTTCTATCCCTATTAGTTGGTTGGTTAATATTGACCCATAGCCATCTCGTCACCGCTTTGCTCACCTTGTAGAACCGGGCCAGGCCTCTTGTTGAGTAGGATCTGCACGATCCGAACTTGCGCTGCTTGGCCCGTGTACCTCCGGCAAACATGGGGAGCCATGCTGACCGGCCCAAAGGATTGCCCTGGCTTAGGTAATGTGCTCTTGAAGCTGGCTGAATAGCCCAGGTTGTTGTCATCTACGGTTTGTAGAGGGTAGTAGAGGTGGCAATCTCCCTGTGTAGGCTCTGCCCCGCTGTGCCCATGAATTAGGTACACAGCTGTGGTTTCCTCCGCTGAAAATATCAGCTACATCACCTCATCAGAGTCTGCCCTGATTGGATCACTGCAAGTCGACCCCAACGGTCATGCCATGAGAGGCCTCCAGATAGGTCTGCAAGTTTGTGTGGAAATAGGGTACCTGTGGTTTAGTGTGGGAATATATACCTTTAATACCTGCATAGAGATTGAATATGACTTTGAGTTTGGGCTTGGGTCTGATAGAGTCAAAATGGTAGATCCCATTATTGATAATTAATATTGGCCCATAACCATATTTATAGACGAAATGATACCTTGCGCACCCCACATTCTGTGTATCACCACATGGCGTTGCTGCCCCTGCGCACGTGGCCAAGTGCAGCGGTGTATCGTTGTGCTCATCCGCCACGGCCAGTTGGGCCTGCCAGCGCCGAAGCCAGAACTTCATGGGAGATCGAGGGGTTGATGATGATGGTCATGATGGTGGTGATGATGGTGAATAGACAACTAATAAGGCTTAATAGTGGTTAATATTGGAGAGAAATGACCAACAAGCAACAACTGTTCATAGTGAATATCGATGGTTTGGTCTGTTATGAGTGGTGTGTCGATCGTGACAACCAGCTAAGAATGATCATTAATGGCTCACATCCTCTAACAATTGGGAATTATGAGTTCGCCGACTGTATGACACTATAGCTAGGGGTATGACCCTATGGCTAGGGGGTTGTCCATACTTTTGGTGTACCCACAGGTGATTGTTGTGGCTGATCACCAGGGAGATGGGGTGCCCAAAAAACCAGCTATGAACAACTTGAACACTAAAAAACCCAAGGCAAACATAACCTTCCGTAAAATGGCCTACAAACCAACCTATCACCGGGGGACATCACCTTGTAGCTCCATCATCACCCACTACTCTTCTGTACCAACCAGCGCAGGTCATCCCAACAAACATGCGCCGAAATGGGCACCCAGCCCCGAATCCACCAGTGGCCGTCCTTGGAATCCACAAGGAGCTGCGCTACAGAGACTCCACCTGGCCAAGGATACGTCGTGTACCCCATGTCCTGTGGCCCAAGCGATCTACACGTTTGGAACCCAGGGATGTAAAGGGCGAGGGTCCATCATAGCCACTAGGGAGCCAGGGATGTAAAGAATCCACCAAAAAATGGCATCTATAATTGTAGTTTTGCACCAACTGATCATCGACTTTCCTGGATGGAGATGGGACAAAGAGCCACATGGTCATGAGATAAACAATGTTCCAAGACATGCGTTGCTGCCATGGTTCAGACGAGGAAGAACTTCGAAGAGAAGCCCACTATTCTTCAACACAACCAGCTCCCCACAGGCACCGTGGCCACACCTTCAAAAGCAGCTGTGTGCAGCGGAGTGTGATGCCCGAGCTTGTCCTGCAGGCCAGCCACAAGCAAAGGCAGATTTCTGGTGCTGAAATCTAGGAAGAGACACATGGGCGCATCCATCATAGCCATGGGACCACCAACCATCCTGTCATGATCAATTTTGATACGAAAACCTTGCAGACCATGAATTTCGGTGCGCGAGTTGAGGAGGAACAAGGGAACCATTCTTTACCACTCGGGGCCGGGCCGCTATCCCAACTCCGCACTGAGCACCGTCACCAGTCTTGCAGCATGAGCAGGTCCCAGCAGTTATAAGTTGCATAAGTTCACCCCCTAGAACTGGTAGAAATGAGCCCAGCAAAGCTAGTTATGAATCAAACAGCTATAGCTGGTGGAACAGGACCCACCTGTATGTCATGCCTGGGATTTTCCCGCCACCCGAGGGACCTTGTTGTGTAGACTTGCTCGGCTCTTGCTCAAGGTGCCCTGGCGCCAAAGTGTCCAGAACGGTGTGTCGCTACGGGACTCCAACGTCTTTCAACTTACCAAGCAAATAAACCAACCAAACCAACCAAAACAACCAAGCAAGCCATCATCATCCATCATCATCCATCATCATCCATCATATTCCATCATTAACCATTAACCATTAACCCAACCATCATATCACCATTGACCCACCAACGAAACCAACCAAGCTTTGTGTCATCATCATCAACAAGTGTAGCTGCAACAGCAGTGGAGATCGTCGCATCGCTTGGTCAACCCGGATCTCGAGGCAGAATCAACCAACAGTGCTGAAGTGAATTGAGTGTATCGCGCTGGTCGGAGATCACACACAACCTGACCTGACAAGTATTACAAAAAGAGACTGCACTGTCATCAATGATCAGCCACTCACCAAGCAGTTACCGACCACCAAGCACTCAACAACCACTCATCAACCACTTATCACCCAGCTCTCAAGAAAAGCATCATTAATTACCACCATCAAACACCATCAACCATCATTCAAGATCATCAACCACTCATCAACCACTCATCACCCAATGATTCTCAAGAAAATGGATCTCCGAATCTCAGCCACCACCTGCCACCACCGGTGCACCGCCAAACCCGCCTTGGCTGCCAGTACCTCATCATTCCGGGCAGCGTGGTGCAAGTTCCTGGAGCCAGGGACCGTGGGGCCAACATGGTTCTGCTACCAAGCAGTTCAGATGATGGGCATCAGGTGATGGTTCATGGTGGTTCATGATGGTTGACGGTGGTTGATGGTGGTTGATGATCTTTGATGGTGGTTGATGGTGGTAGTTAATCATGGTTCGTGCTAGTTGATGATGGCTGGTGATGGTTGATCATGCTCAATGAGGGTTGGTGATGGTTGGTGATGGGTCATGCTGCTCGATGATACTTAATGATGGTGGCTAACTTGGTGCACTTCACAACTTTTGGGTCATTGCAAGCTGGACCAGCTTTGGATCCAACATTGGATCAACTGGCCGAGTATCTGGGGGAGCTATGGGCTGGCTATGTCAGATTGCAAGTGGCCTTGCTGCTATGAAGATCAGCAACTTGGGAACCTCTAAGAACTTGAACTACCTCAGGGGATTGGCTGAGGTGCTTATTGTCTCGGGGTCAATGGATCAATCATCACCCAGGGTGACCCCACCCGGCCTGTCGTGGTCGTGATTCACCGCTCCGCAAGCGCTTCCCATGGGTTGCAATCTACATGTGGTCCCAGAAATCTCCAGGTGACCTTTGGGGTAAGATCTGAGTTCTGCTCTGATGCTTGGTGGAGCAACAGGCTTTTGACCATATGCTCCTGTACACGTTAAGGTTAATTTCCAGGTAGCTAGCTTACTACAAAGATTTCAGCACTCGCTACTTTGCTTGGGGCTACAAGTCGTCAAAACTCAGAGTTCACCCAGTGAGTTGTGGTTTCCAATTTTTTTCAAGCTGAGTTCTACTCAGAAAAGCCAAATTCTGAACCAGCTAAGTTCTACAAAATGAAGCATTCTCGAGCTCACCCTGAGTTTGATGTCCTTCGTGGTCAGATGTTGGACTGTTCAGCCAAACACTTGCTTGGATGTAAGAAACATAACAACAGCGTACGACAGCTATAGACAGATATGGGTGTTTGTCAAAATAAGGAACCCAAAAATTGTTGGTTTATTACTGCAAATGATTCATGAAGGATGATTTAGGGATACCCCTATTTCGAGAATCCACCAGTTGTGTGCTTAGTTCATGGTTTCTTTCATGTGACCAACGTGGGTATGGGTGTACCCTACGTTTGGATCGTCCCATCCCTCCTGCCATGTTTTGCATATCAAATTAGGCGCAGAAATCAGGAGGCTGTCAAAGCACGTCCTGCTTCACCAGCTTTTGGGCGACTAGCGGCACAGAAGTTGCCATGCAGACTAGCGGTGTTTACAACAAACAGGGATCATCCATTGCCCCCAGTAACACTTTGGGACCCCACCAGCCCGCCTGAGCCTAAGCTGTACATGTACATATACATATGTATATATGTATATATATATATACAAAGAAAAGCTATATCATTCCTATTCATTCCTCAATTCTCAGAGTTTGTGAGGTCTGAGGTAGGGGGACCGAATGGAATGCACACCCCAACCAGAATGTTGCAGCACTTTTTGGGGGAAACAGTCCGGTCTGTGGGAGAAAAATCTATCTATGGGGTCTGCTTAGGACAACATCACTATCATGTGATCAACATCCGATACCACTTGCATCTACCCTGTGCTTAAGTAACTTTGAGACTACAAAGCACCATGTTTGATAGGTAAACAATGAGAAATGGTGGATATTCCATTTCCGGGTTAGCTTACCTTACATGGCAACCAGCTGCAGCTTGCTATATCCCTCCTCAGCAACGCCTTTGGCTAGGCATGCCAGGAGCGATCCTTTCCTCTAAGGAGGCCTAAAGCTTTCGAATTTCGACCAATGCAGCTCTAATGGGCGGAAGCTCTTTGCTCGGTCACCGCGACAGCCATCAGTTCGATACCACGACTGCTACATGGTGCGACATCGACCTTCCCCCGTCAAAAGACTCAACGAAGCCTCACAAGTTCTGGAGACCCGGGGATGTCCATACCACAAACTTGCCGAGTTCCCACCGAACACACGTACAACGTTGCATGTTGGGAATGAATTTTTGTTGGGCCCATCTTTCGTATCGGACACCCCCACATTGGTTGAGGTTCAGTTGCACCAGCAGCCGCAAGGCACAAAATCTGGCAGATCAGGGCAGAAGATCAGCAACAAAGCTAGCGTGTGGCAATTGCGCACTAGCACGCAGCTGATTCCACGAATCAACTTTCTTGGGGTGATTTTTAACTCAAAAGTGCCGTACAAAGGTAAGAAGTGCTGAAAAGTCAAGATCCATATGGCACCTTCCTGCAGCTCACGCATGCCAAAAGCAACCAAAGTTCAAGTGGGAGAGGCAAAGCACATGATTCGACTCAAGATGTTGGGAAGGGAAATTGCTAGACCACCAGCTGGGTCCTACCTTGAGGCCTCCACCGCTCCCACAGAGGCATTGAAATCAACAGCACCCAGAGCCCACAGCCGAAACAGCCGCCTCTTCACAACGTCTTAAGCCATACCTGAGGTGTGACCGATGGTGTCTTGGAAATGACACTGCAATCGTTCACGAAAAAACTTCCTTCTTATGGATTCGTGTTCATTCCCGGCTATATCAACACCCCTGGTTTGGTATTAGCATTGACATTCCCTTCCCCAATAGCAATAGAACCCATTGCCCCCCCAGCACCAGCTCTTGTTGGTGATCAGTATCTTTTGGCATCAAAACGATGACTTTCTAAACCAGCCAGCTATTCACCAGCCTCTTAGCCACGGTTCAACCATCGCCCCGTGGGTCCTTGTAGCAACTCGCACCCACTGAGATCCCTGGCTGAATTGAAATTGCTGCGGTCGCATCTCCTGGACACATGTCATGTCCCAGAAGCCATGTCCGGCCCGTTACCAGCGACACAAGAAGACAAGCCCAAGAGGCGGGTCGAAACAAGATATCTGCTGACGTCGGTGTATTTGATCCCCTTTTTTGTAACAAAGCAACGACCCAAAGGTCTGCAGCTTACACAACTCAGGGATTCTTGGAGCGCCAACCACAACCATAGCAGCAACAAAAACAAACAGAAGATTGATATGTTGCGATAAACCCCTACATCAAATCAAACCTCTGTGATGTCCCTCCACACTGCTCTTCCCAGTCCGGGGCATTGGTGAAGAACTGGATGCCATTTCCACCTCGATACTTCAACGAACCCTGCGGTAATGGCAAAACTGCCATCTTCGATTCACAGAGTTGTGAGTTTGATTTTCATCTTTTCAAGAAGTGTTGGATGATCTTACAAGTTGTTCATCTTTTGAGTTCTTGAGTTTTGTTTTTCATCTTTTCAAGTTCGTCAACTGTTGGGTGAGCAAAACTCAAAACTCGACTAGGTGTTTCTCAAAACAGGGGTCCCCCAAATCATCCATTTGATTGGCAATTGATATAAGAATAAACCAGCAATTTTGGGGGTCTCTATGGCTTGAGAAACCGCCAACTAAAATGTGTTGGTCATTGCAATTCCAAGTTGGCTGGATCCAGAACCGGGTAGGATGAAAACTTCGCCGAGCCGCCGTTCCGATCCCCAGATTTGGGGGGACCCACAATGACCTGGGCCGGTCCCCACGACACAAGCTGGACCGCAGTGGCTGCAAGGTCCCGAACATCAAGCTATGTGGCATGGATTTTTTCACATAGCTAAACCAACTGCTGGGACTCGCCAAAAGAAAGGCTGCAACCAAGCTGTATGTATGTATATACATGTAGATGATGGATAAATGGATGGAGATATGCTGGGAAGCTCAGGCAATACAAAGACTCCATGGTTGGCAGCCATGTTCTTACAGTGACTGGAATGATTTCCAATCAATAAGGTCGTGTAGTCGAAGACGAGATGTGACCAACAAGCTTTGCCCTTCTATCCCTGTCATCTTGATCGTTGCAAACACTACCTAGCAACAACCCACAACCAACCAACAACCGGAGTTTTTGCAGTAGCTTCAGTGGTTTATGCCATTTAGATCACATACGGTGCAGAAAGCACACCATCTATGTAATCATTTCTGACAACTATGCATCATTGACCATGATCGGTACCGTAATGAATTATCGTTCACTGCTATTAAGAGTCATTCGTCGAGTATTAACCATTTGCCTGCATATAAGTTTGTCACCACTTGAGGTTATCAGCCTATGACTTTCTTAAATTCACTGATGTGAACAAACTAGGCTCAAAGATCATTAACCATCTGTGAAAAAAATCCTAGTTGTAATTTCACCATTGTTAGGAATTTAGTAACAATTATTGTTAGTATTATTAACAATGGTAAATAATTGTTACTAATAACAATAATTGTTTCAAAGGTCTTGGTGGGCTATTAGTGACAATTCTCACGGTAACACCGGGGGATTCCCAGTTCAGAAACGCTGCGCGGCCTCACCTTGGGTGGCGGAGACAATGGCGACTGTTCACCCAGCAGTTGCGAGCGCTCGCGTTCAATCTCCTGGCGCAAGATTCGCCACCAAGCTACTCACAACTCGAGGGGCCAGCAATGGATTATGGCTTTCGTTGCAAGTCATTGATGGGTTAGCATGTTTGGATGATCGTTGGTTGTTGTTGCTTTTTGTGGATAGTCGGTTGCTCTTATTGTGCCAGAGAGATTTGTTGGAATGAGTTGGTTGTTGTTGTCATGATTGATTGGTTATTGTTCATAACCAACTACCCGAAAACCTTCATGATGACCGGCATGTTGGAAATGACTTGGCTTGCTGGTTGTTTTACGTAGTTGTGGAGGGGCGTCATGAGTTATTGTTCAACTTAGAGGTAGATAACAATAAACCACCCATCACAGGCAAATCCCACCCAGCTACTCATGCTGATACTGGTGCTGACAGCTGGGTCCTATCATTCAGCCGGTGATTGACTGCGCTTATTGTTGGGCTATTGTGAATTACTACCTGGTTATGTGTCAAATTTATTCATCTCCCATGTGGCCATTTCTAATGGAAATCTGCTGTAAACCAATGGTTTGTTGGGTACTTAATTTTGACCCACAACCATATGAACGGTATTGCTCGCATCCCTGTGGTTGTTGGTTGTTGTACCAACATCTTCACCACGCATTGGCAAAAGCTGTCGCCAGTCAGTGCAGATGGCTCTCCTCGATCAGTTTGTTGAAGGCCGGATTGCCTCCGCAGCGCGCAGTGCCAATGGTGACCATGGCAGTGTTGCAATCAGGGGTTGTAAGGAGCATCATGATATGCAGGGGTTGTGCATATCATAATGTACAACAGGACTAAGTATCATCTTAGCAACACTCAAGTCACCACCACGATGAAAATCTTTGAGTGATACTCGGAATAAGCGCCAACACAAAGTGCTGAACTTGACCAATGACACCACGCCATCGTTTGAGGCATCCTAAGCCCCAGTTCACTGGGACCTCTAAGGCATGGAACAAGCTGATCTCAACACGTGGGGGTATCATCAACCTGCCGGACATTCCGGGTGCCTCGGCCTGTGGGGTCAATTGCTTGGTTGGCTCGTGGCCCACCATGATTTCTCGAGGCGCGTCAAGAGCTACTCACCAAATGATATCTATCATGAATCATTCGTCATCAATCCTCATTTCATCGCATTCATTAACCATCAATTACCCATGAATGAACCACAAATTAACCAACCAACATCATCAACATCTATCACTCACTGGTTGTCGCTTTTCCTCATCAACCATTGGCTGGCTGTGGGTCGGCCCTGTGAACATCCCATAGGGGACCAAACTAATGGAGCTGGCCCCACTGCTGCCAAAGCTCTCATGGGGTGCTGCCCACTGTAGTGGCGCTCGACCAGATTCTGATCTCGGAAATAGCTAATGGCCTCAGTGGCTCCGACATGTTGCTTTGAAGCAACTCTCTACTGTTGGCCTAGTAACATTGTTACATAGCTGTTTCTTACATTGTTCATTAGGATCCCGCCAACCAAGGTTGCTATGCTATCAAACCCTGTTACTCTTGCTACTGCTGTTCCAAACCCTGGATGGGTTGGCTCTCCTTAGAAGTCATGTTCCTCTCATGGTGTAGGGATATCGCCACGTGCAGAATACCGAGATCCAGTGGAACCTGGTTCATGCCTTTCACTGTTGCTTACTATCTTCTATAGTTCATCATTTGTCCTTATGAATCACTGTTAGCCACCAATGATCAACCACTATGAATAACTATGAACCACAATGGACTGATGGTTGCTGCCCGCCATCATGAACCATTACCCTGTCGTAATCCAATGGCAGGCTGGCTGGATAATCCACTTTTTCGAGCTGGTTTAGCTGCTGCGACTGGTCGTTTTCCAGCCAGCTATGTTCGAATTCCAGAGGTTACCAAGCATCAATATCCATGAATAGTTTTGGAATTGTGGCTGGATAACCATCTATATTGGTCGTTTTAACCATGAACATGAATCAACAACAATCCTCTTGTCTAACCATGGGGATGAAACGACCACCAGCTCGTTCTCAAGCAGCGCGAATTAGCAGCTCAGGCGCCAATTGAAGAAGCCTGGTAGTTGGCAATAGTTGATGATGGATAACGCAAATTACTAATCTTGTAAATGATTAATGATCCGAGAAAAGACTAATAATTTGGTAAATTATCGATCATTTTGAGGTTGGTAAGCCGGCATTGGTCAATGCTGATCGATGATGCTTCGTAGTTTTCAATCGTTTGCAAACCTTCACGCAATCCATCAGCCACACATGATTGGAAGCGGCCCCACACAACCAGCAGAAGCCCATCCTGCAGCTTCAGCCAAGGGTCAGCATCGGCAGACCATCCCAGGTACAAGACCTCAGCAGATACATCACTCAGTTCCTGTGGTTAATTCACTTAAGTCACTCAGTTCCTGGGACATTGGACAGCTAACAATTTCACTGGCACTGCATCCCCAGATGCGGCGGCCCGCCCTGTCCCCGGTGTGCAACCAGGGGACTGCGAAAGCACAGCAGATGGAGGCGGAGCGATTTTGGCCCCATTCGCCTGCAAGAAAGGTACAGCAACACCAACCATCAACCGTTGAGTTTGTACAAGAATCCAACCGACCAACCCAACCAAAACAACTAAAACGAAGCCAAAAACCAAACCAACCCAAAACCAAACCAAAGCAAACCAGGCGAATCTATTCAACCAGCCAACCAGGATTCTGTGCATCACTAAGGTGTCACCACCAATAAATCTGTTCCAAGGAGCAGTGCACCAGCGTTCGCTGCTTTGCATCGACAGCCTCGCCGTTCATTGGAACTGCCCCAAACCACTTTTTTGCAAGCTGGCTCACCATGATTAAACATGGTAATCGCCCAACATAAATCAGGCCTCTATCTTGAAAAACCTACAACAGCATAAGTGGCTGGACTTAACCTGGTTGACCTGGTTGATGACTACTCGCACGTTAGATAATATGGGAGCTCCTGTGTGATACAGCAAAGGGATTGGAGCTAATGTATCACCTGGACTGTTCACCCGAAATTCTCAATGGCAGAGGAATTGCATGAAATATCGTACGCCCAACAGGACGTCGCTTTTCCGTGAAATGATCATGCCCCATACCAGTGGTTTTGATTGAACTTGACCATTTAACCAGTCTCCTGTGCATTGACTCAATGGTTTTTGCAAATGCTCCTGCCAAACAGTCCCAGCACATCCAAAAAGACAGGCACTGTTGGATACCAAAACTACAGGTACGACATGACCAAATGCCTGTTGCTGCTCTGAAACCAGCATTGGATTTTCCAATTTCAGCCACATGTCTACCTCACAACTGTTAATGACCATGGCTGGTACCCCTCCATCCCCCATTAGCAACTGCGGCCCCTTCGGCCCTCCAGCCCTTCGGGCCTGTCGTACCAAAAAGGCGCCCTGCAGGATGCACTTCTTCGCCTGTTGCAACAAAGCCTGCGACTCACGACCGTGCTGATCCTCCTTGGCACGGCGAGGCTGCGAAAGTGTAGCCCGTTAGGAGACCAGGACAAAGGAGCGTTAATAATGTTTTAACGATAGTCATATAATGGGTGATGATGATGATGATGATGATGATGATGATGATGATGATGATGATGATGCATCAGTCGAGCAACTTGGAGCAATGGTCTCTGATTTCACTCAGCATCTCATGTCCCAGATCTAACGGCCCAAGCGATCAACTGAGCACCGGTCGAACAAGATCTGGTGCGTGGAGAGGCTTGGGTTTGGACTTCCATCTGTGTTCTTTGGAACCACCTGGAGTCACCAAACTCGCAGGATCGGTCATTGAGTTGAAGCTCTCGGAAAACCCAGAAAACAAGTTCAGATGCAACCAATCATTCGCGAAGCTGAACGTGATACCAATATTTTCATTGATGATTTTGAAACTTCCCAAAAATCAACCGTGGAATACCTGGTGTTCACACGCGCCCTTCACGCATGCATCTTCTGAGCTCCTGTTGTCCACTCTGGCAGATAGCCTGCTTCGAATCTGCTGCTTGGTGCCCCAACAGTGGAGATCACTTGCTGAAAGTTGCCATGGGCCGCACTGTACCTCAACAGTGCTGCAACCCGTGGGAGCAGTGTGCTGCGCGGCCCGTGTGAAGGACGGACAAGTCATCGCCAACTGGGATCCTTGCTGCACCAACTCAAACCTATGATCATTGCTGGTTCAGAGGCCTTGTTTATCATCTACTCTGGAGTGATGACTTCCATTAAAAATGCATGGTGCAATCGTGTTGAAGAGCCATTTCTCGGGGGTACCGGGTACCACTGATCAAGCGACACAACTCTTCTTGGTAGCAGTCACTGTGTTCCCTTCATGGTACAAACAGCAAAAATAGGCCAGTTACTTCGGCAACACCAACGGTTGCTTGCACAATGAGACGACTTGGTTTTGTAAGCGGTGCTGGTTGCTTCTGCGATCATTTTCCAACCACAAAAGTGATGCCTGAAAAACGGTGGAAACTCAACATAACTCCCGCTAAAACTACGGGCACCGCCACCTTGAACCACCAACGCTGATCGCTATCATCAGCGCCAGTGGGGTGACCCCAACTGCTGAAATTCTACAGCTTGGTCTGCCATGTTGCGGTTCTGATTCCAGCTGTGGAAAAGGCTCGTCAAATTTCCCCAAGCCAAACAGTGATTCACATCCCCAAAAGCATCGTGAAGAATAGGTCCATGCTCGGAGTTGACCCATCAGATCTGTTGATTGCGTAGCCCGTGCGGCCCCTTATACCAGAAATCAGCATACCAGGCTGGAAAGGCTTACCACCGGCTGCGCAACCCCCAACTTGCCAAGAAACTGATTTCCACATGACCTAAGGCGGGACTGGAACGGCTGCCATTCGTCAGTGAAAGGACCAATATGAAGCCATCAACGAACCAAGCGGGTAAACAGTTTGGACAACCAATTGGCTAACAAACAAGCAAACAGTTCAAAGTTCAAGGACCAATCAAATCACCAACCAATCAGACCAAAAAATGTATAAACAACCAATTAAACAATCTAATATTGTTCTTAATCAGACAAGTGATGAAAGAAGTAGCACAGTGCACGCGCTCGCAGGCGCCAAATGTCGGTTTGAGTGAGTTTTTCCTAGTGTTTTGCGCTTCTTCACCTCCAGCTTGCAGGTTGCTTTTGAAAGATCCCAAACACTGAAGATCGAGAGTCAGATGCCGACGTAGAAAAACTGGTTCTTGGAGGACGTGCGCCGGAACTTGCACTATTGAATGACATGAGCTGTTGTGTTATGCACCATGTCCTCATCTTGAGTTTGTTCATTTCAAGGACAGTGTTGTTGAAGGCATTGTAAAGCCTTGAACTAGACAACCAATCAACTAACCAAACAAGCAAACAAAGAAATACATTCGCAAACATCCTGGACAGGACCAAACAACCAAGGTTGGGGAAGTATGGCTTGGGAGTTTCGTTATCATGCACATCCAAGGGTTCACATGATGCTTCGTCTGATCAAAGATCCCTGATCCAGGGTTCACTCTTGTCCGTATGGGATTGTCCATCGATGACCTTGGATCTTCCACCAATAGAAGTGGCAAATGACTGACCGTCATAGGGTCTGGTGTATCCCACGAAATTATTGAAAACAACCATCTGGGTATGGCACAGCTGAGCAACTATGAACAAATCCTTGCTGAGTTGCAAGAATGGGCTCATCTTCGGCAGTGGAGCATAGCCAGGGCAATCCTCGTAACCATACACTTCATCATGGGATGAAGAGTCCTGCGCATGCGAAGCTCCCACGAGGATTCCAAGTTGCAGCAAATCACAAGGACAGCAGCAGCAGCAGCAGCAGCAGCAGCAGCAGCAGCAG
>VSDK01007782.1:225841-231407 GCA_009767595.1 Symbiodinium kawagutii | reverse complement strand
ATGATGATGCTGATGCTGATGGTGATGATGATGATGATGATGATGATGATGATGATGGTGATGGTGATGATGATGATGATGATGATGATGATGATGATGATGCTGGTGGTGGTGATGATGGTGAACGTGTGGCTCATCCTCAACCAGCTGATCAGTTCCTGATTTGTGCATGAGTTCGTCATGAACCGTTGATGATGATGATGATGATGATGATGGTGATGATGATGATGATGGTGGTGATGATGATGATGATGATGATGGTGATGATGATGATGATGATGATGATGATGATGATGATGATGATGATGATGATGGTGGTGATGATGATGATGATGATGATGGTGATGATGATGATGATGATGATGATGATGATGATGATGATGATGATGATGATGCTGATGGTGGTGATGATGATGATGATGATGATGGTGATGATGATGATGATGATGATGATGATGATGATGATGATGATGATGGTGATGATGATGATGATGATGATGATGATGATGATGATGATGATGATGATGATGCTGATGCTGATGGTGATGATGATGATGATGATGATGATGATGATGATGATGATGATGATGATGCTGATGATGATGACGATGATGATGATGATGATGATGATGATGATGATGAGTGATGGTTAATGTGTGGCTCATCCTCAACCAAATCTGGAGCTAACAAAATGATGTGCCAACCACCGCTGGCGCAGCTGCTCGCAGCACGCCTTCTCTCGGTACTTCCGTAAGGCCTCCCAGAGCTCCACCACCTCCAGGGAAACAGTGGCACTCTGTGAAGGAACGAATGGTCAGTGATGGTTAATGACTGTTCATAGTGGATAATGATGTTGAGTGGTTGGAAATGGATGATCAAGTTTGATTGATAGTTATGATGGTGAGTAATTTCAAATCGTTCATAACTATTTGGATGGTCAAGAGCAAGAGTACCTGGCTGAATCATCCTGATAGATGATGTGGAATGATCATGGTTGCTTGAAATGACGTCCTTCCAAATGGTTGATGATGATGCTAGTGGTTCATGACCAAGATCTATGGGCCGCGGGTACCTTTGCACCTCGTGACCCAGTCTTACCAAAACGAACATCATTGGGATGGTTTACCGGGAATCTCAAGTATCCGCGGTTTTGTAAGCACCCATTTTTTGTTCATTGTAAGTTTAATATCTTTACAGCTATGTAATAGGTTCAAAACAACCGGGATGAGCCAACCTCAACTCCATTTACGTGTTTGTATGCAAGTGTCTATGTGTGTGTGTGTTTTGAACCTGATGATGCCTTTTCTATGTATGTGTTCATCCTAAATGCAATACATGTCTATCTATCTGGGTCATCACAAGTAATTGTTTTTGTGTATGCATTATATGCATTCCTTTGTCCAGACTCATGTCATCAGATGCATGGATATGGAGCGCACTTGCATCTTGCCTCATGCTGAAGCTTCAGAGAAGTTTGTCTGTACCGCTCTGCTTTCCTCGCAGGACACCGACTGACAGGTGAAATGTTGAGCGTGCGCGAAGGTCAACATCCCAAGTTCCATACCTCTTAGCACAGGCTTGACTCTATGTAGGCTGACAGGACCCTTTGAATTTCTTAGATTTTGATTTCACTTGGAAAGGCCCACAATTAACTGAAATTAGATGTTGATTTCACTTTGATTTGTCAAAATCCTTTCCTTCTGCCTGAAGAAATATCGGTCGCTTTTCCACACGACCTCTGTTGTATCCCTTGAAGCCCCTGAGGTGAACTGAGCTCCCAACTGTGACGGTGCCTGGCTGAGCTTGGGGTCTCCCAAACCATCAAGCATCACTTCCCACGTCCATGTTACAGAATGCACGGATATAGGGCATAGATATATGCATAGATATATAGCCATATAGCATAGAATGGTTACCAGTATACATATGCAAATAGACATGGTTACATAGATATACACAGTATATCTGAGTTGGCCATTGCGGTACACCGGTCAAGCAACCTGGTTGAGCGAAGAGAGTAATCACCATAATCGACATGATAGTGATTACATACCCTGATTGTGGTGGCTTGCAGCGGCCCCGAAGTTGATTATCTTACATCTATCTAAATCTGACTCTACATCAATCATCTAACTCAAAAATTCTATCCTAAACCAATCGACATTTCCTCAAGGGCGGCAGTTCGCTGTTCAGCCTCTCGTTGATGCTTCTCTTTGGCCTGCCAGCAAGCCACGGCCGATTCCCAGTTTGGTCGAGCCCGGATCCCCACATGGCGTTGGTTTGCACATACGCCACATAGGTATGTTTTGAAGATGATCAACCTCATCAATCACCAACAATGCCAAACAATGAAGATGATCAACATTGATCAACCAGATCAACAAGCCGAAACTACCGTGTCAACAATAGCAAATTCCTGTAGTTGACGAGTGTAACTCCTAAGAGGCAAGCTAGCACAATCTGCTACTCAGCACAATCCTAGAGTTGGTACAATGCTCATGCGGCAGACTGCATCCTCGCCTGGGCAGCTAGCGCCTTGGCTGCTAGGCAAGGTGGACGGGTTAGGGCGCCAACATTCTCAACAGGAGAGCACGCGTTGACCAAAACCTATCGCCTATTGTGTTCGCCAAGACTGCGATTGGTCATTCATGACAATTTGTACTGAAGGGAGAAACACGTCCCACACATTTCAGGAACGCTTTTCAGCTTGGGTTTCGGAAACCATCTTAAAGCATCAACTCTCCACATGTCGGCGGCATTTTTCCATTCAAGTCCCGAAAGCTCCATGTTGGAAGGCTCTCCGATTCAAGAAGTTCCGCAAAATTCTGCAAAGGGATGCGAAGTGTCGCAAAGTCCTCAAATGTTCTACGAAGTTCTACGCAATTCTGCGAGGTTCTACGAGTTTCACCAAGTTCTAGAAAGTTCTGGGAAGCTATACAGAGTTCGGCAAGTTCTGCGAAGTTCTTCGATGTTCTACGGGGTTCAGACAGTTCTGCGAAGTTCTACGGGTTTCAGCAAGTTCTGCGAAGTTCTACGGCGAAGTTCTGCGAAGTTCAGTTCTACGAAATTCTACGAAGTTCTACGAAGCTTGACAGCAAAGTTCAACGCCGAAGTTCTACGAAGTTCAGTTCTACGAAATTCTACGAAGTTCTACGAAGCTTGACAGCAAAGTTCTACGGCGAAGTTCTACGAAGTTCAGTTCTACGAAGTTCTACGAAGCTTGACAGCAAAGTTCTACAGCAAAGTTCACGGGCACTAGAGCATGGCAACTTGATCTGAAGCGCCATCTTTGGCTCCGGAGCCATCTTTGTGACCCCACGCGCCATCTTCAATCCCTCCGTTCAAAGTGGGAGGAGCCAGGCTGTCACTTGCCATGGCTTTGCTCAGGATGCATCGCTTCCTCCAAGCTGCTAAGTAGCCACGGCAGCGATGACAAATGACCTGCAGCCTCGCAGGCCTCAACAGAGCCCGGCCAACTGTGTTCAGGACTTGGCATAGAAGGGACCTAAACGACAAGGAATGGAGGAAACTGTTGGAAGTTCTACTGTCTCCCGAGATCCAACTGTGTGACCAGCAATCTTTATGGAAATGCCAGGTGCGACTTTGTACGAATGGGTGTATGTGTCACTTAGGAAGATGCCCGATTTGGAGTGGAAAAGTATCGGTGCCGCCCACAAGAGTGATTGGAAATCACAGTTGCAGTTGTTTCGAAAGAAGTACTTGCTTTAAAAAAATCCAATTTGGGTTATTTCAAAATCACTTGATTTCAAGTCATTTCGAAATCAAAGAGTGATTTCATTTGATTTTGGAAATGACTTGATGAAATGATTTGGAAACCCAGCTTTGAATGCCGCCTCCAGTGCAAAGCTGCGACCTGAAAAGTCGCTGTTGCTGCACAACGTCAAAGCTCGCTGCCATTGCGATGCCTCGCCACACGACTCTTCTTCGTACAGTCCCAGTTGGATGACCATCCGTGGTCAAGTATAGCTCCCAATAGCTCCTAATAGTTCCTCATAGCTCCTGATAGTTCCTATTCACACAGGAAAAAAACATACCAACCCTCGGTTTCACTTCCCAAGAGAACCACTATCTCCACCGGGTCCCACCTTGGCACAGGCATCCACAGCGCCGTTGCAGCTGACGACGTCCGCACCGCTCCCCAGGTGCTCCAGCAACAGCAGGGCCCAACGCCAGAGCCGCTGGTGACCACACGCGCTGATGGCCGCGCTGAAGCTCAGCACATCCTGGGGATCCAAAGTGCAGAATGGCTTGTAGAATAAGATTGGCAGAATTCTCAAATGTGCACCCTCAACAAAGAATCTAGGTATATGAGTATATACAAATATATTCTTAGATAGATAGATAGATAGATAGATAGATAGATGGATGGATGGATGGATAGATAGATAGGTAGGTAGGTAGGTAGATAGATAGATAGATGGATACAGTAGATAGATAGATAAATAGATAGATAGGTAGGTAGGTAGATAGATAGATAGATATGTACGACCCATCTGAAGGCTTGTGTGTGGACAACCCTCCAACGCAGCCATAGCTCCTGATCCACCAGGGCTTCCGGCATGGTAAAGAGCACTGACAAAGCCAGTTGCCACTGACTGCCCTTCTCGCAAGCACTGATGACCTAAGCAGCCACCAACAGATCTATGTATCAATAAATATCAATGGAATACTGCCCTGCCGAACGATCCAAAAGTTATAAGTAGAGTTATAAGTCTTCTACTGGTGTATCTGCAAGCGTCAGCAAGGATTTCTGCAAGACAGCTTCGAAACAGAACTTCAAGACTGCTTGTTCTGCCAAGACTTCCACTTCTTGCAAGCCAAGAAACACTGTTGTACGTGACTTGGCTAGGCACAACCTCGGTTCTTTGATGGAGCAAACCGAGATTCTGCAGCTACTCGAGTGTCCAGGAGATGCTGCACATCCAGCGGGGTGCGCTACCCAACCAAACGGTCTGCGTATCCGCTTCGAAAGTTGATCATTGAGTTGAATATGGTTTAATATGGTTTAATGGACTTTTGGATTTGGAATTTTGAGTTCAATTGGACGGTCTGATCATTGAGTACCTTTCAAACCGTCTTCAATTGCACTTGGCACCAGAGAGGCCGAATTCCATTAACTATTTCGGGTGATCAGCCAAGCTGCGCGAGCTAAAGGCATGGTCAGCAGCAAAGAAATCGCCATCTCCCAGTGCAGAGATTTTTCGCAGGCACTGATTGCGGAACTGTAGCTAACCACAGAAGGCAGCACCTGCAACTGGTTTCAGAATAAAGCAAGACAAGGATTTTATCGAAAGCCTTTCTGAAGTTGGCATGCAAAACTGTGCATCACAATCCTGTTGACATGTGCCAGTTTTGTCAAAATGACCGGCATAGCAAGCAACGGCTGATGATTGGATGAACAACTGGATGTCTTTCTAAGAGGCTTCCAGCTCATCACCTGCTGCTTCAACATTGCGGACACCAGCTGCAGTGCAACTTCCCATTCTTGCGCCTGTCACATGGGTTGGGAAGGCAGTGGGCACACCCGAAATCTTACTTGAAATGT
>VSDK01007782.1:192035-220831 GCA_009767595.1 Symbiodinium kawagutii | reverse complement strand
GGGAAATGTTCACGAATTTGCAGCTATCCCACCCACCTTTGCCAAAGAATTGCTTCACCATCTTTCACCGACTGCGCAAGTCGTGCCCATTTCAATACCCGTGACACTTCCTCCATCTTTTGTAGAGCATCAGTGTTCTTCCAGGCATTCAGAAGCCCAACATCTTTGTCAAAGATCAGTTCCCGAAGTTTCCTGTTGAACTTGTCGGTGTCTCCAATCTTCTTCAAGATCTCCTGTTTGTCTTTCTGGCGACTGGCAGTCATGTTTTCGACCTTGAGGTCTTGTAGGGTGTACTGTCTTCTTGCTAACGCCTCCTTGTTGCGGATCTTCAGGCACTGGGGCATTCCCGTGCGATGAGCTTCGGCGATTTCGGCGATACACCAAGCTCTATTGAACAAGTCCATCGATGCATCCACAGCCACGACCTGTGCAAAGGAAGGATTCTTGCTTGACAAGAATGCCATCATGTCATCGAATTTGTTCATTTCACAGTCAATGCTCTCACCATAGACGTTCAACGGAGGAGTCTCGTTGAAGATCTTTTGTGCGGCGCAAGAGCAAATCGGATGCGGGATCATTGTGACTGGATCCACATCTCCTCTAGGATTCGAGCCACAAATGCCAATGTGCTGATTCACTGCGAAGGCACAAATCCAGTACGTCTTCTCAAGACATCCATGCTCCAGGAGCATCTCTTCCAACACCTGTGCACCCCTGCTGTCGGACAACATCTCGGCCACCATTTCAAAATTGTTCTCCTCCAAAGCATCTGCAACCAGGCTGGCCACTAAGTCTCGAAACAGGTTGGACCAGTTGTGAGTGACCATCTTTGTTGGCACCACCTGTGCCTTTTGGTTCATCAACTCTGCGTAGGAACAACCCGATGATGCTGTCAGTGGGATGATGGCCAGTCTGACAACGTCATTCGTCGTGTGAAGCTCTGGCTTGAAGGGAACCATCACCGTGTCACCCAGCTGTCGATAGAAGGACATGATGTCCTGCAAAGTCATTCCGCGGCCCGCGAGTTCTTCTGTTTTTGCCTCCCAGTCTGCTCCTTTGTCGTTGCTCTTCTTCTCTTCAAAGCGGGGTGCGAGCCGACACTTGCGGAAGCACCTCCTCTTGCATGTGGACTCCCTGAAGCTGAGAGGAGGCGGAGATTCTCTGCATCCCATCAGGTGAAAAGCACCAGATAAGAGAATGACACCAGCTACATTGGCCACACTGTTCACACATTGTCCAATTATCATCAGCCCCATGTGATCTACTGGATCAGGATCTTGATTTTCCTTTGTAGACAAAGACATGGCCTGAAACAGTGTATAGGGGACTGCGAGTGTCGTGCACAGGCCAGCCACAAGGCCGAGAGTTTGCAAGAGAATTCCTCGTAGGCTCATCCATAAATGACTCGCAGCAAGGGTCCTTCCATGTTTCCTCTCAAAACGAAGGGATTGTTGTAATATAGAGGTGCATTGACACAACGTAGCAATAACGCATAGAAACCAAATCGCGAAGCAAACCGGGACCAAATAAAACAGCGGTAATAACCCCAATGCTGAGTGCTGAGAAATCAGCAATGCCGAAAGCAAGAGAATGATGCTTGAAGCCATCCAGCCAATTTGTACCCAAAATGCTTGCGCTAGACACTTTCCACATTTTGGGCGGTTCAAGGCAGGCCAAATCTGATTCAATCTGTGTTGAGCAAGGTATTGTAAGGAGACCAGTTCACCAAGCAAAAAGATAGAACGTAGCGCCAGCGCCACACCCATTCTAAGGTCCAGATATTTGTTGTGATCCAGGGTGTCTGTGTAGAGCATCACGACCACAAAGTGAATCATCATGAGACCCTCGAGCCAGTTCAGCATCAAGAAATATGAAGCTATAAGGATGTGCGACGTCGGTGCCGCAAGCCACATCCAAATAGCAGCCAAACCAGACAGCGCTGTTGATACGACAAGCGCTAAGAATCGAGCATCATCTTTGAGGCCACCATCTGTAAATACAATCTCTCTTTGGTATACCCTTTTGTTGTAAGACCCAGCGTTTGGATCCCAATGATACGGATCAAACTCAGAGATGGTAATGACACCATCCAAATAGGAGTGTTTGCCTTCGTACAAGCCGCAAAAAAGAAACATATCATCTCTAGCCCTCGCATCAGGCCAAGTATCATCTCCATGGCTCGACGACAACCATTCATCCACCTTCTCGTTGTAACATCGACAATCCTCCACTGGAATTGCCAAAGCGAGCGCCAGCCAGATACTAAGAGCCACCACAACGAGCGAACAGCTCCACTGGAAGCACCTCCACTTCCAGGATGGCCGATGTCTGTGGCCAGGCTGGTCTCTGCTCCTGCCTGGAGTCGCTCCCGGTGCTTCACCGAGCTTCGCCGGAGAAGTCACCGGCGGACTGCACTCGCAACCGGGCAAAACGGGAGGATTCGTCATGTGCTGCGTCAGAATTGCGCTGGGTTTTGAGCGGAAAAATGCAGATCTGGGGAAAGCCCAATGGACGAGTTGCAAAAACAGACCAGCAGGAAACATCATAGTGGCTTGGGATGCTTTGGGGAATTCTGGGTGAGAGCAAACCATCAAATTGAACCTGACTCTCAGCTGTTTGTGAAAGTAGCCCTATCAGTTCCAACAATATAGTCATCGCAACAACACACCTCAGGTTGATGTTCCTCAAGGATCCGCAACAACGCTTGGTTTGTTGGTGCTGTGGTGAACCACGGCGGCTCAACCCCCGTGGTGAACCCCATGGCTCCACTGATCTCCTGACTCCATACCAGTCTCCCGCAGCTTGATGCCCCATGCCGCGCAGGGCGAGGCACACCCAAGGCTTGCGCAGCTTGAAATGCGGCGCTCGCAGCTCGAGAAATCGAAGAACTGTGCTGCTTGGCACTGAAGTTTCTGAACTGCTGTGTCTCAAAGATCTGGTGTGCACTCAAGACATGCGAGGAAACCAACCAAGGCGAAAGCTGTGGGTGGAAAGCCTTGTTTCTATTAACGAAGGGAGGGAGTTCTATCACACTTCCTCAATTTGCAACCCGAATTGCTCAGCTTTTTCGTCCCAACGTCGTAGGAACATGGGGGAAATTCCAGCGTTGGAATTTGGCAAGACATGGCACTCTGAGGCTCAAACCGCCAAGCGAGCTTTGAGACCACGCACCTCGCAGCAGTGCGCTGTGCGATACGTGGAGCTGTCAGCTTTCAGCAACAGATCTACATACATCCAAGACGTACAATGAGCAAATCAATTTTTTTGCAATCTGGACAGGAAATGTTCAATAAGAACTATACGTACTGTCCATTCTTAATGATTGTAAGGTAATTAATGAGTATATTGGTAAGAGAATGAAGGATGATCAGATGAAAAAGATATGTAGAATGTGTAAATACTGGTCCGAAACAATCTGCATGCTGCTGATCATTCCCAACAAAGGTTGCAACATGATTCGCAAACAGGGCGTCTGTCCCAACCACAGCTGGCCTCTCCACGCATGCGCAGGGATTGGCGCTCCAAATCTTGTCGTCGTCGTGCAAAGGCAGACAGTGCCTGAAAAGATCCATCGAAGATCCCCGGGTCTGTCGAGGTGCCTTTCCCACCACTGGGGGATGGTTTCACGGGCCAAGGGTAACTGGGGAACACCCAGTTACTGGCTGTAAATCAAGAATTCGTAGGCACTAAGGGTACTGCCGATTGTTGGCCACAATGAGAACAATCATTCGGAGAAATGCTACGGAGATTCAACGTATCGCTGTTGGATAGGATCACTTTGCAATGAAATTGTTGCATGGAGATGCTTCTGATCAGTGGACAAACCCCGAACAAGTGATCTCGTTTGTGGCCCTGCGCCTGGTGTTCTCTGGCTTGTGGCTAGTGCACATGGGCATGACCCTACCGTACCCCGTCCATCCAGAAATGTTGATTTTTTGCCAACAGCGAAAGTGATTGGCTCAACTGATCCCTGGGGATCCCTTCTCAGAGTGCTAACCCTGAATTCTCACTGACCACTCAGTTCTGCAAGGGCTTGCATCACCCGTCCCTTCCGTTTCTTCATGGTGCAAGTCCCCCACCTCTTCCTTCACCTTCAGGTGGCCCTCTGCCACACGCAAGGCTGCTCTCGCCTGGCAGTCTCACTTCAGTTAGTGACATCCCAGTGCTGAGATGGCGCTTCGGGTCAAGGGTGGGTCCCTGACCGACCCCTGGCTGGGAAGCCGAACCCCCTGGCACGTGCCAAGCTTTTGGGATGGGCTCACTACTACTCATTTTTGGGCCATGGCTACGACCCACAGCCATTTAAGTTGGTTCACAGCTATTCCTACTACATGAGAATCTGCATCGTCATCATTGAGATCACTACTGTTGCAGTCATGGATCTCCATGATGATCATCAACATGGGCACTAGGAACAGCTCCAACCCCGGATTTCGTGCAACCAACGTGTCTTTCGATGTCACGCAGGCTCTGCCTTTTGCTGAAGGGTTTTCTGCTCGTCACGCTCCTTGCTGAGGCCCTGTGCAAAGGTTGCGGATTCGATGCTGAGGCCGTGTCAATCGCCTTCCTTTTGGCTGTCCATGGATGATGTGCCAGGAAAACACTCATGGTATTCCTCTCATTTGGGCGTGATTTGGGGGTCAGCCAGCTGAATGAACAGATGGAGATTTGTCGCTGTCACTTGGACAGCAACCAGGGGAGCAGAATCTCAAAAACTCTGTCGGATCCTCCGATGGAACAAGGATACAAATAAGAAGGAACATCTAGAACTACCACTGCAAGGGCTATGAGATACTCAGAACCCTTGCTGCTAGGGCTATGAATTGAAATTAGACCCTTCTACTCGTTGCTGCAGTTGCTTGACATGGTGTCCAGTAATCAGCCTAATAACAAGCAACCATCAGGGTCGAGCTCGCCAAGTGATCAACAACCAGGGATAAATCCGTCATGTTCCTTGGGATTCAACCACAACTCCAACATATTTCACACATGTGACTCTAGGTATGATGCCCCCGAAGTTGGTAACAACACACCCAGGTTCCAAAAAAAAACAAAAATCGCACATCATTTCACTCAAAACAGTTGGACCCC
Organism: Symbiodinium kawagutii; assembly: GCA_009767595.1. Classification (NCBI taxonomy): domain Eukaryota; class Dinophyceae; order Suessiales; family Symbiodiniaceae; genus Symbiodinium; species Symbiodinium kawagutii. The sequence continues at coordinate 215,740 of VSDK01007782.1, read as the reverse complement.
ACAGGCCTATCTCCTACAACCACGGGCCCCAGGACCTCGCAGTCGAACGGCCACCTGTCGGCACCCGGTCGCCAGCTGCCTCCACCTGCGACTCCAAAGCTTTCCGTTCTTCGAGGCGTTGCAGTAGCAAGGCCTGCTGCACTTCCACCTGTCCACGGAACGGTGCGCTGAACACGGTGGTGAATCGACGGTGGCCCGGGAGATGTCTGGAAAGGGTGTTGGGAATGGTTGATGATGTAATGGTTGATGATGTAATGGTTGATGATGTAATGATTGATGATGGTTGATTAGTGCTGGTAAATAACAGTTGATAATAATGATAATTTATGATGGTTAATCAGAGTTCAATGTTGGTCAAAAATGGTTGATGGATGGGTGAATGATGGTATATAAGGGTTTAGAATGATGACAAGGGACAATGGTGAAACGGATAACGCTCAAGATAGATCAATAATGCTTCGGAATGGTTAACAATCATCTGAAAAAATGGTAAGAATGAAGAAAAGCGTCTGAAAAGAACGATAGTAAGAGTAAATACTAACAATCAACCATGACAAACCATCATGAAACATCATCAACCATAGTTAAACATCATTGACCATGACCATCACCGTTCTGCTACCATTCTTAACCACCGTTCTGCAGCCCCACCACAGCACTCCAACGGCACGATCTCTGTTCGCCTGCTCGCGGAGCCGATCTGTTTGCAGCTGGAGCACCCTCAGCCTCGCCAGTGCCCCAGGCTCTTTGGGGATGTCACTGACCATGGGGAGGCCTTGGAAAGAGCCTCCATATGGGGGACGAAGTTTTGGGAATATCACAGCCTTGGGAAGTTATCTTAAAGATCAGTCATATAACTTTATATGCGGGGAGAAGTCACTCTTGTCTGATCAGAGATCTACCTCAGATGTGAGTTTGTCTAAGAATCGAACCAAGAATTCCCAAAAATATGACTTGAATTTTTCCCTTGGATTGGCCATTTCAAAGGAAAAATGCTCCGCAACTCCTTGGATTTGGATGACCTTTGAGATGAGCCTTTCATGGTACACCACCATTCGCCGCAGAAAACCCAACCTCTCCGCTGCCAACGCGGTGTGCTTGTCGGACTCCTGACAAGGCAAAGTATTGAGCACCTGCCTGCAGTGTTGTGCCGATGACTCATCGATTTGGTTCAGGGGAAAATCTACAGGAAAACCCAATCGTTGCTGGTTAAAACGAGGCTTTCCTGTAGATTTTCCAATCAACCAACCCAGTGACTCTTCCAAGAACAAGAGTGAATAATACGACTTCCAGAAGGACCACCCAGTGTGGCAGTTGAAAACCCTGGTCATTGTGCTACTTCTTCACCCAGCAGTAGAGTTGGTACACAGGTTGCATCAGATTGTTCTTTCCTACCTACGATTACTCTTTTTGAACAGTTGTTGGTTGGTTGATCCAATATTCGACATGGTTATGGTTGACAACCATCATATTACAGAAACCTCTTCAACCAAGATCAGCAACGATTTAATGGTTACAAATAATTATACCATTGTTTAAACTGTAGTTGATAGTGGTAAATAAGATATTGGTCAACCCCTTGAGAGAAATTCTGAATCAACCACTCAGAGAATCACTGCTTGCACAACCATGCGCTTCACCCAGCTCCACACCCAGCTCCGCCTGGCCTCCTCTTCCTGATCTTCGGCCTCAAGCGCAAGGCGCTGGGCCCACCATTGCCCAGCAGACCGAGGCAACCGAAATCAGGTTTCAACCACCACCATCTGCAGGAACCCCAAGCCCTGAAGCACAAGATGTGATGAACCTCTGCTGGCTTGCACTTCCAATAATCAAAAATAGCTGCCTGGAAATGGCCACTCAAAGCAGGTCAACAGCCTACAAATGCCGGCAATTTTCTAGCTATGTTGCGGTAGCAATTTTATGTGCCCCGCATGGTGGGAAGTTTGTTTGCCCTGCTCAGAACTCTAGGGTAGGCACGGCGGGAAGCACAGCCAATAACTCCTGGAGCCAGGGCAAGCATGGTCATGTGGACCCAATTGTTGTGCATGTATCCAATTGTTCAGACGGGGTTCTTTTGACCTTTCTGCTAGGGATGCTAACCACTACAACCAATAATTGTTTGGATATTACGAACAATTCCCCTGTTACAATCGCCGATCATTGTAATAATTGTCATTAACACGATAATTGCAATCATTATGAATGTATAATTCGTCATTCATTATATAATCGTCATAATGGATCCAATAAACCAATGCTTGCAACAGGAGAAGAGATGGCTGAGTCCAAGTCACAAAACCAGACAAAGTTTGGATTTAGAGCATTTTCCTCTCCACTCAGAACAGTCACAAACGATTAGCAAGAAGGTGCTGACACGATGGACATGTGCACATACATAAATAATGCATATAGTTACATATCTATCTATCACTGAACGAGCATAGTATCCAAGTTCATGGCAGTACCCGCCATTGCTTCTAGTGATCATGTCATCTGTAGATTCGTAGGTCAAACTCGGGATGCTGTAGATGCTATCTCTGCAACTGGCGGTTCACTCTCGTCCTGAAGTCGAAGCTCCCGATCTTTCAGCTCTTGGCGACTTTCCTCTGCTGCCTACGGAGTTGGTCCAGCATCCAAGGGCATCCAAGGTAGACCACAAGTCACCATCGGTGCCACTGGTGAAAGTGACCTGCTTAACAAGCTTATGTGCCAGCTAGCCAGCATCATTTACCATTGTTGTCCAACAGCACCATTTCCCATCATTGAAAACAAAGCACTTACCTTTTACCTTCGAAACGAGCACTTGCCATGTCAGACCATCATGACTTGAGGCCACCCCTTCATCCTTGCCAAAGCAAAAGGGACTCAGCAGGCTGACGCTGGCTTTCGTGATAAACCAGTTTCTTAACCATCGTTGCCCATCACCATCGGCTTGGTCAATGAACTCACTTATTAAACCAGGTTTACCATCATTCATCACCAGCTTGGTCAGAGGTTTTCACTTATTACCTCTTATTACTTGTCAAACCATCACCATTGGCTTTATCATTCATCACTAATCAATTCATCACCATCATTCATCAGCAGCTTAGTCATAAACTCACTTATTAACCAATTAACCATCATTAAACCATCATTAATCACCATAAACCCACTTATTAACCATCATTCATCACCATGAGAAGCGCACCCCAAACGGCCCAGCAAAACTCAGCTGTGCTGCCTTGGCCCAGCTGCTGGCGGCAGAACGCAGCTGCAGCAGCTCAGCTTGGGAGCACCTCAGCGACGGCACCGGCTGCAGCATGGTCGTCACCAAGGTTTTCACCATCATTCATCACTTTTCACCATTGTCTCACTGAATGTTTCACCAGGCAAGAGCTTGTTAGGCCGGATATTTCACCTGAGATGTTTCACCTCAGATGTTTCACCTTGATTCTTTCACCATGTTTCAACGAGATCCGCTTCTCAGCCCAACTGTGGAGCCCCAGCTCCACATCTTCTCGGCTAACTTCCAACTTCATGCGCAAAGCTTCCACCTGGGTGAAGCTTGGGGGATGACATGGTGAACCATATGGTGAACCACGGCTCCTACCCCGTTTTGTAGATGTACATGCTATTGAACAATAGGAAGCCACCTGTTAGCCACTTGTTTACAATAGGCAACCTCAATATGGTGTCTATTCATCGGGCTCATATGCATGGTGCTGACCTGAGTCAAAAGTAAGACGGTAACAAAACAGTTTAGCCATCGTTAAGCCTCACTGGCCGCGGTTTCACCACCACAAGCCATCACTTATTTTTCAACAATTATAAAACCGTGTGTTTACCACTATCAACCCCCATCACCACCAGTATCAATCACCATAATTACCCATTACAAATAAACTTCAAGTTACTTCAAGCACTATTTGAACATCCTTAGCCGCTGCTATTGGCAGTTCCCCCCAGTGGGGCACAGCCGTTACCAGTCGCTGAGGCATGGACCGCTGCATCCAGGGCCTCCAGCTGGTTCAGAGCCTGAGCGCTGGTCCACAACGTTGGTGAAGAGGCGGTGGTTGGGAATGCTTCATCAGCTGGTGATCAAAAATCTGAGGTGGCTAATGATGGTTAGGTGGTCAATAAGCTGGTTAATGATAATTAGTAAGTGGCAGCTTATGATGATTGTCATTGACCAGCTTAGTAATTATCATTATGAAATTATGACCAGCTAGATGACCATTACCTGTGAACTACAGTAATTATGATGGTGAACAGGCTAGACAGTCGCAGACACTATAGGCTGGTCGGGAACTCGCAAAAGAAAGATCATGCTTAGCTGCACAAGTCCTGATGCAAATCCTGATGAGTTTGCAAAGCTGAAGAGCAGGCTGACCAGCTTAGTTCATTGTTTGGTAGAGCTTGGTTTCAATGTATATCATGGTTCATCAAAACAGCTGAGTGTATCCCCCACTCGTCTCGTCCGTGATAGCCGGTTCTATTTTGCCATGTAGAACCTGCTGGTGAATCAGTTTGCCAGCTTGATGATTGCTCGTTAAGCTCCGCTCAACGGCATGATGTTTCTCAAGCTACAGCCCAGCTCCCCATCACACCAGGTGATCTCAGCGGTTGCCTCTTCGGACTCCTGTTCCAGCCGTCGTTCCTGTGCCCGGATGACTCGTTTGTCGTACTTCCATGCACAACTGATGGTTTCAGTGGGAAAAAAATAGATGAGAAAACAAATACAGCCACTTGAATGCGTGCAATCTATCAAACCCGAAAAGGCACCATCTTTCGTGGCTGGCCTCTATCCCTGCTGTTGGACCGAGCTATGGGTTGATCCTAAGGTTTGCAGTTTCGACCAGAATTTTGAGCATCTGTCGTCGTAGGGAAGCTCCGAAAGATCCGAAACATATTCCAATCACCTGTTTCAGGAGATTCTGGGCGACCGGTTTTTTGTGAAAAAATCACAGGACAAAGTCAATCCTGTAAGTGGCAGGGCATCGTGAGGCACAGCTGTGGCAAACAAAAGCTCCCAACCACATCCATCTGAGTTAATATCAGATGATTTGTGATGTTCTACGGGCAAAGAGGAGGAAAGTACACCAAAATACATTGATGCTGTGCGGCCAACTGGTATGCACGAGTACAACGAAAACCATAACGACAAAGGCGACGACCAGGACGTTGACGACCATGACTGCGCAACCACAACGACCAGGACGACCACCAGGACCAAGACCATTCAGATCTAGCAGCAATGACGCCTTGGTTAAAGTCTGATTTGTGAATCGGTCAAGAACAATCTTCACCCAAAAGTAACGACGGCGTCTTGCAAACTGCGCTCAGATGAACCTTCTCCAATCGGCTGTTGAATGGTTGATGACACTCAATGATGGCCAGCAAAAGGGTATGAAAAACCATCCAAAAACCGAAAAAAAGGCTCCGGTGGATAGGTTCAACCCTCCGGCAGTCATAATGGCCTCCATAAGTGCCTGCCATGCCACCAAGGGAAAACCTCACCACTTGAACAGCAACACAGCAACCCTTCAGGCGATCACCTCTGGAGTGAAGTCATCCAGCTCTTCTTCTGGGCCTGTGGAAGGAAGCAGCTGGAGGACAACTGCTGAGCTCTGCCATCTGGGTCTATAATTCCTTACCCAGAATCCTTGGAGTTGGTTCTAGTTGGAATCAATCCACTTTAAGAGTGAAGCTTTAGGGGTCCTGTTAACGCTAGGAGATGGGCCAGTTCAGCTTGTCATTGCCTGGCTCCAACCGTGCAAACCTCGATGTCTGGCGCCTGGTTGCCTGGCTGGATGTCCTCGTTCCTACGGCAAGTCGAGGCTCCAAATCCAACCCGTTTGAAAAATCCCTGTGGCCTGTGGCCTGTGGCTGGATGTTTCTGGGTACAGTACATATTTCATGGACAAACAACAACGACAACGACAAAGACGAACCAGTGTGATCAATGGATTATTACAAATAATGGAACATCAAAAGCTTGTGGACGGTTGCCCAGCAGCCAGACAGTAGGCACGACTATGGTCAATCACGCAGGTGGCCGCAAAGGAAGCACAAACCATGTCCGATCCAAACAGTTTTTGGGAACTGGGTCCAACCTGTTTTGGACGGGAAGACATTTAGCCATGACAAACCATCTGTTTCTGCCTCCAAGCTCCCCTCATGTTTGACTCTCCAACATGTCAGCATCTCTCATGGCAAGGAATTGTAACCAAAAAATGCATCTAGCTCTCACCTCTTCGTTCGCTGAGCAAAAAAAGCAAAAATGATGTCTTCTAACACTGAGAAAACGCTAAGAACTGCAAAAAAAACTCTGAAAACGCTGGGAACCTAAGTAGCCTTGATCCACAGTAAGCGACCACCCCGCGGCCACGGTGTCCAGCTCGGGTGGAAGCGGTGGAAGTGGAGGTGCTGGGCCTGAGGGGTCAACGAGGTCCGACATCAACAAATGGTTCGAATACATTTTTGGAAAAAAAAACATGTCATTCCCATGATGATTAAATATAGTATGTTCAGATGACATAGGTACTTCTAACGGTACCAAAACGCTATGGAAAACAAATGACATAGGTATCCATTTTCATTGATTTCAAACCAGGACCAGATGACATAGACCAAGGGTTTCGTAGTAGTCAATTTTCCTCGTTTCTATTTTTTTTTCCAATCATTGCCTCTATTCAATATTGATGACATAGGACTGGCTGGATGGATCTCTTCATATCTCTACTGGTGGTTTGTAGGATTTGCATATACTACCTCCGATAACTTAGGACTTGTAAGCGTCGCCCCCTGGTAGCCAAGTCCTATCTCATACTTGAAAAACTGCTGATTCAATTTTTGCACAAGTCCTATGTAATTTGGCTGAAACTCCCAAAGACCATGTGTTCGGAAACAAATCAGTGATGATGAGTGATAATCAGTGACACTCTGATAGGACCCCATGAACGGTTGTAAAACACTCATGTCATAGGACTTAAGTGAATTGGGGAACCGGAAGGGGCCGTCATGAGATGGGTGCTAATTGGATAATATCCATGGGTTGTTCCTAGGTCATCCGAGCAACCTTCCATACTTGTGAAAACCACTAGGAATGTAATGGGAAGAAGTATGGTTGATGATGGTTGATGATTGATGATGATTCATGATGATTAATGATGATGGTTGATGATGGTTGATGATGATTTACACCTGGAGAAAATAATGGTCATTCCTAAGGTGGATGGTGGCTAGTCATGCCTGTAAAACTACGGTCAAGAACGGTTGAACGGTCGTTCGTATGCTTAACGGTGGAATGATGACGAACGGCTAAGCAAAGGTGAACAACTGGTCCACAGGCTACTTCAAACGTCAGTCTCTCAATAAGGATCGGACCAAACCGACCAGCGGCAAAAGCAAGAAGATCCCTGGATTGGTGACCAAATTGCAAACTCATGATGCCGAGAGGCAAGAAGTTTCCGAAGTTTTGAAGCCAAATTGACATCCATCAATGTTGCCAACCCTTGCTTTCATATGATTCATCCCAACAAAACGCCTGGATTTTCATAGGCAAAAACCCCAGCACCATTCCAGTGTCAGCCACGACATGCCGGCAGCACGGTCCCTGGCTCGGCAGCTGCGGTCGACCTGGGCGGAGGGGGACAACGATGGGAAGACTCAGCTGCTTAGGAACCAACCGTTAACGATGTTTCATAGTACTGGCTGTTGATGCTTGTTGATGGTTCAAAGTAGTTCATGATGGTCAATAATAGATGATGTATGATGATGAATAATCCTTAATGATGATTAATTATGGTTCATAACTGTGGTTGTTGATGTTTGTTGATGGTTCTTGATTGTGAAGTTATCGGTTCATGATGCTTCATAGTGGTTCATGATGGTCAATAATGCATAATGATGATTGATAATGATTGGTGATGATTGATAGTCACTACGACTGGTTAAGATGGGAGTTGTAACAAACCAACGATACATGGCCACTCCAACTAAATGCTTTGATATTAAAGTTTGTCATCAAAAGTTGAATTTAATGATGATATGATTAGTGTATAAGCCGCAGCGTGAGTTCATGCTTGTCAACCATGAGTTTATTCATATGGCTGTGGGTACCCTGGTACACTGGCTGTTCACATCCCATAAGTGACCTGAGTCACCAGTCTAAGTGTTTAGATGTTGATTCACCTACCCATGGCTTTTGGATGTTGATTCACCTACCCATGGCTTTTGGATGGTTGGTGTGACCCAGTTCGCTGCATCACGGCAGATTGCAGACGCGCACCAAAATCAATCCATGGCTGCAAGGCTGAAAACAAAGCATCAACAGCAATCACAGCACCCTAAGCCGTCCCAGAAATCAAACAGGAATTTCAAGCACCATTTCAAGCACAAAACTGGGTGATTTTGACAAGCTGTGGATCCACAATAGTGAGAGCCGTTTTGTTGTGCGAATGCAGGTTGCTGAGGCTCGTGCATTCGGCGTCACTCGCCGGACCTGCCCACTGTATCAAGAGCTCGGAAATCTAACGGACTGTGATTGCTTAATGTTGCTCACCAATGTTGCTTAATTACCAATGATTGCAGATGGTTGACTAGTCATTATCAATATCGCTTGATAGTGCCATAGTGGCTCATTGCCAATGTAGGGGTCGCTATATTGGAAGTGATGATTACAACTCATTAGTAGCAACTACCAGGGCTAACCTAATGATTCACCATGAGATCTTCGGATTTTGCACCACAACTTTCGTCAGTTACACTTTGACCTGCAGCAGCTGGAGCACTTGAAGATGACCTTGGCGTTGAGCAGTTCACCGCACCGAAACGGACCACTGATGTGGCAGTATTGCTGTGGCTGACGGGGTGAGTTACACATTAGTACAAGGGGATGGTTGGTGAGGCCTCATGCGGTCATGGCTGGTGAATGATTGGGTTTCTTTTGCAGAGCCTGTTGTGGTCTGGTACTGTTGGCAGATCATCAATTTGAATGGTCACCCAATTAATACAAACCAATAATAAGAAGCTGAATGGTTCACTGATGCTTATAAAAGTCATTTTCCATGGTGGGACATAACTTAGGACGCCCTCAGCGGAACTTGGAGCGAACCTGAACAAATCAAATCAGAATGCCTTCGTTTCATGTCCAAGCTGATTGTTTGGTACCGGTTTGCTGCTTTTCATGGATCTTTTATTTACACATCAAATCACCACCCCATGCCGCCAAAGTGCTCTTTCTTTTTTGAGGCCTGTCAGGTGAGAACAAAAGCAGGGCACTCAGCGTTGAAAATGACAATATACTCTAGTTGAAGAAGGGTGATCAACCCTGAATCTTGCAGACAACCTGAGAATGCTGCCAAGCTAGAGCAATAAAGGTTTTGGCAGACCCTCATCTGTAAATCTCCCATGAAAATCCATCACCACTGTGAAGCAACGGTGGCAGTTCACTGCACCTCCGCCCCGTCGATAGCTGCGCGAATTTCTTCCACTGTGGGCGCAGGGTTCGTTGCTGGGGCCTCGGGCAAAGGGATCCCCACAACAGGGTGACTTGTCACGCTTAGGTTCAAGGTACTTGGCAACCAACAGTTGACCAAAGTCAACAACCAACAATGCCGGTGAGCAGTGCCGAATCATGGCTATGGCTAATGATGATCGACAACAGAAATCAACCATATTCAACAACCGAATATAATGATGGATGTGCTTGGATAATGACCAACAATAACCAATAACAACTCACAATAAGCAACAAACCAACAACAACCAACAATAACCAACAATAACAACAATAATAACCAATAATTTCCGTGGAACATACCTACAGTAGATCCATGGTAGATCCGGCTGTTCCCGAAGACGGCTCGTGCCCGAGCACAACTCTGGGGGCCCACACTGCCGTGGCTACCGATGGTCTCGAAGGGGGAGCCACCTGGAAGCAGGTACCGTGATCTGCCGCAGGGAATGGCTGAGAATAGTGAAGAACTCTGAAGAACAACTCGATTAATGGTTACTATAGCTATTATAATGGTTATTATAATGGTGATTAATCATGATGATAAATCATATCCTGACTTGTGGTATAAATGATGATTTCTAATTGTGAATACTAGTTGATATATAACGGTTCATGATTGCTGATACTGGTACACAACTGCTATTGAGAAGCTAAAACTGCTTAAGAATGGTCGATATTGGTTGACAGTTGTTGAGAACGCTGAATACCCAACGGCAAACAAGGGCAATGATGAAAATGGTTGCAACTGGAAAAGGACATTTTTCTTACGAATGTCTCGTTTCTTGTCACACAAAAGGCTATGGTGTTTCCTTCCCAAAAATGCTATATGTTGATCCATGTTGATCCCTAGTGGCTTAGACCCACGCTGCCTGCTCAACAAAGCGCTCACCAGCACAAGCACTCGCCGGTCGGTTCCGCCCCACATGCGACGTGGTGACACGGCTTGGAAGTGCCGAGAGCGGCCGCTTTCGAGGGGCGCTGCTTGGCGCACTTGGGGTCGGCGCCCAAGTGGGGTTGGGCACTGGGCGAAAGTGCACATTGGCCGCTGCCGTGGCAGCTTCGCTCCGTGTCGCAGTGCTGGGCGCAGCAGATCTCGGCCGGAAACTGCTGGAGGCTTCGGCGCTGCTCTTTCCGAAGGCTCCGGTGGCTCCACTGGCACTTTGGGGTCGGACCCGCCCACCGTCGGAGTCTTGGCGAAGCTTCACCAAAAGTTCACGCGCTTCTCGGTGCCGTTGCAACAATGACAGTTTTGAGGCGTTGGTCTCTTGAGCTTCCATCGCATCATGACGTCCCAGCAGATTCACTGGTGTCCCATCGCTAATGCTAAGGTCGCATCTTCAACAGCTTTTGGTTTCAATGCCGTGCTGTCAGGCCATGATCATGAAATTTCATGGGTCACTCAGAGTTTGTTTCTTTCTTACAGCACTGGATACGCTGAGTCAATGACAAACCTGACATCAAACAACCTGCAGCAGTTGCCACCGTCCTGCCGTCAATGTTTCCCATGGTTGTTCCAACTGGTCCAAATTTGACAGCATTGGACCGCCACGGGCGGCTGAGAGCCCAAAATATCACGGGATGGCGGTCCATCGTTAAAGCCGTGAATGATGATGACAAATCATCGGTACGACTTATATTGCTCAGTCGTTTCAAACAGCTGCTGCTTCATCTTCCTGTGAAGGTGGGAAAACCAACATGTTTTAAAAAATGGTGGTGATGGAAACGACCAAAGTCTGTCTTGAAATACTCAATGCGTGTCCTTGCCGCTCCCCTCAGCGTCCAAAACATTGTAGTTTCAACCAGTTTTGCTAAGATGTTTGTCGTCGTAATTGTTGTTGCTGGTTGTTTCTCCTGTTCCTTTGGTGTAGCGAGGTCACACCCTTAGGTGAATAATGGTCGATATGCGATATACTAGTTGTGGATTTGGAATCTTGAGAAGTTGGAGGAATATCCCCTATTCATGTTTGATACCTGCAATCTAACATGACCATGGATAATTGGCGTGTTTTAAGCGGGGAAAGCCTCAGGAACCATCTGTCGCTGGGTGATGTTTCTTTAGTAGGTGAGTATCTACCAGAGGATTTTTGATAAGCAGCTGGCTGTGGGTTTCCAATGCTACCGGTTGTACATCACTTCTTTGGACGCCATCTTCTGGTTCGGGTGACAAAGGCATGATTTGCTCACCTGCGGCTAAATCTGCAAAGAATTTGGCCTTGCCAGGCAATGATTGCATCTCCACGTTCAGGATTTCACTGAAGATCTTGGCATTGCGGCTAGTGATGGCAAAGACCACATCCATGCTGCTCACCTTTTCGAGTTCCTCCTGGGCCCAAGTCAACAAAAACACCATGAGAGCAAGAAAAGCAAAGTGCAAACTGTTTCTACGCTTGCTAAATCTTGTCAACGGCTGCAACGTCCTTGAAAATGGTGGCCATGATCGAAGCATCATTGCCAAAAGCTCCACAACCCCAGGCACCAAGGACAAGTGATGAATGCCCTTGCTGCAAAGCCATATGCAAAATTCCACGAATTTTCTGCTGTATGAAGAGCCGCTCCTTCTTCCCGGTATCACCACAATTCGGCATTTCTGCCGCCAGCACAGCTACCCAAAAGGGCTCCTTCAGCAGAGCATAGTCAGGTCCAGGTCCCCGAATCACACAAACCTCAGGAGCATAGATCCCTCCCATTGATGGCAAAGGATACTCTTGCTGCTCAAGAGATGCCAAAAGACTTGACCTTCGACAAATTTCTTCTTCCTGTGTTCCTTGCTGGTTTCCTTTCACTCCACCTCCCGGATTGGATCCACTCGCAAAGTCCAAAACAGCCGGGCTACTCCCAGGATTTTTTGCCTTCAGTAACTCCGCTGCTTCCAAGCAGTCACATTGGAAAAGTCTCACACGACAGGGTGAGGGGCACTGAGCATCAGCTGCCTCCGAAGTCTCAGTATCTGTGAATCTGAACGCATGCTTTGGGGCAAGTCCCAATCGACGCCTGTCAAGTTTGACCGAGAGGTCCTGAACTTTGTAGCTGCCATGCACCAATATTCGTTTGGTCTCAGTCATGATTGCAGACGGACTTGGTTGGTTGGAAGTTTTCTTATTCCAAGGCATGGTAGTTGTCCAGGAAAATGGCAGAACCCGCTTGTGAACCTTTCGAGAAACTCGGGGCGCTACCTCTCCAAGCCGTAAAACTGCGAGATGGAGAATTCGCAAACTGCAACATGGGTCAGAATTAGGGTCCAGTCAGGGATGGCAAAAAGCCATCTGTGGCCTACTGTGTAAGCATCAAAGACTGATTTTGGAATCCATGATTTGATTCCGCTGCCATAATCACATTCCACCAGAAAAACTTCAAATGTCTCCATCAGCAACTGTTCATTCCGGGATCGATGTTGAAGTCATTCGATTCAGAAGTCAGCTTCGTATAGCCATCCACGAGGCATGAATGTTAATCATGTTCGGTAGAGAACTCGTTGGCTGTGGATCCAGTGATTAGGTTTCCGCACCAGCAGGATTGTCAAGCAGTTGCTGGTTGTCAACAAAAATTCAAACATGTCCTACTTGCAGATAGATAAATTTGGGTTTGTTTCTTACAATGAAAGGTTTACCTCTGTTCAATGTTCAATCAAAAAAACATGTATGATCTATTTTGTTCAGTCAGGACTACATGTGGGCTGCGCCCTGTGGAACTGCATCGGTGTTTTTTTGTGATTTTGGTCCTTTCAAAAAATATTTCGATGTCATCTCGATAGGCAAACACGTATTCAATCCCATGGTCTGCTGTAGTCACACATGGCAAAAGGAATCAAATGTTGAGAAACATGAAATTACACAAATTCCGTTAACACCAAATTATGTAAGTAATTAAATTGTTTGAATTGGAGGCCGTCACTTTCTTGTCCCGAAGTTGTTTTCCGCATCTCAATTGTTTCGAGGATGGTGTCGGTTGCTTTGGCACGGCGGTTTCTGCCGTGTTTGTGCCATGAAGTGTTTGATGGGTCCACGCATGTTTTGGATATGACATTTGGAACGCCAAAGTCACAAAACACGAGGTGCGGATGTCACTGAGACTGGAACCCCCGTTACAAAACCATGTGCTACAGGGAGCGTTCGCCTCTTAATGTTACTTGCATTGTTCCTCAAAATGCCTGTCTTATACAAAAGACAAGCAAAACGACATGAAAATCAACAAGAAAGGCAACAACAAGAACAACAGGAAGAAGGACCAGAAGAAAAACAAGAAAAATCACAATAAGAACAAAAAGAAGAACAACAAAAAAATGAACGAGAAGAACAACAAGAAGAACATCAAGAAGAAAAACAAAAAAAAGAAGAAAAACAAGAAGAAGAATAATCAACAGAAGGACAAGAAGAAACACAAGGAGAAGAACAAGAAGCGGAACAAGAAAGAAACCAAGAAGGAAACCAAGAAGAAGAACAAGAAGAAAAAAAACAAGAAGTAAAACAAGAAGAACAACAACAAGAAGAACACCAGGAACAACAAAAACAAGAAAAACGCAAAGAAGAACAAGAAGAAGAACAAGAAGACCATTGAAAAACCAACAAGAAGAACAACAGGAAGAAAAACGAGAAGAACAACGAAAAGACCAGTCAGAAGAGCAACGAGAAGAGCAACGAGAAGAGCAAGAAGAAGAAAAAGAAAAAGAACAATATGAACATCAAGAAACACGACAAAATACCAGAACAAGAAAGACAACAAAAAACAAGAACAACAAGATGAACAAAAAGAAGAACAACAAGAAGAAGAACAAGATGAACATGAAGCAGCACGACAAAACAAACAAGAAAAAGAAGAAAGACAAAAACAACAACCAGAAAAACAACCAAAAGGAACAACAAGAGGAGAAGAGGAACAAAAAGAGCATTAAGAAGAATAACAAAAAACAAACAAGAAGAACAAGAAGAAGAACAAGAAGAAGAACAAGAAAACCAATGAGAAGACCGACCAGGCAAACAATGCGAAGAACAAGAAAAAACAAGAAACAATACAAGAAGAAATGCGAGAAGATGAAGAAGAAGAACTACAAGAAGAACAAGATGACCAATGAAAGACGAACGCAACAAACAACGCGAATAACCAGAAGCAGAACAAGAAGAACAACAAAAAGGACAAGAAGCACACCAAGAGGGTTTTTTGCGAGCGGTGGTGCCAGTTTGGCGCAGAGCCACGGTCACGGCGATAGTTGATCTAGAGAAAATGAGAAAGGCCATAAGGTTAAGCGAGAACCTGGTTGGGAAGCAAGAAGCCAATCGAAACAAAGGAAACCAGCCAAACCAGAACCACCCCAAAACAACACCAAAACAAGAAACCAAACCAACAACCAGAACTGGACCAAACAAGCCCAACTTCAAGCAATCACCTTGAAACATCCGCTCTCATTCAACTCAAGTCACGACGACCGAGGCATCAGCATCTTGCGACATCATCTGGTTGACATAATACATTGCATCAGCTGCATTTTTTTTGGCGAAGCGCCGTCTTGCCTTTGTGGGCACGGTCGCCTAAAGAAGACAATTCAGTTACAACCAATGGTCGAATGAAATGAAACAAGGCAAAAACCCAGTCCCCAGTCGTAGGCAAACTCAAAAAAGTGAAACATTAACAAAAAAGACAATCTGTGGCTGCCTCAAAAAAGAAATTCGACGCACATGAATCGCATCATCAACTGGATCCAACGTGAGACAAGCGATCTGTGAAGTTCCAAAGCAGTTCCCCGACCAAGTAGGGTCAGTCGGTTCCCTGCGCCAGGAGATTCAATGTGAATTATCCTCAAAGAACTCATGTCGACATCGGCAATGTAGAATCACGCAGAGCACGAAGAATGCTGACAAGTCCACAGCATAATATCATAAAGCAACATGCATTGACGGGATCGAACACATGTCCAGAAAAAATTACGAAATAGCTGAAACAGTGAAAAGAATAATCAATTTTTGCGAGCCAAAGCGAACAGAATCTGCAATGTCAAGGGAAGCTAGAGAAGTTGCGGTAACGCAGGATTTTTTAGTAAAACAAATCAAACCACCAAAAACGGCCTGCCAAGATCCCCCCAGCCAGGATCCGAGCTGTCCGGCGACGAAAAAAAGCCAAGATGATCTTGCAAGAGTGAAGTAAAACAGCGAAACACAAAAAAATCTACGGGCGATGCACTCACACTCAAATGACGACGGTGCAGGCAGCAATCCAGCCCAGCACACTATAGTGTGGCTAGCGTCTTGTCGGCTTGCCGAAGAGGTCAGGAAACCTTTCAGAAATTTCTTACCTTGTCGAGTTCACCATTAATCTTTCAAATTCTGCGATTCCTTTTTTTCCGCTACTCTTTACATTTTAGATTGAGTTTTGCAAACATTTTCTTTCTTGCGGTTTGCTTTGGCGGCCGCGGTCATAAGGCAACTCCAAAACAACAAAATTGTTGACTTGGTTCTTGGTCTAGTTTTTCAATTTTTCACGATGATCTTCACCTTCTCGATTTGTGACCAGCGGTACGCGCAGTGGCGCGTAGGGACAAAAAAAACTTCGAAACAACAAAGCAATGAAATGGCCAAGAATCCCAATAAAGGTCGTTTCAAAGAGCTGCATTAAGAAGATTCGGGGCCGGAAAACTTCAACTATCAACATTGCTCCATACGACATGGGCTTTGCGAACAGAACCACTTGGGAAAATTTGCAAGCCAGCTAGAGATTGCTCCTAGGACGGTAAAGCTTGCAAGAACAATACCACCGAAAAGGATATGGGTTGCTACAGGTGTGTTGGCACTTAAATTTCTATTCCATAGAAAGAGATTTCCAGCACTTTGTAAAAATCATTTTGTTTTTTTTTGCTTGGCCTTTGACAAATTCAAGACAACTGATCGCACGCCATGGAACGCAATCAAATGAGCCATACAAACGCAGCCGACAATGAGGAAGAAACAATCAACTCACTCTTCTTTCGGAAAAGATACTACAAGCAGATCATATAACGCCGCTAAAGGAGTGATGCGAGGTTCAATGTAGTCGCATCTCTCACAACATATTGGGGGAATCCGAAATAATTCCAACCCATGGTCAACCGCGGCACATACCACGCTAGCTGCTGGAGAGCGCCTTCCAGATTTTCGGCAGGTGTCACAAACCATCGTTGAAGCTTAATGTGAAAGCCTTCTCCAAGCGGTATTGTGCCATTTTGCGACGCCACCTGTTGGAAGGGTTTCTCGCCACAGGCAATTTCCGCGAAGGACTTCTTCAACTTCAAGATATTGAATGGCAGATATTAGAACAACAGCTTGTGACCGCAGTGAAGGCCAGATCACAAGGAATGGTTCCGGTTCAGCTGGCAGTCTCAAACCCTGGAAGGCTGATTTGTGAGGACGAATTTTTCAACCAGGACTCAATTGGCTGTCGGTTGTAACTCATGCTGCAACCAAAGAAGTTTGTTTCCTTCCTGCGGTGTCCAAATCACTTTCTGTCGAATAATTGTTTTTTTCTCTGGCCAATCGGCTGGTTAGCACTTAAGTAAAATCAAAGACAAACAAAAGTGGATGCCGGGAAGCAACGAAAGCGGTGAGCAAGAAGGCCATCCAACTATCGCGGTTACGCAACAAAACAAACCAAAAGAATGAAAAAACCTGAAGCCAAACGAGAGGCAACGCAAAGACGTAAAGACAACACCAATAAAATTACCCACTGAATTGCGCGTTTTTTGCGCGCGGTTGTTTTTTTGTCTCCACGTGCCTCTGCGAATGTCGCCGGTCACGAAACGACAAAGTGAAGACCATCGTGCAAAACCAGACCAGGTTTTTTTCCCCCTTGAAGCGCCACACGGGCACAAACTCTGGTCGCTATTAGTCCGAGTAGTGAAAGTAGATTCAACAAAAATGACTATGCTGGATGCACTGTGGCGTCAAACCAACCAGACAGCACCAACCAAGAACCAAACCAAAAAACAAAGAACCACCAAACCAAACAAAGCAAACAAGAACCAACAACCACACACCAATCCAGTGCACTGCAAGGATAACAGCTGTCTAACTATCCAAAAACTAGGTGAAATTCCCAGCCAAAGACACTTTGGCTGTCAAAAGTGAAGGTGGTTACACAGGGGTCAAAGATGCCCTTGTGTCTTCAGCGGTGTACACTCCTGAATTTAGCAAAGCAGTGAGTGGTTGCTTCGCACTTGTTACCTGATTGACATTGACTTCCCAAATTCAAAAATTTGAAAGTGGCTTTTCGCTGTTGCATATGAAGCAGTGGCCGTTAGTCTTGTCACTGTCATGTGTCATTGACGGATCCATCATACGCTGGGGGAGCAACAACAAGAATTCAATATTAACAGTTTTGCTGCCTGGTTCTGGGGTCCAGTCACTTTCAAATTAAATTGCTGGTGATTTCAGTTTGCAATTCTGCAATTTTTGATTTGGTTGCCTGGTTTGTCATTTTTAGACGCTCCAAGTCAGGCCTACCATTATTGCAGAGGCGGGTCGTCAAACATGTTCCTTTCTGTTGATGACAGTGGCAGCGAAATGGCAATGATGAAAAACACATATGTTGATTTCTGCTTCCAATATCAATACTGATCTTTGGTCATTGGACTTTTGCTGGCCAGCTGGATGGGTCTGAGGGGGCTTCTCACCAGCCCTACTGAAAAAATAGTTGCTGTGCTGCCAGTGTCAAAACTTGTTTCCTGGTAGGACTCGTAGTCAAGTGTTTTGGAACATGTTTGAATGCTGTGCTTGTGCAAGTGACAATGTCAAGTGTCAGTGACAAGGACAAGTTGACAAACAGAAGGCGACAATGTCAAAACCACTTCAGGAAGCCAGAGCAGGTGTCAGTGTCACTGTCAGTGTCACTGTCAGTGTCACTGTCATTCCTTCTTAAAAGCAAACCCATGACCATGACAATGAGATTTTACATATCACATGAATATGCATACTGTAATAGTATATTTATTTATTTCACATGTCCTGGTTGTATAAAAGAACAAAGATAATTTCTTTAAAATAGCAATTGACTAGCGTCAAACATATGTCATTAAATGCAAGTAAACTTTGGTTTTAAATCAGTTTATGTATCTAATTTATTTTAGTATTGTTTTGAAATCATTTTGAAATATAGATCGATACCATTACTTATCGGACTCCCCCTGATCTGGCCCCCGTTTTGTTTTTGCTGAAACCCTAACAGACAAGCTGGTATTGAAACAAGGCTCCACTTAAAACTGCAAGCAACATCTGCAATTGCAGCCACTCGCGCAAGCTTCCCCTCGGCCTTGACCTTTGGAGCATTCATGAGCCACGTGCCCACGGACGGACGCTTTGCAAACCTCGGGACGTGCTCCACAAGCCGTGCTCATGTTGCCTCGCTGCTTGGGCGCTTCATCGCTGTTTTTGTTGGGTGCTTCATCACTGTTTTTGGTTGCTGAATGTTGCATCGATTGGGTTTGCATTCGGGATTGTATCGCAATTTCTTCATTTCAAATGATTCATTTCTTCTCAACTCACCTGTTCTATTTCTGCCCAACTCCTTTTAAGATTTTTAAGCCAACACGGAATGACTTCAGCGTGTGCTTCAGCTGCCTGCGGCGGTCTCCCATCTGTTGGTTCAATAACAGACCAGCTGGTATTGAAACAAGGCCCCACTTGAAACTACAGGCAACAACTGCAATTGCAGCCACTCGCGAAAGCTTCCCCTTGGCCTTGACCTTTGGAGCATGCATGAGCCACGTGCCCACGGACGGACGCTTTGCAAACCTCGGGACGTGCTCCACAAGCCGTGCTCATCTTGCCTCGCTGCTTGGGTACTTCATCGCTGTTTTCGTTGGGTCTTCATCACTGTTTTTGGTTGCTGAATGTTGCATCGATTGGATTTGCATTCACGATTTAACGCAATTTCTTGATTTCAAATGATTCATTTCTTCTCAACTCACCTGTTCTATTTCTGCCCAACTCCTTTTAAGATTTTTAGGCCAACACGGAATGACTTCAGCGTGTGCTTCAGCTGCCTGCGGCGGTCTCCCATCTGTTGCTTCAATAACAGACAAGCTGGTATTGAAACAAGGCTCCGCTTAAAACTACAGGCAACAACTGCAATTGCAGCCACTCGCGAAAGCTTCCCCTCGGCCTTGACCTTTGGAGCATTCATGAGCCACGGGCCCACGGACGGACGCTTTGCAAACCTCGGGACGTGCTCCACAAGCCGTGCTCATCTTGCCTCGCTGCTTGGGTACTTCATCGCTGTTTTCGTTGGGTCTTCAACACTGTTTTTGGTTGCTGAATGTTGCACCGAGTGGGTTTGCATTCACGATTTATCGCAACTTCTTCATTTCAAATGATTCATTTCTTCTCAACTCACCTGTTCTATTTCTGCCCAACTCCTTTTAAGATTTTTAGGCCAACACAGAATGACTTCAGCGTGTGCTTCAGCTGCCTGCGGCGATCTCCCATCTGTTGCTTCAATGATAGAAATGCCTTTGCGTCAACTAGGATCAACCAAGGGATCAGCAGTAACTGCCTTTGGTGCTGGCTGCGGCTGCTCTGGGAACTTGTTGTGCAGCTTCTGGCGCAGAAGGAGGCGTGCAGAATGCACTAACTCAAAAGTTCCGCGACAAAACATCTGGATTCCAAATTTCCCAAGCAGTGAGTTTGAAATCGGCTGATCTACAAACATTTTGGCGGACCAATTGGGGCATTAGGACTCGACACAGGGGAAGAAGCTGATGAGGTCATGATGATGAAGATAATGAACGCGCTGATGCTGATGATTGCGATCGCGATGACGAAGTATCATTGTCCGATTGATGGTGATCATGATGATGACGATGGTGATGATGATGATGATGATGATCATGATGCTGATGATGATGATGATGATGATGACGTGTATCTATTCAGTAGATAGTTGTCCTTTCGCTTACACAAGTCAACTCTTTTTAGAAAGACATCAAAAGACTTCCTTGCCTCAAGCCTTCTTCAAGCATTTACATCTTAACAAAATTCCTAAAAAAGCCCGCCTTCTCTCAGCGAAATTCATTTGTTCTGCACATCGGAACTGGTAGCATACCTTGAGAAAATGTGGTCTCGCCTTCAAGTCGCACGGAAGGCCAGTGCCTGGAGAACAATTTGTCGCTTGTCCCTTCAACGTTGACGCATTTCTGAAACACACAATGTATATCAGTATATGATGAATTATCAGCACTGCGTATACTAACAGGTGTACGCTTGTGTTTTTGTATATATGTAAACACACTTCTGTATGTTTACATATGTAGATATGTAATTACATAAACATTTTTTCTAATATGACATATATTCATGAAAAAAACATATATACCTCAGTAAACACATATATATATATATTTATTTATTTATTTTTTATTCACACATATATGCATTTTTACACATGTACATACACCAAAAAGAAAAAAAATAAATATATATATATAGCTTAAAAACAATTATATTTGTTTACATACCAATATAAATATAGATATGTACATATAGACATATTTGCAAATATAAATATATACATATACATGTATATTTTTAAATATACATATATATATATATATATATTTAAATAGGTGTAAATATATACATTTTTTTCAGTATATGTATTTTTAAATATAGAGACATATATCTATTTTTCAATAAAATAGATATGTATTTTAAAAATATATATCTATATATATATTTAAATTTAGAAACATATATCTATGCTTCAATATATACATATATATTTATATAGAGGCATATTTGTTTCAATATATATGTATATATATATTTAGAGACAGAAATATTGACATAAATATGTCCATCCATACATTGAAAAAAAAATATATATATATATATATTTGAATACAAATACATATATATATATATACATATGTAAATTTATATATATATATATGTATCTTTATTCGAATTTTTTGAAATAAACATATCTATTCAAATATACATATTTGAATAAATATAGATTGATATATACACAATGAAAATTAGAAACAAAAAATATATATGTATATATGAATAAATAGATGGATAGATAGATAGATAGATAGATGATAGATAGATAGATAGATAGATATATTTCAATATTTATATATATATATATATTTACATACACATAACACATAAACACATTTACATATATAAATAAACATTACACAGATATTTACCTATCTAAATAAAATCTAAATATATATGTATATAAATATATATATATATATGTGTGTGTGTGTAAATTTTAAAATATATTGTAAACTATTTGCGGTATGTTGTCACCAGATATTACGCCGACTTTTTAGTTCAGGATCACTTCCGAGTATGGCGGGCGCAGAGACTAACCTCTCTTCTTATTAGTCGGGCGCCTTGATTTTTTTTCCCGGGTAATGCCTCTTGCGCACGAACCGCAAATCACTATATGTCGAGAAAGGCTGCAAAAGAAATCAATGATTTCCTTAATTCATTGATTGCAGTAGGATGACAAATTCAAAAAGCCAAAACCAAGAGCAAACGCATCTGCTTGGAAGACGATCAACCAAGCATTCAATTTGCCAAGCGCTTGCCATCTTGTATCGCATCACCTGGTGACATCCTCTGTCATGTCACCACACAGATCCACACGAATCCCACCATTGCAGCTTCGTACAAAAGCGAACTGCAAGAAAGGAGGTCCTCAGAAAACAAATGTCCAGGCATCAGCGTCTGCCACGCTATGTACAATCTAAGTGTTCGGAACATGGAATTTGAGGCAGGGCGCCTTACCAGAATGTTCAACCCAAACCCGCGCCAAGAAAAATGTTGGCTAAGGAAACAAGCACGAAAACACTGAAAGTCGACGAGAAAACCCTTAGAAATCCTCATAGAATTGCAAATATTCAGCCCTTTTTGCGAAAGTCGTCCTAAACCGTCGCGCAGAAACCGTAAAATTGCCCCAAAATAAATCTACTTTTGGGGCCAAAACGCGGACCCCAAAACGGGGCCCATCCTTTGAACAAATGAATTGCGGGCTCTACTTTGGAGCCCACATTTTGACCCAAAAGAAGTTCATTTTGAACGCAATTTTACGGTCTTTGCGCTGCGGTTAAGCACGACATACAGCCCATAAACTCTTTCTTTTTCCGGGTAGCCTAAGGAAGTCTTTATCAAATGTCTGCCCAACAGTTCTCTGTTTTCATTCTTGAAATAGGTATCCAGTTGCACTAACAAGGAAAGGTTCTGGACGCAAAGAAAACGGCGCCAGACCTTGACTGTCAAAGTCCAGCCACTTTCCCGCTGCGGTTTGTTGCCTCTCCATTACTGGGGACCCTTCCATCTGTTCCAGGAAACCGCTTGCTTTTGCGAAAATCGCCTTGTATAATATTAGCGCAGAAATGCGGAATCTCAATTTCAAGACTTGATTGATCATTGGCCAACCCGCACCGCTATCTCTAATTCCTTTCATATTTTTCCAAAGGGTGAATGTAGGGAACTGTACGAGGATTCCTACGGGGTCCTCTGGGCAGATTTTTGATCCATCATCGTAATTCTATGGGGGTTCCCAAGGGTCCCCTCGTCCACTTTCACTCTTCGTGTCTTCAATTTCATTTGGAGACCATTAGGGTTTGACAGTTTTCTTCGCGGGAGTTTGGGTTGGTTATGCGTGATTGTATGGGGGTTCCCAAGGGTCCCCTCGTCCACTTTCAGTCTTCTTGTGCTTTGCTTCATCAGGATTTAACATTTTTTTGGCGGGGGTTTGAGCTGAACTTTCCTTAGCTAACATTTTTCTTGGCGCGGGTTTGGGTTGAACATTCTTGTAAGGCTCCCTGCCTCAAATTCCATGTTCCGAACCTGTTTGAAGGCATTTTGAATGGTTCCAGTTTTGGAGGCTTCAAAGCAGACGTTTTCCTTTTTTTTTCCAGGAAGTGCCTGTTGCACACACGATGCAGGTCACTACTAGTCCGGAAAGCTGCAAAGGCTGCACATGATTTCACATGAGCTTCAATTAAAGCAAGATGACCAATGGGGGAAACCAACAAACCAAACCAAACCAACCAGCACAACCCAAGACCAAGCAAACAAACCAAAACAACCCCAAAAGAAGCAAACCAGCCCCATCGAAAAAGGTCATCAAGCTAGCTGAACTAAATATGCACAGGGTGAAACAGAAGACACTCCGCACTCACTCATCTCAGTAGGTGAACTACAGGGCATCGCTTGTCCGTCTC
>VSDK01007782.1:181091-191358 GCA_009767595.1 Symbiodinium kawagutii | reverse complement strand
ACACAATTGCGCTTTCATCCAGAGGCGCCATCACAGAAGACGAGCCATGGCATCGGCCGCGCGTGCAGGAATACTTCTGTAAGCAAACCTGCTTCCCACCCCGCCCCGGGATAGCCATTTAGGCTAGGTAAAATGGCTGCGGTAGTCTGCCCTAAGGCAGATCAATCCATGCTCGATCTAGCACTACTGGAGGCAGCAGAAGATCGGCCACTAGCATGCTGACGCCGTGGTTGCCAAGTCCACGGGCAACACTCCTGCTTGGCCATGTATGGGTTGTTCTTCAGGTCACCAATCCTATACCAAGAATCATAGACGGCATTTCTGCTCTTCTGGGAGATGGTTGGAAACCAGTCCCGGTGAAAAACGTTATTGCTTGTCCCCATGGGCGTCCAACTTGGCATATCAAAGGCTTGTAGTACCGGCCTCGGCTCAGCCATCACACCATCTGGGGCGAAGAGAGTCTCCAGATTCGAGCTTAGGGCGGCTTCGCATTGCAGTCCATCGAAGAGGTCATGCCTTGCCAGCAGTTCCGTGGAAGTATCAGTCCCTTGAGCAGCTCCGATGGACATCAATTTGCCCGGAGTCACAGACATTAAATCCCAATTGCTAGGCACGTGATTTTCAATGCAATCATGTTCCAGGGAAGTGTTGCCAGACACCGCTGGGTCACGAGTTGGCACTTGTACTTCCACATGCATACTGGTAGGGCTAAGTCTGCAGGAGAGAAGCTCCACTGTTTTGCTGGCTAAAAGACCAGTGCCCACTAGCCTGCGTGTGAGAGGAAAACGATGCCACTTGCTACCTGTGGCAAGATGGCAGGGACAAATGCTTTGCCTTGTTCAATAAACAGCACACTGCACGGGTCTCTGTCATGGGGATAGGTCTTGACAACAATCCCCTTGCGGGAGAACTCCGCGTCCTGCCATGATCCTGTAAACTTATGCTTTTTGGCATTGGAAAGAACCAAGTTAAGGAAAGCGATGGAAAAGTAAATCTTGGTGTTCCGGAACGGCAGATTACCTTTGGCTTTTTTTTTTGCTCGCATACATCGCCTCGGTAGCACTAAGCTAAGGTCGATACGAAGCAGGTGAAACAAGTGAAACCAAATGAAACAAGTGAAACAGTCGAAGCTTCGAAGCAGTGAAGATTGGAAGCAAACGAAGCGAAGGCAGTGGTCTGCGAAAATTATGTACATGCAATGAATTCCCCGCCTCACGATCCTCTGCGTATCCAAGTACAAGTTCGTCATCGTATCAAAGCAGAGTTGTACTGTGATGGCTTGCAAAGCCATCAAAAAAAGAAGGCATATCACTGTCACTCACAAGAGGCGGTAATTGTAAGCATAGTCCTTGTAGAACATTTTGACAGTGATATTCCATATGTTCACGATCAGTGATTTTGCAGGTCCAGCAAACAAAGCAGTGAGTTGGTTCGCCATGTAGACGAATAAAGTTTTAAGTGAGCCAGAGTATCTGCGGCAGATCACCTTTGGCGATGATCGACTCCACATCATGCAGCATGACGAAGGAAAGCATAGTGGACGCATCCCTGCTCTGTGGAGCTGTGACCATGCCCTTGTCGGTTTGCCTGAGGGCCTGTACTGCCCCTGCCAGTTCCACAATCAGGCTCTTATAGCAAAACAACGGGTCCTCAAACAACTACATCCCAATTGAAGACTCTAATTTTGAGGAAGCAGCAACAGGGAGCTGTTCAAGGATCCATGAGGCAATGGCATGATCACTTGCCTGCGCCTGGCCTTCGTCATATCTCCAAGAGTCAAAGACCGAATGCTTGGAAATATCTTGGGCGTGCCAGCAGGTCATATTGGTTGACTGTCCCTCACAAAGGGAGCTATGCTAAAGGTCGCCGAAGTGAAGGTACAGCTGGGTGCTTCAAGTCCAATTGGGAGTTTCATGAGCTCGGAGCGGAGTGCAATGGCCTCTTTATTGCGAGCGTCAACACCTCCAGGGGCCTGATGTCCATCGCCTACTAACACACACGGCAGCGATGGCATGTCCCGCAGGGTTTTCTCAACTTGCCACTGTGAACTTTGCACTGTCTGGTGCAGTGAGGACCAGCCAAGCTAGAAGGAAACCACTGAAGTGGTCTTGCCAGCCCCAAAGAGTCCTTCTACAAGCAGGGTACCCCGTCCTGTCAGGAGGCTTACTACCAGGCTCACTGCCAGTACTATCAGGTGTCCACTGTCTCCTGTCCGCCTCGTTCATAATCTGGGTGCAGAATGCACGATGCTGGTCCAACTCTCTGGGGGGGTTCCTCGTGATGAGCATGTTGAGCAGGAGTCGGAGGCTCTCCAGCAATTCACCATGCTTATGATTAACAATGCGTGCATCCTGCAGGAAGTCCTCAAGATTAGATCTCTTGATCAGTCCATCTGCTCCAGGGAGATGGGTGAGGGTGGCTCGTCGCAGTTTGGCACGTTTCCATTCATCATATGAACTAGAGGGTCTATCAATATCTGTCAACACACCCGCAAAAACAAAGCTGACCGAGTCAGGCCTGGGCGAGCACAATTCCTCTGTAGGCAAAGCACTCCCCGCTTCTCCCAAGAGGACATTACGACCAGTGTCTGCTGCGTCAGCTTTCCTCTGCACATGAAAGATGCAGACATCACCCCAATCAATCCCTATGTCTATTTGCCGACAGTCGTACTCATACCACTCTGCATAGTTGACCACATTGCTGTCTTCGCACTCCAAAGGAACCCAGAGCCCCAGAGGGGTTGACGGGCTGTGATTTTGGATCTGAAACTCATGGAGCCCAAAATGTCCCCTGGCCACTGGTTTGATACTAATCTTGGGACATGAGCTGGCGGCACTTCTCTTAGCATGGACAGCATCTCTATTGTAGCGACTAGCGCCAACTTGTGGGATAAATGCATGTAGGAGGACTATCAGCTCTCGCAAGGGTAACGGATCCAGCAGGGCACGAGCAATCTTAGTGAGCCAGTCCTCTACTGGAGCCAAGGTGTTGTCTTTGTCACATGCCAATTTAATGGCAAAGGTGTTTAGCAGTGTCAACTTAGCCTCGTCCTCGGTGGAAGGGGCTGGAATGCCTAGCTCACTACAGACCTTGCAAAGACTGGCCAACAGTTCTGTAACCGAAGACCCAAGGTAGTCAATGACAGTCAAAGCAGACGTTTTCCGAGGACAGCTGGAAGGGTCCCCACAGTACACCCTTGAACACACTGTTTCCTTTCTTTGACATTGCAAGCTGCAAGAGTTACATCGAACATCCATGAAACTAAGAACAAGAGAAGCTTAAGTTCTGTCTTTACAGCAAGCACGTCCAAGGCCAGGTGAAAATCCGTCGCCTTTGACTCCGGCTATCCGACTGCTCTGGAACGGTGATGTCATTCTAGTGGGCACTGCCCGGAAAGAAAAAAAAACTTAGTGTTAAGTTTCCAAAGATGGAACCATCTTTTTCCTTTTTTTCCTTTCATTCTAGTCGTAGTTCCTTGGTGGAGACTTGTCAGAGACACCATCTCTCTCTTCTTTTCTTTGGAGATACGTTGGTGTTACCAATTTATTCTTCCTATTTGACATAAGAAGTTGGAAACTCGTTGGAGTTACCATCCTTGTCTTTTGCTTCGCTTTTCAGTGGCTTATGAATAGATGCCTGAGTGTTGATGTTTTGCAGCATGACTTTCCTCGCAAGGTGCAAATCTGCAACATGCAAACAGCAGCATGGCGAAACGTCAGATGTCATTTTGAGTGACGGCTTCCAAGTTTCGCAACTGCTCACTGACAGGGGATCACTGATCCTGTTCAATTGCTACTACAAGAGGAGAGACGATCGATGAGATGACCTGCAAGTCGACACGTGAGCCAAGTGAGAGCGGACGTTTCACCTAGTTAATAATACTAGTCCCGATGACCTTGGTTGTTCTTGGTTCGTTTTGGGGGTGGTTGGTTTGTGCTGTTCTGCTGGTTCTGGCTCTTTTCTCTTGGTTCCCCCTTTGGTGGTTATGGTCTATGGCACTTCTTTTTCACTTCGCAATTTGTACTTGTGACCGAGGCGCCGCGCCACAACGGCACAACCACGCGTAAAAAAAAAAAATTACCATCCTTGTGTTCTTTCGTATCTTATTCCGGTGTCAATTTCTTACCAGGTTTGATCTTGCTCATTCCAGTGGAGGGGTCTTGTTTTTATCTTGCCATCCACGGTTTGATGCCAGTACATTCGTCGCATTTAGACTCAAGGTTAGGATTGTGTTTTGCCCACCTTCCATTAATTGTTCTTTCACGCCCCTGGGCGCAGCGAGTTCGTTATCGGTAAGATCTGACATTGCGACATTGCTGTCCCGTGGACGGTAAGTTCCTCATATCCCAGTGAGCAAGATCAGCAGTGACCCTCATTGCTTTCTCCTTTCGCAACACGAGTCGCGTTTTTATGTGGGTCGGTTTGCCAGGTGCTTTCGTGGATGGAGAACAGAAGCAATGTCCAAAGGTTCAGGATTTTGCGCGAAGCTCCCCATATTTCCTATTTTTTTTCTGATGCGGGGTTGGATCCCAGCTTACATTGTGTCAATGCTACTGTTGTTGCTTCGTTGTGGTTGGTCCCTATTCCAACATGATTCTTTGCATTCAACATCAACATCTGGAACTTGCATACTTATCCAACATCCCCCCGGTATCATCCAACATTATGATCCAACATGGAATCCCGCAGTATCATCCAACATCCCACAGCATTTTTCTGTTCACTTTCCAGTTCCTCCTTGGTTTCAAAAACCTGGGCAGAACTCAGCTGGAAAGGCGCAGGCCAAGTGTTTGCGCAACAGCACAGGGAGATGAGGCATTGAATGGCAGGGGTCTCCTGCTGGTCATGACCACTTTGCCATGTTGGGGGGACATCATTCGCAGAGACGTTCGTGCTGTGACCCCCTATTTGGACAGATTAGCCATGATTAGGAACCGTGTCCGAGGGTCATCACTATATAGATGAATGAGTGTGAAGGAATGTTGGATCAACCACCATTCCTTGTTCGAACACCTTTCAATAATGGACAGGCCCATATGTTGTCATGTTTATCCTTACGGTTAAGATTCTCATGCTTCATTTTTGTTTCTGAAATCATCATTATCAGCAGCACCATGATTGCTGAGAATAGTTTGTCAGTTGCTTGGTTCTGCAGACGCCGCTCATGGTAAAAGATTGGAACAAGGAGACGTGGATATCCATAGACATAGGTGCCAACCACTAGAGGCGGCTACCAAAGTTGCACACAGTGTTTTTCAACCTCGTTGCGGACTTCTTAAGAAATGTCCCCATCATTGTTTGTTGTGTCACCATTGTTGTTCATTACAACCCAAACAAAAATCATGGCCAAGTGTGACCTCTCCATGTACATCGCCCTTCAACCATGGACTTTTGGCTACAGCTACTGATGGGGGGCGAAGCCGGGTGTCACGTCCTAGCGGCGTGATGCGGGACACCCAGTGGCACCTGGCAGTCGGATTCGTTTGTTTGTGAATCGTGTCAAGTAGGGAAAAACAAAACCACCGGATTCATGTCACTTATCTCAGCAGTATATCAACTGACCTGTGGGGTACTCAATTTGACCAACGATCATGCCGGCAAGCTGCAATGTGAACGAGCTGCTGGTGGATTACAGTGCCCGGTGCCCATGTTTTTCAAGCCTGTTGTCCTGGGGCTCTATGATACCCAAACATTCAATCCATCATAAATCTTCACCTCAACAAGCAGTTGCTTTTCGAAGTTTTGGGGACTTGGATCCCCTGGCACCCCTTATCGAGGAGCAGTGGTTGCAGACTACCCAAATCAGAACCTGTCATTGGTTGCGCACTGTTGGAGTAGGTGTCTTGACAGAAACTCCGAAAACTCACTGGAAAGGCCAAGGCTACAGCAGATGATTTGGAACCATCAGGATGTATTGCCAGATGATTCAATGATTCCAAATGATTACTACAAAGGATCTTCCACTCAATACTTTGTTCACTGGGCCAAGTCTGAAGTTCGGACCCAACCCCGTGACTGTGGGAATTTCTGCACAGGGAAGAACTAGCGCTGAATTGCAATGGCTGGATGCTTGCTGCGGCATGTGCCGCGGGGTCCGCGCCAAGGTCGCTTTGGAGCAACACCTCCTACGAAGGGTGGGGGCTCCAAGCAGCTGTTCGAGCCAGTGGTGTTGATCAACCCCTGAGACAATCACCTGAGCCAATCAGCCCCTTGAGCATCAAAAACCTGGAGAAAGTCACCATCCAAGTGAATTTCTCGCAACATGGGTGGGTGAACATTTTCTTCAATCCCCAGGTTGTGAACCGGGCCTCTTTGACCCACAGTGATCTTGTCCTGTCTGACTCCTCCGAGTCCTCGCTTGGAGGTTTCCCAATCCATTGCCCCCCGAAAGAAATCTTCCAGACAATCTCCTCAGCGAACCCAGACTGTTGCCCAGTCAAGTGAAGCTTCCCAAGCATATCACAAGTCGAGTACTTGTCCCATTTTGAGTAACGGTACTCTCCTTGGATTAGCCTGGGGGAAATGCTGGCAATGGTCGCAGTGACCAATTCCAGTGAAGGGCAGAGTGCGACAGGGCAACAGCGTGTGCGAAGTCCTTCCCACTCCTCCAGTTGACATCCCAATTGTCCCAGCCATTTCAATGGGCGGGTGAATACTGTCTAATGTTGGAGTACGCACTTTAATATTGCCACATTATGTCCATTTGTTTGAGCGAGATGCTGTCATTAAAACATGTTTCTTTGTCAGAATCATCCAGTGTCTTAATTGTTTATGCGGGTTGCTTGGGCAGGCAAAGCTATGTGGATCAGTGATACCTTCAGTATTTTTTCACTGCGGCATCACGTAGGTTCCTGAACTACCGATCCGTATTGAAAAACTATCATTCTGGTTGTTGAAGCCATTTCCCATGAGAGGCAACGGGCTGGGCTGGGCTCGCCTCCCAGAATGACGGATTGCGCAGTGGTTGCGGGTCAACCCATCGTCTCAGAGTCCCTTCCAGTGGGGAATGCTGATCAAAATATCTATGCCCTTGGTGTATCAGTACCTGTCCGGTCAGACAACGTCCTTGTGTCCCTTGTCCATCAATGTGTGTAGCCTCAGTCGTGTTCCATCATATGTAGACTGCTCAGAGTCGATGATGCAAACTTTGCTCAAAGTCATTTGCGACCGACAGGTGGCCTCGGTGAGGAGCTTGGGAATTCGGTGGAGTATGTTACGTTGCCTGAAAGACACTTTCCAGACTCAGCCCTGAGGGATCCTTAGCTGACAGTCGCATGTTCCTTGTCAGAATAAGCACTTCACATCAAGCTGTGACAGCAATACTGGGCTCAAAAATGGAGTGTAATCAGGACATCGACCAGCTGCAAATTTGTTGGCATGTCTTTGTGCAAAGGTTATTTCAGCCTCTTTACCAACATGGCTTCCAGCTGCTTGTGGTCAGTTTTCTCAGTGTGCTTACCTTTCTGTGCTGGCAACACTTCATAGCTGAACGCACCCGAGAAGGTGCTCGAACAGCTCTCATTTTAAACTTGTGTGTGCTCCTGGCCATTCCAGTGTGGCTCTTATGTCTGTGGCTCCCACTTTGGTGGGGGAACTTCGTGGCAGTGCTCTTCCAGCTCAGCCTAGAGCTCCTTGTGATTTATTCTTTGGGAATTTTTGTTAGCAGGATCAACTTCGAAGGATGCAGACGCACGACGTTGCCATACACATGGCTGTTCCTCTGCTTCGCACTGACGCCCTTCGTTTTGATCTTCGCCTCTACTTGGAAGATCCGTGACCACCTCTCTGATTCCGTGCGTCAAGGCTGGGAGCCACCGCAGTTCCTGAAGCCACTGCAGGCATTGCAGGCGCCTGGGATGTGGTGTTTTTCGGGGCCTTTTCCCACCTAGGAAGCCTTAGCTGTTGGGGTTCTTACAGGAGTTGTTCGTTGTTTGTGTGAAAATTGGTGCCACCACCTCAAGCATGCCTACATTGCAAAATGCTTGTTCTCAATCTTGTGGTCGTCCATGCAAATCATGCAACTGCATATCTTTTTCATGGGATGGAGGCGTTCTTCTCTGGGAAAGTTTTCCAGTTTCCACAAGAGGGTTCCCCTGCTGCTTTTGGTTCCACGTGTTTTGTGCTCTCATGTGCATACTGTCCTGTTTCGTTTCTTACAAGCATAGGATGGACCGTTTTCGGTTGCAATTTTTTGGCTCTAGACTCTATATAGTTGTCATGTGAGATTGATGATTTGATGGGCCTTTACCGACCAGCCATGCAGATTTCTCTTTGCAAGTTGGAATAACAACTTTGACTACGTGAATCATCTAATGTAAACTAAACCCGATTTGTTTTCCAAGCCCAGATCAATTGAACTGGCGGAAGTCGTGCTGTCTTCAGCCAGTTGGGACAAAATGACGAGAGCTACAGACTCTTTCTTGCTAGGCTTCTTGCTGTTGTTGTTGTTGTTGTTGTTGTTGTTGTTGTTGTTGTTGTTGTTGTTGTTGTTGTTGTTGTTGTTGTTGTTTTTGTTGTTGTTGCTGTTGTTGTTGCCCATGTTGTGGCGCTGTCAGCAGATGTCGTTGCAGAAGTTGCTGTTGCTGCTGCAGCTGTTGTTGCGACGGTTGTAGTAGTGGTTGGAGTGGCTGTTGGTGGCTGTTGGTGGCAGTGATGGTGGCGGTGATGGTGCCGGTGATGGTGGGGGTGATGGTGGGAGTGACGGTGCGGGTGATGTTGTGGGGTTGGTCCTGGTGTTCTTGTTGTGCATGGCGTGAGCCTTGTCGATTCCTGGTTGTGAGACTGTTGCTTCTGCTTCTGCCACTTCTGCTGCTGCGTGGCTGTGGCTGTGGTTGTTGCTGCTGTTGCTGCAATTCTTGAATGCTTTCCTGTGGGTTCCATGGTGTCACCTGTCAGAACACCTGTATACTCAGGACAGCTTTCTTGCTGTGGGTACACCGCATGGGCAATGTGGGTACCTGGCAACTTCAAAATCTTGCTATCTCGAGCCCTTGCTGGTAAAGCAATGTGTTTCACATCCTGCTCGTTGTTTCACCCTGAGATACGGTTCTCTGCGCGGTTCTTACTTTAACAAGGAAAAGATGTTTGTGTCGCGCTGCTTGCCCAGGGCACCTTGTGATGATTTGGCCTCGCTCCCAAGAGATCCTGCAGACAAACTTAGCATCTTTGCACCTCCCGTGGATGCTTCGGTGTGGGTGCTGTATAGGTGGGGGGGTGTCCTTGTATCACTTTACCCAGGTGCGTCCTCCGAATGTTTCGCCGAGGTTGTTGTGCGTTCTGTGGCTTTTGCTGTTATGGGTGCCTGAGGTTTCTCATGAACTCTTCGGTCCTGGGTGCGTCGTTGCAGCCATGGTTCTGTTGAATGTTTTTTGGGGAAGGGAAGTTGAGGGTCTCCCCCAATAGCTTTGGTCATCCCTCTGCGTTCGCGGTCGACAGAAAACCATTGCCTCACAAAGGACCTGCTTTGACGCTCGTTCCTTCCACCTCCTGGCTGCATGTGGTGACTTGTGTCTCCTCACTCTCCCCATGAGACAGCTCTGTATATTGCTGTCTTTATTCATGATGACCACACATGTCCACAACAAGTTTCAGTGCTAGACGTTTTGTCTTACCAAAAATGATGGCGAGCAAAACTTCTCGGAGCGGGGTGGATTCCACCATCTGGCAATTGGTTGTCTGCTTTCTGCACGCAGGAGGTCTCACCCCGGCTGGTCTCACTTTAGCCTAAACCAGGAACTAACAAGAACCCTGGAAAGGAACCCGTGGTCAATGGGAACCAAAAAGGTCAACGGGAACCTGCAACAGGCATGAAAGACCAATCTAGTAAAAAATCCACCAGAACCAAACCAAAAAGAGGAACTAAAACACATGTCCGACACTCGGAGCCCCGTTGCAGGCATCGGAGGAGAGGGTGTATCCACCCGCGTCCCATGAATGCACTCTAATCAGACTGAACGATGTCTTGAATACAACCGAAAGAGTTACCTGGATTACCTCTTTGGCGCACAGAAAGACAGAAAACATCTCAGAGGCTGAGGCTTGTGCGAAGTGGTGCCGAAGATTTGACCTTTTTCTTCCTGGTTTGGCTGCCATGGAACGCATGGGATGCTTCAAGGCTGAGGCTGCCTGGGCATTCCCTGCCTGGGTCCCGCTCGGCCCCATCCACTTCCCTCTTCCCTGGATCTGCGCTCTGCTGTACTGTTTGCCGGCACTGCGTGTCACATGGGTGTCCATTCGCGGCTCGTTTCCCAACGATGACATCTCTTCC